>VZRU01009775.1:353141-365605 GCA_013398155.1 Pedionomus torquatus | reverse complement strand
TAGTTTAGTTTTTTCTAAACTCTTGAATCTCTTTAATTCCTTCCTCTCCTCTCTTTTACCCAAAAGGGGGGATGGGGGGACATCTGTCAATCAGGTTTTGGTAAATTTGGCTGAAACCACGACAGTATGATATCTCATTTAAAATAAGAATAATCAAAGATGCAGGACTCTATACTTCTGTGTCATTTTACTGGTTTTTTTTTAATTTTTTTTTTATTAATTTTCAGATACTCACAGAAGGATGTGTGTAATGTCACTCTGAAAGTAATGGGACCTCTTCCAGAAAGAGGTATGGTTCGCAAAGTGTGTAACCTGGCTGTCTTAAACTCTACTCTTGTCCTTTTGCCAGATTTCTATCCTTGTGTGCATATCAAACCTGGTTCTGCTCTTAGATTACCACACACACACACATACATGATACGCAATGGCTGTGGCTCATATCCTGTTGTCTCTAACTCCTCTTTGCATTTGCATTAGAGCTGTGCAGGAGATCCAACGACTCAATACTTTTGTAGAAGGATGCATGAGATGGGTGTTATAAATGTAGAAATAGTTACTCATAAAAACATTAGTGGATTATTAATGCAATTTCTTAGAGGAAAGAGCTAGCAAGTAGGAAGAGCATGTGTTTTTTCCCTCTGTCTTTCTGACCAGAAACACATCTGAGGAAGAATTGGATCCCTGGGATTAAATCCAATGTACACAAATAAGAATTTTATAAGCAAGGTTGGAATAGGATAGGATAGAAGGGAAGGGAAGGGAAGGGAAAGGAAGGAAAGGAAAAAGGAAAGGAAAGAGGAAAGGAAAGAGGAAAGGAAAGAGGAAAGGAAAAAGGAAAGGAAAAATGAAAGGAAAAGGAAAGGTTATGCATGCTCTATCTATACCTGTTGCAGGATAGACAAAATAAACTAATAAATTTTAAAAAGTGCATTAAGAAAACACACAGCTGCAGCATCATTATTGTTTTTTTAAATTTTCACTACAATCGAGAGGTGTTGTGTTGGGCCCTGACAGCTTGGTATGGAGGCAAAGCAGATAATGTGATTGATACCTTAAAGCTACTCTAGTGATCTGCACCATTGATCCGACCTGAATTGATTCTGTTACTGAAATTTTGAGTGAAATCAATATCTATATCAACAAACCCTACAAAATTGCTTCTTATTTGTTCCACTATGGGAAGTGAGGGGTGGAGGAACTCAAGCAGACATTTTATTGTCTTCTCAGCCATGCTACAAAATGCCATAAATGTCACACTAATACATTCAGTAGCAGTTAGTAAAAATAGTTGCCGGCAATCCTGGCAGTGCACAACTACATTTAAATCTTTTAGACAGATTAAAATTCTATATCCTCATTATTTACCATTTTTTAATTTGGAAAAGAAAAAATAAAAAAAAAATCTTTTCTCTGTCCCATCTCAAGCACAAGGGATTACAATTGCATGCTCTTGTCACTTCCAGCTTTCCCATCTGTTACTGCAAAGCTATGATAAATGAAGTTTCAATGAGATCACAAAAGCAGGCTTATCGTTTTGACACAAAACAAGACTTAGATAAGAAAAAATCAATTATAATGCTCTCTCATTTTTGGAATGAAGAATTTTCACTACTTCAGAGGCAGGTTTAGAGGGATTAAATGATGTGTCTGAAATTAGAAAAATAATAAAACTCGGTTCTTTAGAAGACAAAGCAATAATTGTTTCAAGGCAAAAAGCTTCTCTAATTTCTTGAGATACGCAAAGTAGACAAGCTTTTAAGATTTAAGATGTTTGACATTGAAATGCACATCAGGTATTGTCATTCCTTTCAGATATTGCATTTCTGATTTAATATAAGAGATACCTGCACTTTGATAAATAAACTGTGAAAATGTATGTAATAATAGGAGATATCAATGTTTTCAGTGATTGAGAACTTAATAATCATATCAAATATCTAAACTATTTATTGAAAGATGGAATTTCTGTTCAGTGCCATGCAATGCTTGATTTCACAGAGGAGAGACAAAATGGCAATCAGGAAACATTATGTTTTCAGGCCAGTCTTGATGAACTGGATGAGTCAACACAACATCCTTCCAAATATGCCCACAGGTTTTACTACATCAACTTAATATTTTTTATTTGTACAAGGGCATATGTATTTGAAGGATAAATAAAATCTGGTACAAAAGCTTCTTATGATGGGAGTGTATCAAATTACCCAGAATCCAGGTGATTTTTTCACCCTGGGGTGAGGATAACATTAAAAGTAAATAAAGTGGCCAGTAAGTATCATTTTAATTTTCTCCTAGACTCTACAAATGAAGTTTTTCTATTTCTAACAGTACAATAAATGAGATCCTGCTTCAAACTTAGAACTTTTTACTTTAAAACTAGAATTTCTATTTAGATTTAATTATTTTGGAAAAAAAAAATGTTCATTTGGTCTTGTGTGGTGAGGCACTGGAACAAGTTGCCCAGAGAAGTTATGCATGTCCCATCCCTGGAGGTGTCCAAGGCCAGGCTAGATGGGACTTTGAGCAATCTGGTCTAGTGGGAGGTGTCCCTGCCCATGGCCGTGGGGTTGGAACTTGATGGTCTTTAAGGTCCCTTCCAATTCTAACCATTCTATGATTCTTTCATTTTTTAAGATATGATAGGAGTCCCAGCTTTCCCCATTTCCAGGGAAGGTTGTGCTAATGATACTTTACTCCTTTTTCAAAATTTGTGATTTTTTTCTGGTCACTATCCAGCCTCATCTGTTAGATTAGACAGCTCCACCAAGAGCTGTGTGGATATCTGTAGAATATCATCAGTTCTTTTAACTTTTACATTACTGAAACACATTGCCTTTTCCTCTCTATCAGGATTTCCAGATTTGAGAGCCTTGTCATGTAGTCCATTCCAGGATGAAATCACTTGTAGAAACAGAGCTCTGCAGAAACAATCCTCTTGGCTGTGGTCAGGGACTGCACCAGTGCAGCAGAACTGCATCTGTTCCACCACATTTGAGTCCACATAGGACTAGTAAAGTTTATCAAGCATTTGTCCTTTTGATGTGAGTACTAAAATAGTGGGCCATTTACTGGAACAGTTGTTGTTCGAGCCAGGGGAACTATAAGCCTGAGGACCACACATGTTAAATGTTGGGTTTAGAGAACACTCATCCCTCATGACAAGAGACTACAAAGCTAGGAGATAGAATGGATTGTCTGATATCAAATATCATGGACTGTCAGGTGTCATCTTCAGTAAATTTTCCTGAAAATCTTTTATTAAGACAATTGAGAAGAAATCAGTTTTAGACAGAGATGTAGTCAAATGGGCTAGATAACTAGACTCAGGAGTCCTGGTATTTCAGATGAATGAAAGAGACTATCGTTAACACACACTGCTTTTTATTCTTCAAGAAATCTCACTCATTTTGGAAAACACACAGGCTCACATGAACTACAGACAAATGAAATTTCATGCACTGCTGAAATGCAGCAATTTCTGAATGACATTTGGCAGATGGCAGACTATACCCAGCAAATACACAGAACGAAAAGCCAAAAAATTAACAGACCGAAGGCAACCTTTCCCAGGAATCTGTTCAGCCTTTTGAATGAATATGTGAATTCCTCAATATAGCTGGCAACTTTTATCCAAGAGGGAGCTGTGTTTGAAGGCAAAAACTATTGAGTAATGTGTCCCCAAAAAGTCCTTTGATCCCTTATGCACATGCAGATGACCAGCCCAATATAAATGAAAAAATAATGATTATATTTACCCTGCCAACACTTTTCTGCTGAAAGATGGATCATATTTCTTTTTCCCATCTAAATTCCTCTCTACAAGTTTTATTTTCTTTTTATAGGAAAAAAAAAAAAAAAAAGAACAAGCAAAACAAACCCCTTAGTAGAAACAACTGAGTCAGCAGAGGAAATGATGTTACAACTCCAGCTTGCTGCAGAACTTCTGATATGATAGTTCTTGCAGAGTTTCTATGTGGTTATGAAATATGCTTGCTCTCCAAAATCAAGGAAGATTGATGTGCTAGTCATGATCTAAGTTATTTGAGTTTATAAAGCAAATTCTGGACATTAGAAGTAACTGTGTCAGAAATATTCAGTTTCCTTGTCTGCATTGCTAAATTAGGTGATCTAAAATGATAAAAAATAAACTGATAGAAGTTTATTATTTTTTCCAAAATTATACTTTCAAGCTGCTCAAAATAGTTCTGTCATCACCGTGTGTTAAGCTAGAATGTACTGCCAAAATGTCTGTTGTCAAACCTCTAATTCAGATATTCTTTTCTCTTTAAAAGTTATGACAATGTAAGACTTGTATTGCTGGACAGATAATGGTGCAGTTGGGCAGACATTTTGTTTCAGTGGGGACAAGGGCAGGGACCTGTCAATTCAGGATAAACAGAAATATATTTTGATGTTAAAAAAAAAAAAGTTGATTTTTAATTTTAAAAATAAAATAAAAAAGCTCTTTCATCTGTGTTTTTAAGTGAAAAGCTACAGATTATAAAATTTAATACATTGTATATTGGAAAATTCTAGTTCCTATATAATATGCATTCTGCACATTTCAGTATTGCTGAATACATTTCTTTTCTGCTTGCGAGACAGGAGACAGTGCATGCATCCATAACATTTTTTTCAGGAAAACAGCCCTGGATCTAGCCCTAAAGGAGCAAGATCTGCTTTGTACCAAGCTGAGAGAGAACAAGTTGAGGATAGTCTGTCCTATAAAAACAATTGTATTAGTATAGTTCAAGTTATACAATAACTTTCTTTTTCTGTGCTCTTCAATGCCACTCCAGAGCTAGGTATGAATACAGGAAATTATGAAGTAGCAGAGCTACCCAATACACTATTCCATTCCCCTTTTAGATGGCTACACCTTTTCTAGTGCAGGTAGGAATAAAGTAGATAATGAAAGTATCCCTATTCAAGTAGGTTTTCACTTGCAGATAGCTTTCAAGGGAAAGTTGCATTATTTTAACGATTAGTAGGAGTCTTAAACTTCAAGTATTGTATTAACATAAAAATGGTACAGCCGTTTTCTATAAACTCTCTTAAAAGTAAGTCATACATTCGAGAGGCATATTTAGGTCATGTTACATATTCAAACGGTAGGTTTAGTAATAATGATAGCTACTTAAATATAGAGCATCACATTTACTAGCCATCTTTTTTTTTCTGTTTAAATTATCCCCTCTTTCCTTCTCTTCTCGTATTCTACTTGATGCAAAAAACTGGGAAAAAAAAGGCTGCATAGCTGTTTTTCATCTCTTTAGTGCCACTCTGAATAACATTAGTAACTGGTTTCACCAAAGATTTTTCCCAGTCTTTGCTTTTGCTAGTGGCATTTCAGAGCAAACTGTGCTGGAGGGAATCCTAACGGGAGAACAATAAGGCATCAAGAAGTTCCAAACCACACAGAACAGCACTTTGCGATAGCTCCTGTAAAATAGGAAAAAAAAAGTTAATGGAACATCAGCAACCATCAGCACCCCCTAACATACGTCAGTCCCCCAAAGAAAAAGACTATAATTGTATGTCTATTCAGTATGAAACAAAATAGAATATGCGAAACAGATTATTAGAATAGCAAGTAAATTTTCTAAAAATTAGAAATTTAGGATTTTAACAATAGTTTTCAGAATTCTCTGTGGATAACATACTCTGAAATGCTAGCACCAAATAAAATAGCCTCAGACAATTAGGTAATTAACCATTTCATTGGTAATCCGGTAGAAAATCCATGGTCTGAGAAATTAAAAATAACTTTTCATTCAAGTACACAAGTCACAGACCCAAATTTTCCTATAACATTCATTGGTTGGATAACAAAATTTCTTTAATGCTGTTGGCATGGCAACAGATCTTTGAATACCACACTATAACTTTATTTATAAGTGAGCTCTTTGTCTGTACTTTCATCTTCCGTATACACTGAATAAGTTATTGGCAGGCTTTCTCCAGAGGAGTCAATGCTTAAGATCAATGGGTCAAATTTCAGAGATTAATCTAATTAAAAAGATAGACCATTAAGCTGCTATACATAAATCCTTCTTCAAGGTTTTTATCCACTTGTCACACCCATTCAGACACTTTTCATTTCACTTTTCCATTTTTCAACATATAATCTATCCAGAACTTCTTAATTTGCTGCCTTAGAGCACACACTAAAACTAAGAAAAACTAAAACTAGAAAAAGCACCTTAATTTTCCAGGAAAATAATAAATAAGAGAGTGCAAAATGTCTAAAAAATATATATGTTCCTCACTATACCAGACCACAGACTGTACATTCAGTTTATACTCAGCCTCTTGGTTTAAAAATTGAAACTATACTGTGTCAGTTTTATTTTCCCATAAATAAGCAGAGCTAAAATTGTGCAGAAGCCTTGACTTATGCATGTAGCTCTGGGTTGGATGCGGTGGAAAGGGGGTCTTTACTCACTTGTCTCCTTAGAGCAGGATTCTTGTAGTGTTAGAAGATGATCAAGAGTCTATGGGAATCTAGTTGCAAATAAAGAGAGTGTTTTATATATTCTAGCTATTAGATATGTTTTATATCCAAAGTAATATAGAAAAAACTTTAAACCACAGGTGATTTTGTAGTCTCTGTAGCAAGACTCATGATATTGATGAATTTTGTCACTATCCATTTGCATGATTACTAAAGATGAAAAATAGTGTGAGGCTGGGATAGATTATGTGGATCAGAAAGCAGCAGAATACTGTCATGTCAAAGGATGCCCAAATTGCAGTCACAGGAAAAGCTGGTTATCCATAACTCTAGAATTTCACAGAAGTAACTATGATTCAAAAGCAAGCTTTGGATTAGCTAGTTCTTCTGTAAAGAGCTGGTACTGCAGCAGTGTGGAGCTCAGCATATTTCAGGTTACAGTCCATGTTTGATAAGTTCAATACCTGGTTACATGGTTAGCTGCTAAGCAGATCCACAGAGCTGCAGCTTGAACAGGACCCAGATGATGTCAGGTGTTTTTTGTGCTGCACTGCAGACACAATAGAGGCTGTAACTGAGACACTGTGAACCCTTGGTAAAATTAACTTGAAGACACTTACGTAACTTTAATTAGGGTGTCTCAGACTCCTCAGAGTGAGTGTAGATTCTGGGATGCAAAATGAAGCAGAGAAGTCTAGCCTTTTCTCCACCACATCTGAAGACAAGTACAGGGTGGAGGAGGTGGTACAAATATCCCTCAAAAAGAATTCCTGACAGTGGATTTTGTGGTAGGCGTGGGAAGTTCATCGTTTCAGCGGACAGCATGTTAGAAATTTAGGAATAACTGCACCACAGTTCTGTGAAATGTCATACTATGTTTAACCGTCTTTGCTGGTGAGAACCTGGGACAATGCAGTGAAGGCTGAGGATATCTTTATTGCACACACTGAGGTGTGGTGCAGAGGTCTCAGAGCAAGTAGAGAGTTTAAATCGTAATTTTTTTGTGGTTCAGCAGTGGGGATCCTGAAGTGGCACAGATGGGTTCCTGTCTTGCTGATCAGAACCGGAGGGCCAGACAATTTTCAAAAGCAACTGCTATGCAAGGAAGTCACTCCTTATCATAATGTTTTCTAACTTGTGGCAGTTGGATTTTTTAATGTGTGTGTTTATGAATATTCTCAGATGTCTTGTGACTGCTCGTTGATTCATCTCAAAGGAATGCTCTTGTTCACTTTTCATCCCCAGGGAGTCCTCCTGACTCCTCCTAAGGTTAAACGCATAACAGCAAAGTTGCATAATATGCCCACAATAGTAATTCTTGACACATTTTCAGCAAGCAGGGATACAGGATATGTCAAACCATATGGAAAGAAGAGATTTTGCAATTTTTATTTTTTTTTTACAAAACTGAATTTTTTACTCACAGAGAGTTGTTTTAATTAACTCAGTTTTGATGGTTCCTAGGCACTTCAGTATTTAATTTATAAGCTATTTCTGAACTCTGCTACAACTTCTTTTTTCCAAGGTATGAAAAAACTTCCTCAACAAAGCCTATCAGCCAGCAGAAATGTAACAAAAAGAGGATGATTTAGGTGAGAATTTTCTGGCTTTAAGCAGCCTACCTGGCAATCATATTTTCTTTGCAATGATGTTAACTGGCCCATGTGGAGGCAATAATTTCTATTTATACATCATTTTTCACAATATGCATCACCTGTGAAAGACATCTCTAGGTTAGTGTTCATTCCCTGGAGACCATAGTTCTTTGGAGTAGAAACACCTCACAAATTCTGCAGTGCTGGATCTGTTCAGGCACTGCACTTGCAAAATGACCCTGCTTTAAGCAAAATTTATTTTAACATTGAAAACCAAGAATGAATATATAATCATTCAGAACTAGTAGTTAGAAAATTTCCTTAAAGGATGTTGGTTCTCAGCAGAGGACTGAGCTGAGCTCCTGTTCCATTCCTCATACTCAAGTGGGAACTGAAGCCTGGTTTTCGCATAACCCCAGAATCACACAAAATCACAGACTGGTAGGAGTTGAAAGGGACCTTTGGAAATCATCTAACCCTACTGCCAGGCCAAAGCAGGTTCATCTAGAGCAGTCTGGATCCAGGCAGGTTTTGAATATCTCCAGAGAATGAGACTCCACAACCTCTCCAGGCAGCCTGTTCCAGTGCTCTGGCGCCCTCAAAGTAAAGAAGTTTTTCCTCATGTTCTGATGAAATTTCCTGTGTTCCAGTTTATGCCTGTTGCCTCTTGTCCTGTTCCTGGGAACCACTGAAAAGAATCTGACATAATCATTGATGAGATCCCCCCTCTCAGTCTTCTCTTTTCCAGTCTTGCCTCATCTTTGTAGCCCTCTGTTGGACTCTCTCCAGTAGATCCTTGTCTTTCTTGAACCTGACACAATACTCCAGATGGGGCCTCGCCAGTGCCTCACCAGGGCATTGGCTGTCCACACTCTTTTTAATGCACTCCAGGAGAGCATTGGTCTTCTTGGCCACAAGGGCTTGTTGCCAGTTCATGGTCAACATGTTGTCCACCAGGACTCCCAAGCCCTTCTCTACAGAACTGCTTTCCAGCAGGTAGCCCCTAACTTGTTCCAGTGCAAGGGGTTATTCCTCCCCAGGTGCAGCACCCTATCTTGCCCTTGTTGAATTTCATTAGGTTTCTATCCACCCAACTCTCCAGCCTGTCCAGGTCTCAATGTAAGGCAGCAAAGCCTTCTGGNGCTGTCCACACTCTTTTTAATGCACTCCAGGAGAGCATTGGTCTTCTTGGCCACAAGGGCTTGTTGCCAGTTCATGGTCAACATGTTGTCCACCAGGACTCCCAAGCCCTTCTCTACAGAACTGCTTTCCAGCAGGTAGCCCCTAACTTGTTCCAGGGCGAGGGGTTATTCCTCCCCAGGTGCAGCACCCTATCTTGCCCTTGTTGAATTTCATTAGGTTTCTATCCACCCAACTCTCCAGCCTGTCCAGGTCTCAATGTAAGGCAGCAAAGCCTTCTGGTGTGTCAGCCACCTCTCCCAGTTTTGTGTCAGAAAACTTGCTGAGGGTACAATCTGTCCTTTTCATCCAGCTCATTGATTAATGTGTAGAACAAGACTTGAGCCAGTACTGACCCCTGGAGACCATTGTTAGTTACTGGCCTCCAACTAGACTGCACGGGTGAGTCACTGCAGAGGCAGCAGGGATGGAAAGAATTGAGCTGCTCTGTTGCACCTTCTTTTTTTTTTTTTTTTTTTCTTTTTTTTTTTTAGCCTGAAAGAACTGAATCTTTTGAGCTCTTCTCACTTTTCTTTCTTCTACAATCACTCTTTACAAATTCATACACTTAAACAGCCACATGGAGCTTCAGCTTTTTTCTAAAAATTTGCATTACAGTATAGAGGTGCCTGCGTTCCTGTATCAAAAGTGATTAAATATTATTTGTCTTGCATTTTACCATCCAGGGTAAGTCTGAACAGTGGATAACTGTAGTGTAGTTGATCCCATAGTAACAGGACTTCCTGAGGGAAAAGACACAAATCCACCTGAAGAATGGTAGCAGACCCTGATAATGCACAATTAATTTACATATTTAAGTTATTGTTGATAGTTGGTTTAATTGCAGCTAATAAAAGTTCTTCTTGACCTTAACTAGTTATTATTCCTGTGACTACATAGCCTATGAAATCAATTATAGAATTAGGATTTAAGATTCCCCTCTCTGTAATTTACTGTAAATCTTAATGAAAATTAGAATTAAAAAGTATCTCATGTTCCTATTGACTTATGACAACAAACTGTTACATGTTTGGAACTTGCTTCTGAATGACCTAAAAGGATGCACATAGGAGCTATAGAATAGAGAAGCTAGGTTTCAAAATATTGATTGCAGGTAATAGGAAAATCTCAATATTCCAAAAAGGGAATTTTCTCTTTTAATTTAGAAATCTCTTTTGAAAGGTGTACATCAAAATCCTCCTCTTTGACGAAGGAAAAAATAGATGTTAAACTTTTCAAAGACTAATGACTCTTTATTCTGTTGACCTGCTCAAACCTAGTCTTGAAATCTCCAGTCATGGTGACTTTTCATTTATATCAATCACAGAATCATGGACTGGTTTAGGTTGAAAGGGACCTGAAAAATCATCGAGTTCCAAGCTCCCACCATGTTCAGAGACACCTCCCACTAGACTATATTGCACAAAGCCCCATCCAGCCTGACCTTGAACACCTCCAGGGACTGGGAAACTATAACAGTTTGGGGCAATTTGTTTCATTGTCTCACTACCCTCACAGTAAAAAACGTCCTCCTGATGTCTATTTCTAAGTCTCAACTCTTTCAGTTTAAAACCATTACCCCTTGTCCTATCACTACGTTTCCTGATCAGGAGTCCCTCCTCATCTCTCCTGAAAGCCCCCTTTCGGTATTGAAAGGCCACTATAAGGTCTTTCCAGAACTGTCTCTTCTCCAGGCTGAACATACTCAACTCCTAAACTGTCATAGAATCATAGAATCATAGAATTGTCTAGGTTGGAAGTTACCTTTAAGATCATCTCGTCTAACCATCAACCTACCTCAGACAAAAAAGAAAACAATCAAAAGCCCCCAATCTATCACTAAACCATCTCACTAAGCACTATGTCAACCCACCTCTTGAATACCTCCAGGGATGGTGTCTCAACCACTTTCCTGGGCAGCCCATTCCGATGCTTAATAATGCTTTCAGTGTAAAATTTTTTCCTGGTATCCAATCTGAACCTCCCCTGGTGCAACTTGAGGCCATTTCCTCTTGTCCTATTGCCTGTGATTTGAGAGAAGAGACCAACCCACGTCTGTCTATACCCTCCTTTCAGGTAGTTGTAAAGAGCGGTAAGGTCTCCTCTCAGACTCCTTTTCTCCAGGCTAAACAAACTCAGCTCCCTCAGCTGCTCCTCATAAGACTTATTGTCCAGATGTCACACCCGCTTTCTTGCCCTTCTCTAGACCCACTCCAACACCTCAATGTCTTTTTTCTGGTAAGGGGCCCAAAACTGCACACAGTACTTGAGATGGGCAGAGTACAGGGGCGAAATCACCTCCCAACTCTACTCACCACGTTGTTCCTGATACAGGCCAAGATACTGCCCTGGAGAGGTGCTCCAGCCCACTGATCATCTTCATGGACCTCCACCGGACTCGTTCCAACAAGTCCATGTCCTGTGCTGAGGGCTCCAAAGCCAGACACAGTACTCTAGGTGGGGTTTCACCAGGGGGGCAGAGAGTGGAATAGAGGGGCAGAATCACTTCTCTGGACTTGCTGGCCACACTTCTTTTGATGCAGCCGAGGATGCAGTTGGCTTTCTGGGCTGCCAAGGTACATTGCTGACTCGTGTTGACCTTCTCATCCACCAAAACCCCCAAGTCCTTCTCAGGACTGCTCTCAATACATTCTCTACCCAACCTGTGTTTGAATGCAATTCACATTCATGTTTAAATGGAGTTCTTAGACATGTACAGAGTGAGTGTGTGTAGATCAACATATCTAAGAACCACAAGATCTAAAAGAATGGCAATGGGATGGCAATAATTTCCTGTAATGAAGCCCTTATACAATATATGCTACTGTTTAGTTGGTATAATAGAGATTTTTAAATTTTTGTTTGTTTTGGGTTTGTTTTTTTTTTTTTTCAAGGGACATAGAATTAGGGCAGGAAGTACTGAATCAAGCTGGATCATATCTGAACCATTATGTCATGGTGCCTAGTCTTTGCCTTCTTAATCTACTATTCCCACCTGAAAATAGTCAGAAGTATCTATCAGAGACTCAAATGAGCAACTTACATTAGTTTCCTGAAATAAATCATATCAGCAAAAAGTATGCATTATTTTAGGGGAAAACATACCTCAAATATTTCAGAAGTAGGAGGTAAATAAGTACAGCAGCAAAATTAAGCCCTATGGAATTAGAAATTGTAACAATAGAGATCACGGCTGCCCTGAAGAGCTTGTCTTTTGAGTGGTCAGGCAGAGGCAA
>VZRU01009775.1:328047-353120 GCA_013398155.1 Pedionomus torquatus | reverse complement strand
TTTTTTTTTTTTTTTTTTTTTTGCATTTATGTGATCTATCTCAATCAATTGTTTTCAGGAAGTATAAGTCAGAATGATCATATTTTTCTGAACTGCTACACCAGAAAAACGTATTGAGGCTTTAAGGCTGCTGTTTTTCTCTAATAAAAGCCAATGTCCCATGGCATTCTCATCACTTTCTCAACACTAACTTGTCACAGTGTAGAGCAGCATATTAAAAATAAGTGTCTTTCCCAATTTAAATGTAAAGGGTCAGTTCTGAAAAGGAAAAAAAAAAAAAAATGCTGTAAAACTGCACAACGCTGGATGTAAAGGTTTAAAAGGACTCTCAGAAAGTTTAACAGCATCCATGTGGAACTGATGGGCCAAATGGGAAGTTTTGTTTAGCTGTGAATTTACTGAGACTTGTATTAAATTACTTCTGGAACTTCAAATTACTGATATAGTTTTGAATAAGTTAAGTTGTGCAAAATCTGAAGTGTCACTTGTACTGAGGGAAAACATGAACAGTACCTTGCTCTTCTGGATTAGAATATAAAATGTCTGAATTTTTCATTTGTCCTCTTCATCAGTGTGTCTGGCAGCTTTCACTTTAGACTCCTGAGATGAAGCTGACTCACGGCTACACAACTGTCCCTGCTCCTGCATTAATAGTCCTTGCCTCAGAAAGCACATTCTGTGGGACACTTCCAGCAATCAGCACGTGTGCATCCAGGACAGGATCCTTCCCTCTAGCTACACAGTTGGTCTCAAGATCCCCAGGCACATTTAAAAACGATTTGTGAAGAAAAGTTATTGCTATTAGCAATAATAACTTGAATGAGTGAATTGCCAATGTTCATCAGCCTATGAAGTCTAGTGATATTTTTTAATTAAAAAAGAGACAGAAGACTCAACCAATTTAAATTTATTTGATCTGAATGACATGGCTACATTTTAAATCAAGTAACTACATTCCTAAGTTCATTACTTTTTCACTCCTATATCAAAGTGAAAGGAGACCAAATGTTCTCTAAATACCTTCTATTTCCTCTTACACAGGATTTATATACAGTATGGTTTTATCTTCAAATTTTAACAGTTATTGATGAAATAGTTTATTGATGAAATGGGTGTCCCTAGAAGGTCACTAGCTTAATATTTCAAAAACCAGAGAGAAGCTCTTTACTATTTCTATTTCTTCTAGGATTTCCATCCTTTAACACATTAATTATTTTAGAAATGATGTATAAATAGAAGCTGTCTTTGAGGAGATGAAGGAGAGTCTTAAAAGCAAATAACATGAAAAGTCTCTTCTGAATCAACTAAATAGACTAAGATTAAAACATGAGATGCTTAACATCACCTGTGAAAGTCTTTGTGCGTAGTCCTAGGTTACATGGATTTTACTACTAATGTCAATATGTCACCAAGATGCCAAGCCTAACTTTGTGAAGTTAGCTGAAGCCACATAACCAGCATGAGAGCAGAGTCCCTGCTCCAGTCCATGTGCAGGAAAGCCATGAGAATCCAGGACTGAGTCCAGCGGAAACTGGGAACCTATGCCTTGCCTTGGGATGGTCAGCTATGGCTCAACTCCTTGTGTGGAGGAAGGAGTCCCTAGCTCTAGCTCAGCTGGGCAGCAAGTTGTCTCCACCATGTTTCCACCTGTCAGCTGAGCCACATGGTATGTCCTCACCCTGTTTTCCCCATGGTACTCCAGGGAATTTAATGAAGCAGGTAGTTCTGCTTGGGAGAAAATGCTGGGTTTGATGAGCTACTGTGTAAGGCAGCAACAATGTTGTATTCCTGCAGGTGTCCAAAATGCACTGATTTTCCTGAAAAATGTAGTAGTCCATCAAGTGTGCAGTACCATATCACTTTGAAATTCAGTTTCAGTCACACCCTTGATGACAGGATATATCTTAGAGGAAACTGGTATGGTGGGGTGAATACACAATTTCTCCTAAAGATTTTTACAGCATGATTTAGATTAACTGCTCCACATCATTAATATTTTATCCAAGCATCTAGTTCTCATCCTTCAGCAGAAGGCACCCTACAAGAGATCTGCACAGGGTAGCAGACCCAGTCAAGAAAAAGCCCCATACCGTTTGTTGTAGTCCTGAACTGTAAACTCTAAGTTAAGAATCAGCAGTGTACTGGACAGCATGCACTCAACATGGCCAAGGAAATGCCAGGAGCTTCAAGCACTGACCTCTCATGTCTTGTCCAAATTTTTAAGATTAAATTGGAAAAGTGTCATGGTATACCCCCAGCCAACAACAGGAAAACGGGGCTCCATCACACATAATTGTTACTTGGGAAACCAAATACATCACTCCAAATGTCCCCGGCTTCCTTCTTCTTCCCCCAGCTTTATATGCTGAGCATAACATCACATAGTGTGGAATAGCCCTTTGGTCAGTTGGGCTCAGCTGTCCCAGCTGTGTCTCCTCCCAACTTCTTGTGCACACCCAGCCTGCTTGTTGATGGGGAGTTATAAAGAGCAGAAAAGGCCTTGACTACCTGGTAACAACCAAAACCATCAGCATTTTATCACACTATTCCCATCCCAAATCCAAAACATAGCTCTGTACCAGCTGTTAGTAAGGGTTAGCCCTATCCCAGCTGAAACCTTAAAGAAAGAAACATACATTCTCACATGTCATCCTTACAAGACTGATAATCTTCACACGAGTTTATATTCCCTCACTTTTTATGGCATCCTCTCAAAGAAAGGATGTAACCTTTAAATAATTTATTTGTACTTATCCTGAACGATCTTTCAATCATTGTTTTGCTTAGAAGAATTTCTTCTAAGGGAAACAAGTACTTTAAATAATACAGAAATCTATATAACTTGCAAAATGTAAAATATTTGTCTCTGCTCACTGAACCGTTACTGGAAGAATTATTTCTTACTCCAGAAAAGGAACCTGCATGTGAACTGAAACTCCATTTGACAGTGGAGAGAAGGAAATACCTGTCAGATGAATCTCTCAGTTTGAGACTTTAAATTATTCCCATCACCCATAAAATAACACTAATACTGGTGGAATGTTAGTAGAGTTCACTGTTGGAGCAGCAAATTGCTTTCATCTTAAAAAGGAACTAAGCTCCTGGGTACCTATAATATTGCCTCTTTCCTTACTGTTGTGACAATGCACGACAATCAATAGACCAACATGACAAAGGGACAGTGAATACAAATACTCGATTCACGATAAACTGTGGTTTTAAGGTCAGTCCTCTATGAAAGATATTCAGGATATTTTTACATGTGGCTTTCCTCCAGAGCCAAAGGTTGGAAGACTGCCCATCTATCTAGATGTATCTAGATGCCCATGTATGTAGAGCTACCTATGTATCTAGACCACCATTTTCATTATTACTTAGTTTTGCTGGCTGACATTGAGAACAGGGAGTCTATATGAATATAAAGGATTGGAAAGGGTCATATACAAAGGGATAGGTGGAGTCATAACTAGGTTATGTAATTTTAAACGTGAGTCTTTGCTGGGTACAAGCTCCATTGAACAAGCTGTACACACTACGAATAGAGCATGGACTGTGGAAACATCCTTTTATCCAAAGAAGATTAAGAGACAAAAAGGGACAGAAAGAAAAGAATCTAAAGAAGAGATCAAAACACGAATTCACTCTTACTGTTACTTCCCTCCTGTCTTCAAGTTGTACAATGATGAAAACTTCAAGAGCGCTTTTAAAGCATTCCATTATACCCCTACTGTATTCATGTGATTTGCCATTCATGTGTTTTTCTCTAGCTGTAGCTTCTAGCTTTCGTGCACAATTTTAGCCAGAAATCAGTTTTGCATTTTAACTATATAATTCCTGAAGGCATGCCCTTTACAGTTGTTAAAATGTAAAAGGAAACAAAGGAAGATATTTTCCCCAGTTTCCATAGATCATGGGAAACTGATCTCTAGGCGTTAGAACTCCTTTCCAAACAGGTTGTATTACTTGATGCCCCCATATATCTGGGGATACAAATGTGCCTTGTGTCTCTTTGTGACATATATGCAATTTTACTAATTGACTTCAGGAAGTCAGCTATGTTCTCAAAGTCTATGACAACTAATGATACAGAAAATGGTGTTAAAAATGTGTCCCTTTTAGGGGTGACAGAGGAAAAAGCTTATCAATGATACTCTAGACACTTTTTGAAACCTTTTCTTTATAGATGTAGATACCTTGATGTTGGTCACTTTGTTGTTGTTGCTTTTTATGTCTTTTTATTTTTTTAAAACAGAGATCATGAATTTGTTATGTTTATTTATAACCTTCTGAAAAATGGAAAAGCATTATATATACTTAGGAAAATGTAGCTAATAGATTTGCATGTCCAGAAAATATATAACCATTTTTGTTCTTAATACAGAACAATATTTGTTCTTAATACAGAACGCATCAATAAATTTTGCATTCCCAGTCATAAAAATCTGTGTCTTTCTATAACAGCTGCTCTGACTACGCAAGAGAAAATATATTTGTGTGTCTTAGCAAGCTGGCATTATATGCCTTTATGTTTTCATGCTAGCACATCTTTTCTGCTTATTTAACTGCTTAAACCTGTGGTACACTTCTTATTGATAGGAAGAATCTGAACAATGTAGAAAATCATGTGTATGGTTTGACCATTGGAACTGTAGACATGACCGTTCAGCTCCCAAGATCATAAAACTGGAAAGAAACATGTTGACAGAAAAAAAAAAAAATGGCTTGGACATTCTTTTTCAGATACTTAAAGCAAAAGATAGATGAGATTCTGAAGGAAGATATTGAATTTCTGTTCAGTAATGAAGAAACTATTCAGGTTTCTGTAGATAAGGTTCTCACCCAATCTGTATGCATTAGATCACCATCAATTCAACTTGTATGTTGTAGTGAATTTTATGGACAAGAATAATGCAGCAGCAATCTACTTACATTAGTGCAAGTTTCATTTCTCTTGAACTTTTTTCACTAAATTAGAAGTTATTATCAAGGGTACAGTCACAATGTGAATATTTAGGTGTATTGTTCCATATACTAAAATTCTCACGCTGATAATTTTTCATGCTATTTTCTACTGTGCAGGATATTTTCTTTCAAGCAGCTCTTTTGAAACTTTTTTGAAACTGAATTTACAAAATCCTCAGCAGTTAGCTATCAACCCCTCAGTTGCAGACAGACCATGATTCTAATTGTTAGAATTTGCTTTCAGGAATGTGCCTATTGACTCTATTGAATTAAACAGGAACTGCATTTAAGAGAAAAATTTGACTTTTGCCATTCTGTGAAATAAAATTAGAACTATTCTATGAAATTCCAGGTCTTTTTAAAATACACATTCCTGTACTGTAGGAATTTTAAAAATCTTTTCTTATTATAAAAAATTATGTATTTATATCTTCCAAATGTCCAGTTTATGTCTAATCAACCTATTTTCTGTCCTTTTATTATTCCTGGACAGAAAACGAGAAAATGCTTAGAAATTGCCTTTGTTTTTCAACCATGAAGTATTTCTTCAGAGAGTCAGCTTATTTTATTTTTTAATACTGTCACTATTTACCACTTCCACTCTGCTCTGGTAGGGATTAATCATAGAATCACAGAATCATAGAATTACGAGTTGGAAGAGACCTCAAGGATCATCTGATCCAATCTTTCTTGGCAAAGACATGGTCTAGACAGAGTGGCCCAGCATCCAGGCTAGCTGAATCTTAAAAGTGTCCAGTGCTGGGGAATCCACCTTTTAGCTTTCTTCTTAATAAAAATATCTTTCCACATGGATTCCTTAAGGCATTCATACAGAGTACAATCACTTTTAAAACAACTTTTTAGAAGTTTGTTTCTTTTCAGAGGTTCATGATAGAAAATTTTCTATTTTGCAGAGTAGAGGTTAAATGTTCTGATAGAAACTCAGCAGTTCTTTGATGAGACAAAATTATACTGATTACCCCACTGATCGTATCACACCTCAGTGTGTGAAGCAACAGCTCTTGTCTCAAATCAAGTTCAGTATTTAGTTGAATTAGAAACTCAAAGCGGCAGCTTTGTCTTCGGTACTTCATCCTTCCAGCTTTTGACCTTGTCCTGGCCCTGTGTACCATTTAATGTCTGCTCACATACATCTTTGGCATCTGTATTGTAAGTTCTTGATTTGTGACTGCGCTGTGTCTATTCATCTTGACTATTTTCACAGCATCTGTGCAGACACTGCAGAGAAGTATACTTGGCATTCTTCAGAAACGTTTCAAGCAAGTCAAAGACAACTTCAAGATTATTTTTCCCTTGAATTAAATCTTGCTACGAGCAATGAATTATCACATACCTCTTACGGAAATATAATTTATTTCTAGCACAACTTGAGCAGTAACATTGAAACTAATAGAATGACTTGCAAAATAAACTTTATTACAAGTTACACCAATATACAAAGAAGCTCCTGGCTTTTGTAAAATCATTCATGTAAGAGATCACTTACCAAACAATGTCAGAGCTTAGTAACATAATACGCTACTTAACGCAAAAAATCAACCGCTTTTTACTATTCCTTGAAGGTTAATTATGTTAATTTTGTTTGATATTTTATGCTGGCATTCCACCAATCTGTCAGAGTTGCTTTTCATTTCAAGTGTGTTACATCTTTGTCCATTCCACCTAATTTATTGTGAGATTAGCTTGTATGTAATGCAATTTTTTTAATGAGGACAACAATGTTGTATCTAGCTAACAGCGGCTGTGCTAGAGTAAGCTGAGGTGATAGATACGATCTCCACAAGAAAGAGAAACAAAGTCTCTTAGTCTGTCAGACTAATGAAAAAATATCTGAAAACATTAAAGTTTTGAGATTTTTGTCTACACTTGCATTAAATACATTTTTTTCATCCAATCATTAATAAATACAGCATTGGGATTTGGGGGTTTGTTTGTCTGTTTTTACATAATGTAGTTTTTTACATGACATCTCTAGAACATGTATCATGAAGATAACAGCTAATTCAATCTCCTGTTTTCCTTAGTCATCTTCAGCAAATTAAAATAAGAAACTGTTGACACGTTTCAGAAACCTCACATATCTCAGGGACAAATAGTTCACAAAAAATAGAGTAATAGAAATAACAAGAGGAAAAATATTCTCTAGAATAAAAAGCTCTAGAAAAAAAAATGTTTAAAGTTTGTGTCATTTTAGTGCCTGCATAGGCTACAGAATCAGTTATCTGATCAAATTTTAGCTTCTGGAACAGACACAGCAAACAAACTGCCATATATTGTGGAGTGCTAAAATGCCTTCTCTGAGGCAACACAGGTGGAGCCCAATATCCAAAGGACCAGCACTTGTGCTCTGGAGTCATCCATGACATATTTCTATCTGAGAATAGTGTATGTTGCCCATATTAAGAAAAAATAAAATCTCAGTGTGAAAATGCATTGAAATTAAAAGCACAAAATACAGTTTATTTTACATTCCAGTACTGAATGTCCCCTTCCAGTAGAAATAAAGTTACTTTTACAAGTTGAGCACTTTGGCAAGAGAAGCTAGGCACTGAAGAATAAGAAAGGATAGGACTGAGCTTCATCGTCCCTCATTTCACAGTGTCGCAGAATGCAGTGTCTTTCAACTGACAATTCAGATAAGTAACCTTAAGCATTTGCATTTGGGGGGAAGGTTTCCAAGCTCCCACAGCTCTAGTCAGTCACAGCTCATTGCTTTTAACCTTGTTTTCTCTTTCAGGATGGATTTTATCAAACCTCCCGCTTATTTCACAGCCCACATGCTTTGCCAGCTGTCCTTGCATAATGCAAAACTCAAGGCTGTTACCTATTCAAAAATCAAAGTGTCCTTTGAATATAAGCTTTATAGAAGACCCTTCTGCAAACTTTTAAAACAAATATTAACCATAAAACAGTAGAGGAGATCATAATAGAAAAGCTAAGATACTTTTCTTTTTTTCCTTCTTTTTATTTTCTTTTTCTATTTTTTTTTTAACATGCAAATCAAGCAAACAACGTGTACATATATAGCTTTGATGGCAAATCACCTTCTGTCACTGGCGTGTTTCAATTGGAAGGAGCTCTTGACACTTGTCATGCTTGGGGTGCCTAATAGTCTCTGCTGTCAGAAGAAAATTGGGTTCCTAGTAAAACGTTTGCTCTAAAACTGCATAAAACCTAATGACTGTATCAAGCAATGTACATTGCCGGAAGCTGCAGTCTGCTAGGAGAATTGCTTTTTATTTGGAGGTTTGATATCATCATGCTGTCAAGGGCCTCGCATTGGTGTTTGGCAGCCAGGACAATGAGTTCACTGTGCATTTTATTGCAGGAAACCTTAGAGCCAGCCTGTGGCCTGGTCCCCAGTGGAAGCTGATAATTTTAACAATGATGCTCATTCTGAAATTTTCTAATCTAAAAGTTTAGCTTTGTCGAGTTCCTGAATGCCCTTCAAACTTAGGAATGACCTTTCAGAATAGACAGGACAGTTGGTTATTGCTTGTGTTGCTTCTGAAATACTACAGTGATGGGCCATGTAGTGCAAATTGGGACAAAATTAACAAAACTGCTTTATAAGCCAAACATTAGAAGGCAATTGAAGAAAATACAAATATAAAATAGAAGTACAAGCCAAACCATAAATCAAACTTTCAACTTTATCAACAAGATAAAATAATATGTTTATATGGAGCCATACACTTTTTTCTTCATAACAGAATACCAGAAAAATGTAGGTCTGCCAGTAGTGGCACAAAGGAAAAGCAACGGTTTAAGTAGTGGCAGTACTTTTCTCACCTCTTCTTTATTCAAAACAGACTGCAAAACTAGATTTCTTACCAGAACCAACAATAACTGCTTGTATTTTGACACGTGTAACACAGGAATGTTAGCTTTTAGCTGTCATATTCCTATTTCTAAATTAACAGTACGCCTTTTCATGGGTACATGGGAAATAGCTGTCATCTTCCTGGGCCGGAGTGTGGCAGGGAATCCTGAAAATGCAATGACAGGGCAGTGCCATCCCCGGGCACTGAGCATCTCATTGAGGACAGGGGTGGGATATCAGCCTGCAGGTAGACCTGGCTTGGGATAGCCCATGGCTGGGCAGTGCGAGGCTGTGGTAGGGTTGGGATCTTGCTAGGGCAGGGACTGATGGCTCTGGTGGGGCTGGAATTGAGCCCTGAGCCATGTGCAGGGTGAGAGAAGACCTGGGGACCTAGGAAGAGATGTTAAGACTTGCAGAAGCCCTCACAGACATGCATGTAAAGTGGGACAAAGGGACCAAACAAGTTTTCCTTTTTATCCATGATGGATAAAAAGGAAATCCATGGCCTGGTCAGGCCAGGTCAGGCTTCACAATGCAGCACTGAAGCCCTCTTCAATAAAGAGTGTTGCTGAAATGAAATGTAGAGGGCAAGAGAGGTCCATGCAGATTTCTTCTGGGGCTGAGGTTCCTGAAGTTTCCCTCAGGCAATGCTGCCCCTGCCCTTTGCTGCCACTAGCTGGAAAATAAATAGCAAAGTTCATTCTTTAGTTGATAAGCTTTTAAAAAGGGAGTAAAATTTAAACTAACCTTTCTTAATTGATTTTCTTACCCAAAGGCAGCCTTCCAGGCAGTCTGTGCTCTTGACCTTCTTGACTGCAAGATATCAACTCCCTTTTTATGTTGAATGTGTGAAGTCAGTATTTACATAAACGCAATTTTACAGCAAATATACAGTAACAAATCAGTGTCTTTGGTTATAAGCCATTAGTTGTTGAGAATATTTGGAAAAAATCAGGTGGGACACAATGTCAATAAAAATAAATAAATAAAAATGTGTTAATTATCCTTCAAATGGGCATGCATTAACATGCATGGACTGAGTGGTGAACTTGATGATCTAAAGCAAAGAATTATTTAGATTTTGGGTGAAAAAAACCTTTTTCAAGTTCAGTTTGGATGAGATTTCCATCTCCTTGATGTGTCTTTGAAAATTTTACTCTGAGCCACACTTTCCTTTTCCTTTCCCTTCTCCTTTTTTTCCTTCCCTTCTACTCCAAATGTAAGCCCACAGACTATATTGTGCTTGATGCATTTTTCTGGAAGGAAGCAGAATGGTTGCTTGCTGCACTGTCTAGGGTAAGGTTGATCCAGGCGAAAATGGTTACTTGTTTGTTTTTAACACTTAGACCCTTGAGTTTATTTCTGAGTTAAAGACCTATTCATAGGTCATGTTTCTATTGAAGAATCTCAGGAAGTTCAGCCACGGACAGTTGAAAAATAGTGGTGTGTACAAACATGAGAGTAAGTTGTT
Source organism: Pedionomus torquatus (assembly GCA_013398155.1). Taxonomy (NCBI): domain Eukaryota; kingdom Metazoa; phylum Chordata; class Aves; order Charadriiformes; family Pedionomidae; genus Pedionomus; species Pedionomus torquatus. The sequence continues at coordinate 342,843 of VZRU01009775.1, read as the reverse complement.
AAATGCTGCATGTGCAGTTTTTTCCTGGTTCTGTTTTCTAATAAACAGTTCATGCCACTTTGTATCTTTTTGAATTTGAGTTTCAGGGACACCTATGAGTTCCTAATCTGATTAAAAACTCATTGGATTTCAAATTGTACTGCTGTGATTTGAAATCATGGACTTCTTTGATATTTGGCACTAAGACTAAAATCTGGATTTTGATCTAAGTCTAGTAATAAACATTGCATTTATGAATTATGTATAATGTTATAAAACTATTCATGCTAAAGAAATATCTGGATGATCTGAAAAGCATAAAGAATTGAAGTGGTGTACAAAGTTAGCCTCAAATCTATTATTTAGGTATGGAAATTGACATGTAAGAATATCTGCAGTTAAAGAAAACAGACATACCTAAAATAAGTTTCAAACTGAAGTCTGTTTTTCAAAAGATTTTTGTAAAGACATTTGAAGTTCCTGTATTTCAACATGTGGGCCAGTAGTCTGGGATGTGGAAAATAGAAGTATAAATTATTTTTTTGCCTGAATGGGAAAGAAATTGGCAAGAAAACTTTGCCTTACTTTTTTTCTCAATTGGTTTAGACAGGCTCTTGAACTTGTATCTCTTACAGGTTAGGGCAGCGCTGTCAATATTCATTTTAGAAGCCTTAACTCTGTGTCTTCTCCCTCCAGGTTCAAGCTTTTGGAAATCTTTCTCCTTTTCCATTGGATTAGTATGGAAGCCAAAAAATTATTCTCCTAAAATTTAAATTCAACAAAATACTATAATATATATCTATAAAGAATAACCAAGTTATCTAGCCAATCCTATTTTAAGGAGTACAATCCTGGATGCTAATGCTTCTTCAGAGTTCAAGAACACAGTGTTCAATGAAACAGAGAAACAATAAAGCCTGACATTCTCTTAAGGACCATCATTCCCTTAATAGAGGATTTCCCTGAGGTTTACAGCCATCTAGCAATATTACTTCACTTCTCTGCATTGAATTAGGCCCAAGGACAGCTGTATAAATGAAGTTCCTGAAACAAAGTTCAGTAAAAGGTAAACAGCTCTTTGTGTAACTTCACCTTTTCTCATTTTTCTCCCATTTCTTACTTTGTATATACAACAGATTCTTAACAATAAAGTTCCTATGGAGATTAGTATTTGCTATGTTTTAAGAAAAGAAAGAATTTATCCTGCATTTTTAAGGCACCTTACAGAATGCACCACACACTTAAAAATCTAACTTATGACCATTAGCCTTGAGGCACTTAATTATAAATATTATAACAACGATTCCAAACCTGAGCTGATGGATTCTTATCTATTAAACCTGCGGTAGGATGACCTTGGCTGGATGCCAGGTGCCCACCAAGCTGCTCTGTCACTCCCCTTCTCAACTGGAAATTGGAGAGAATTATAATGAAATAGATAAGGACAGGGAGATCACTTAGTAATTAAGGTCATAGACAAAACAGACTCAGCTTGGGGAAATTAATTTACTTCATTGCCCATCAAATCGTGTTAGGGTAATGAGAAATAAACCCAAATTTTAAAACACCTTTCCCTCCGCCGCCCTCCCCCTCCCCGCACCTTCTTACCTCTACTTCACTCCTGATTTCGTCACCTTTTTCCTCTGAGCAGCACAGGGGGATGTGGGTTGTGGTCAGTTCATCACATATTATCTCTGTTACTTTACTCCTCCTCCTCACACTTTTCACCTGCTCCAGTGTGGTGCTTCTCCACAGGAGACAGTCCTTCATGAAATTCGCCAACATGAGTCCTTCCCACAATCTGCAGTTCCTCATTAACTGCTCCAGTGTGGGCTTACAAGGGTGCAGTCCTTCAGGAACAGACTGTTCCAGAGTAAGACTTCACAGGGTCATAAGTCCCAACAGCAAACTTGCTCCAGCTTGGACTTCCTACAACATTAAAGCCTCTTTCAAGCATTCACCTGCTCTGATGTGGGGTCTCCAGATGTTGCAGGTGGATGTCTGTTCCACCATTAACCTCCATAGGCTGCTGGGCAACAGCCTGCTTCACCATGGTCTTCAACATGGGCTGCAGAAGGATCTCTGCTCTGGCCCCTGGAGCACCTCCTCCTCCTTCTTCACTGATTTTAGTATCTGCAGAGTTGTTACTCTCACATAATCTCACTCCTTTTCCCTGGCTGCAGTTCTGCAGCAGTGTTCTGGGTTTTTTTCCCTTCTTAACTATGTTATCCCAGAGGCGCTACCAACATCACTGATGGACTTACCCTTGGCCAGAGGCAGGTTCATATTGTAGTGAAGTAACATTGACTCTATAGGAAATGGAGGAAACTTCTAATAGCTTCTCACAGAAGTGACCCCTGTAGCCTCCTACCAAAACCTTGCCATGCAAACCCAATGCAACTCCTTGGTGTAGCATGGGTAATTTTTATCTCATTGACACAATGAAAGTTGTGTTGGTAATTACAATAGGACTAAGACTACACTTTAGAATTGACACCAATCCTGAGCACCACTTCATCACTGAGGGAGGGTACCTTCACTCCCCACAACCACCCCAATAGCTGTGAGGCTGGAGTCCAGCTGGCAATGAGCCAGGTAACCAGTGGCATATGGAGGTGTCTAAAGCACGGTTTATGTGCCTGGCTCAGATTCAGGCTGAAATTCCTGCCAAACCACAGAAAGTACGTGTGTGTTATTCGTGTTTGGAATGGAAAAGGAGGAGGATCTGGCAGAGAACTCAAGGCACCGCAAGCTCAAGCTAGTAACATTATATTCTCAGGTTAGGGTTTTGATTCAGACAGGCACTTAAACCCCCAATATGTAGCTTGGGTGGAATACAGGCTCTTGAGTCCAAGTGGTTAGGATACATCCTGGGAAGGGGAATCCAATGCTCAGTACAACCATTTGTACTCTTTACACATTTTGGCAGGTGATGGTTTAACACAGAATTTATGAGTAGTATCCTAGCATTCAGATGTCCCCACAGAGAGTGTTCTGAATTCAGCCTCTCCATTTTGATTTCTCATGTTCAAACATGGCAAGATTTTCACCAGAGTTGTCCCACTTCATGAAATAATCTTTCAGCCTTGCCTCTTACCTGCTGGTTAGTGGAGTTTCTGGGGATGTAAGAGATTCAAAGCAGAAACTTTCTACATCAAACTCTTTGTAGCTATGTAAAAAGCTTAAAAACATAAGACTATTACATAAGTTTGTAGATGTTACTGATTTGTTTGAAAAGTCTTGTATATCTACACACCTCTTGTATATTTACAAAAAGCGATGCACGCATTGTGTTGAATGGGTTTCCATGGAGTGTCCAATGGGGTGGCTCAGGTGTTTCTTGCTCAGAATATTAACTATATCAACCCAGTAGTCCTTCAGTTCTGTGTATGAGATACATAGATGCTCACATGAATAACAATGACACTACTCAGTAAGCCAGCCACTGGCAGTGGCACCATGGTGATGCTTAACCTGTCAGTGTCAGCCTAAGGTCACTCTAGCCACATTTTTATATTTTAACTGCATTTCCCATACATCGTTCTCTTTTTTTTTGCAATCAAAATTTTGCATAAATATTCACTTCCCTCAGATACTTTTGATCAGTGACCTTGATCAATTTAAAAGAAAGGTTTTTTTTTTCTTAGAACATGGTCATATCTTTTCTAATTTCACTTAAGGATTCAACAGCTGGAGAAGAAAAAAAAGCAAACCAAACAAAAAATCACTATGTATGAAGGAATTATTTGGGTTCAGCATTAATAATTTTAATACGAAGTTCAAAAATTAAAATATTGTGTTCTGTGCATTGTATGACAATATGTGCCAGAAGCAAGAAACACGGTTTTATCATCTTGAAACAATGCATTTGTCATAATCCTAAATACCAATAGAAGACTATGTTTTTCATTTTCAGAAAACATTATATCCTCAATAAGTAATTAAAACATGAGAAACTTGGATGATTCCCATGCTTTATCAAATGTAAGAAGGTAAGAAAACAAAAAGTGGATGGGCTTTTTCATTATGTTACCAGATTTAAAAATGGAAAAAAAGAATTCTGAAATATGTCTAAAGAACAAGATCAAAAGTGAAACTTTCAGACACTAGAAATCCTTGTTTTATGAATTAATATTTCATAACCTGAAAATTCATCCATTATTGAGAGTCTTAGTGGAGAAATAAGCTAAAAGAATCTAATATATAAACATTATTCCATCCCATTATATAAAGGGGAGATTACCTTGCTTTCTTCAAACTCATGAACAGAAATTTTCACGATTTGGCAATTTCTGTCCTACAATCTATTCCTGTCAGTAGATCTTAAGCTTCACTCTTGAATTTTTTTTACCCATTGAAAAAAATAAAGGAAATTAAATATTATGTATTCAAGCCACCTGTACAATGCTAAATAAATAAGAAAAGAGAAAAAAAAAAAAAAAAAAAAAAGGAGGACAGTGAAAATAAATGTGAAGCCAGGTCTTTAGTGCTGAATAATCTAACACTGATCAGTCCATGTACATTTAAGAAGGAAGATCAGAGGATGATTCAACATGCAAATCATCAAACCTGTCTTTACCAAAGTGGCTTAATCTGTCTGAAAATATCCCTTAATATGTGACTGAAAAGGACTTTACATATGGTACTTGCATCTAAGTTTAGGATTCTCTTCTAGAGCATACACATAGTTGGGATGTTTGTACTTTGGATCCATTCTGCTGTAATGCAAAGAAACAGACAAGACAAGATTTCTGTACTACAGTGGATAAAAAGATGCTCCATTTCAGGTGCTGAAACAGTACTATTGACTTTTACCAGCTGTTACAATAGAACAAAGTTTGCATCATTTGCAGAAAACCCAGAGGAACTCTCCAATTCTATGCATTTCTGTGTTCTGCCACTTTAGGTTATCACAATTTAAAGTCATTAATCCTCACCTTCTCTTTCTGAGGAAGATATTGTAGATGAAGCTGTGCATTTTTCACAGCAAAATATGGATTTTCTGTTAGGCAGTATGACAAAGATTTACTTCAGAATATGGTGATTCATTTGCTAAGATTAATGTAGGATAATCTACACACCATTCTTATACATTTCTGTTTCTTTATTCTATGGATCAAGACATTATGTAGTCTCTTCTAGGGGCAATCACTATCCCATTACTCCTTGATAAACTAGAATAATGCAGCTCATGTTTATCAGCAAGATATCTGGTGTTCCAGATTTCCAGCAGTTTGCCTAAGATCAGAGACTTAGCCAGCAGAAGTATTTTCCCGCTTAAATACGTTTTACAGAAAAGCTGGACTACTGACTTTCATCCTGTCATCCTTCATAAAACTGTCCTGTGAAATTTCAGCTATGAAGATCAATCACTATCTAGTAGGTTAAATGTGCGAAATAACTTTCTTGTGAAGCCTGATAGGCTCCAGATGCAAAGTGAGCTCAGGGCATGCCTTCTCATGGAAATTATATCCTTTACTGACAAATTTGGATGCTTTTGTGCTCATAGCAACTGCTTGGAGAGCAAATGTTTTGCTCCAAATTATGCTGTGGATCCTTGCTTGGCAAGTAAATAGAAACAAGGCTTAAATGTCTCAATAGGAAGATTTTCCCCCCTCTATCTTCTTTCCCATCAAACCTCTTGAGACTTTCACATGATAACTGGTTCCTCCATGATGACTTATGCAAGCCCTGCATTTCTTATTTGGGACCAAGCCTGATGATGACATGACAGCAGGTTATGAATGAATGTGAATGAAATCTGCCAAGGGCCATTCTCTTCTACTGTGGCCTGATGCCATCAGAAGACCTGCACCTCTGCTGTTAAACTCTCAGCCTCCAGATCAAACTTGATACTTGTAAACTACTTACTGGGAATCAGCCCTGCTCAGTGTTAACTCCCAGACTATGGCCAATTGACCTAGATATCCTAGACAAGTACCATGTTACAGAGCATTTTAATATTTTAAACCTATAACCAGGGATGTTGCTTGGCCCTAAGTAGTACATATCTAGCCATAATGTCTGACTGTAGATTTATGTAGTAGACTCAGGTCTCCCCCACTGTTCACAAATAGTGATTTCTCTGTTCATTGGAAATAAAAGTGTCTTAATAAGAATTGGTTGTATTTGGACAGAATGTAATTACATTTTGTTTTGTTCTACAGTAAAAGACGTTGTTGCTTCTACATTTTTGATTGTGATAAAAGACTTTAAAATAATCCTTCTACATGCCTGGCAAGACAACAAAAGTAGATCTATTTACACTGTGTTTATGACAATAATTAAATAATAATAAATATATAATTAATAAATAATTAATACTCCTACAAGGTCTGATCCTGTGACACTTATTTGCCTGAGCTGGCCCATTGACTTACGTTGATGTTGGATCAGGATTCAACTTAAATCAGAAGAAACCTTTCTATTAATTTCCACAGGCTTTGAATTAGATTCTTGTGTGCCAACAGTTCTGAGTGAGTTATTCAAAGGCACATTAGTGACTTCAGGTATGTTTTGGCATCTGGATTAGTTCTCATTTCACAGTGTTCAACAGTGAAAAGCAGTAAAGTCTTTCTGTTCTTTGCCAAAATCAATATCTGTGCCAAAATAGTTCAACAAACTCAAACTCATACAGAATGACTAGGCCAAGTACGTACAAATTGACATCAAACACCTGTCTGGAATACAGATTTGGATTCTAGACCTTACAACTAACCCCAGTATACTGTAAAAATAAAAATGTTTAGTCTATAAGCGAGCTAAAAAAGAGAGGGAAAAGAATGAAAAAAGAAGGAAAACAATGAAAATTACTGCAGTTACCTGTAGAACAGAAGGTATATTTTTAGGACATAATTCTTGGAATTCATCAACTTTACATGGAGATTCAGTTGGGTTTTGGGGGTTTTTGTGCCTTTCATTCATCAGTCAAAGTCTTACCTTCCTACTGTAAGCTTCATTCTAGCTGGACCCTTTCAAAGCTCAGTATTGTTATGAAGGACACTTCATTTTAAACTAGGGCCACAAAAGGCTTTTAAGTTAAGGCTGAGGTGCAGAAAAAGTGGTATATGTTGAATCTCGGCTTGACTACCTAAATCAACCTGGTCTTTCGGTAGGTGATGTATTCAGTAGCTTCCATAGATCTCAGTGAGTTCTGAAGCTCTTTGTGAAACTGGTTTGGTTTTTTTTTTTTTTTTGTTTTGTTTTGTTTTGGTTTGGTTTTGTTTGTTTTGTTTTTTTGTTTTAATGATGTGGATGATTCTTTGTCTTGACTTAAGGAGAAATACTGAAAAATGTTTAAAGTTATAAATCTACTTTGAATTGCACACGCTACATATCAGCTCAGTGTTTAGTTACTGCTTTCTCTCACAAGTTCTAGACAATACATCTTTTTCTTACTCATAGTTTGGAAAACACAAATAATTTTCAAATTAAAAAAAGGAAATCATCATTTTTTGAGTTCCCTTTGAACAGCAAAGAACTGGCAGCAGTACAAGATAAGGTGTACTCTACCCTTCCCATGGTGTCGTGGTTTCAGCCAAATTTACCAAAACCTGAGTGACAGATGTCCCCCCCACCCCCCTTTTGGTCAGAGAGGAGAGGAAGGAGTCAAAGAGATTCAAGAATTTAGAACAAACTAAACTACTTTAATGAAAATATAAGTAATATAATAAAAAGGAAATTTAGGAAAAAAGGGATTATACAGTATATACAAAACCGTATCAAGCTCCCAGGATGACGACCACATCACCAGCAGGCTTCAGGAAAAGTCCCAAACTGGACTCGGTGATCGACAGGAGCCGGATTCCAGATCTGAAGTCAGGAAACGCTCGGATCAGGATCAAAGGCAGACGAACAGGCAGAGTCCTCCTTGGATGTCAGCCATCGAGAAAGGGCAAAGGGGCCGAAGAAAGTTGACCTGTTGATCCTTCAGCTTTTATACGGGGCATGATGCTGATGGGATGGAATACCCCTGTTGGTCCGTTCTGGGTCACCTGTCCTGTCTGCTCCTCCTTGAAGGTGGGACCCTCCAACGGGCAAATGCTGAAAATTATCTGACCTTGGTTCTTCCAGCAATAAGTCTAAACAAAGGCCTCTCTGCATACCATCCCTTGGTATAATCAGGTCTTATCACTGTGAGACGGAACAGCTTTGAACAATGTGCTGTTAATTCCAGAGTTTAGTTAGTTAGAAGAGGCCTAGCTAAGAAAGTAAAACTGTAGAACAGAAAATTGGTTCGTTTTACCTCAAACCAGGACACATGGTATAACTTGTTCTTTGCCACACACTTTCCAGTGTATAAGTTCTCAAACCTCTGCAGTGTTGCCAATGAGTTTGCGTTTCACAGCTCTCTTTCTCTTCATTCATAATTCTTCAAGGCAGCTTAGTGTCTGCCGTAGAAATTACTTACATGGGAAAAAAGTAATGGTAGGGAAAACTGTAATGACTTTTCTGTGCAAGCCAGCATCTGGGTATTCAAAATTGCCTACATTCTGGAACTGTTGACATCTCAGCAAAATACCAGGAAATCCTTCAGATTTTCAAGTGAATGACAGTTAGACAGAAGTGATACAATTATTTGGTCTGTCCTTATTTTGTTTGATGTTTAAAAACTAGCGTTAAGATATGCCATTTGAAGGCATGGATTTTATTAATCATGCAAATCTAAAGCACTATACTATATATTTTGTAATTCCAGACATTTATCTATTTTCAGATTACAGCTAGTACCACTATCACAGTACATTAATTTGCCTTACATTTTCTACTTTAAAATCTTATTTTCAGTCACGTTACCCGTCTAAACTCTAACTGGGTGGCTTACAATTTAAACACCAGGTGTCTGCCTCAGGCTGAATTTCTCTGGAAAGTTTCAACAAATCTGTTCAGTAGTTTGCTGAGAGCAGGGTCAGAGGACAATGGCATTTCAGTAGAAAAAACATGCTGAATTCAATACGATTGCTTTTTTTCAAACTTTCAAATAAAGAGCTTTTGCTTTGCAGATCAGCTTTCTTATACACAGCATACTAGCAAACTGGGAGAACAAATAAGTATTTCTCAAGTATTTCTTCTGTCCAACTAGGAGAATGATTTTTAACAATCATTTTGAGTGAAAGATGTGGCTATTTGTCTGCATGAAAGGAGTTAATCGTTGTTTGTAAGTGTGGTTGAACCAAAAAAAAAAAAAAAAAAAATAAAACCAACAATTTTGAGCAGTGACTATAAGGTTAAGACTGATTCTCAGCCACAAAACCCCCAAGTAGTTGTATAAATAGTTTATGTGATGTTAGCAATATAAAGTAGTGGTCTTTTCCATATTTTTAATCATCTTTTTGGCATATTAAAACCAGAAATTTTTCAGTTGACTGTATTTGGGAACATAATAGACATACACCCCCACTGCAAAATTCTGATTTCAACAGAATACTTCTTCAAAGTTGATAGGTGTCAGCTGCGTAACCATACCTCAGATCTGCCCTTTCAGTACCACAGGAATTATGCTTTTCTGGCTAACTGTTGGGATATTGGATTAAAAAATAGGACACTTTCCATGGTTTAGCAGTCTACTGCATGTTTCTAAAACGTGATAGGAACTGGATGCTCATTTTTCCTTGCCAAATGGAACGTTTTAAGCGATTAAGAATCATGTGAGATTGAATGTTGTACTAAACAGATAATGCAGCTGAAGTGTTTTGTTCACTGAAAATCGGCTCTGTAGCTTGCACACAGCTCCTCCTTGAGGACCTGAGAATTATTGCACCAGAAGAGAAAATTATTTTTAACACAGTATTTTGCCTCATTTGGTTTATGCCAGAAATAGCTGTGAATTCTCTCTTATGAGCTGTTGCTACTGTTCCTGAACCTTTGGCATTGGCACAAGATGCCAAAATATTGGGTGTCACTTTTCAGTAACAGAATCATCGAGGAGAAGTTCAGATAGATTCTAATTCAAACTCATTGGAGTGAGCTGTGTATTCAGATAAAATAATTCTTTTTCTCAAAGAACTTCTGGGCACCCCTAAGCCCAAGGTAAAGAAAGCTGAAAAAGTGGAGAAATCGTGCATCTGAACCTTTTTTTCATCATGCAGCTTTGTATCTGATGTTTGACCTGGGTGAAAATAGACAAGGAAATATAAAAAGAAGATGTGCAGGGAATTACACATCACCAGCATATGTCCATGTTTATGCTATGTCCATCTGAAGAGAGAGGATACAGGGGATGTAGCTCTTGCTTAAATCTTTATTTCCTTCTTTTAAATAATCCCTAATGTATAAGAAGATCAGAATAGAAAAGCAGAAAGTTCAACCACACAACAAACGACCAGATATTTCATAGAATCATAGAAAGGTTAGAGTTGGAAGGGACCTTAAAGATTATCGAATTCCAACCCCCCTGCCATGGGCAGGAACACTTCCCACTACACCAGGTTGCTCAAAGCCCCATCCAGCCTGGCCTTGATTACTTCCAGGGATGGGGCTTCCACAGCTGCTCTGGGTAACCTGTTCCAGTGCCTCACCACCCTCACAGGAAAGAATTTCTTCATATCTAATCTAAATCTCCCCAATTTAAAACCATTACCCCTTGTCCTATCACTACACTTGCTGACAAAGAGTCCCTCTCCAGCTCTCCTGCAGGCTCCCTTCAGATATTGGGAGGCTGCTCTAAGGTCTCCCCAGAGCCTTCTCTTCTTCAGGCTGAACAGCCCCAGCTCTCTCAGCCTGTCTCCATAGGAGAAGTGCTCCATCCCTCTAATCATCTTTGTGGCCCTCCGCTGGACCTGTTCCAACAGGGCCATGTCCTTCCTGCACTGAGAACTCCAAAGCTGGACATGGTACTCCAGATGGGATCTGATGAGAGCAGGGCAGAGAGGGAGAATCACATCCCATGACCTGCTGGCCACACTGCTTTTGATGCAGTCCAGGATGTGGTTGGCTTGGTGCATGCTGCATGTTGGCACATCATGCTTTTATTGGGCTGTGAAGATGCTACCAGGCACATAAAATTATCAGAAAAGCATGAGGGTAACTGTTTTCCAGAAGATACCCAGAGCTACACCCTTTTACCCCAACAGAAACCAGATTTCATGATGCAAACTGGAGTCTTTTATTTAGAAATAGTGTTTGAGGTATTGATGTCTGGCGGTAGTAGATCTGGACCGTGTCTGACAGCTTGATAAAAACAGATTTTTTTCTGAGCCCTGGGAATCTTATGGAAAAAATCCTTTTATCTGCAGCTCCCTTTATTATATGAAAAGGAGTCTAAAATCAATGTTTCTGCTAATTTATCCACATAACACACTGTCAGTTATGGGGGAAAAAAAAATAGCATAAAAATGACAGCGTGTGAGAAGCTGGCATAAGGCTGTGGGACGGGAGACATGAGAAGTCCCTAGCTCAGAGAGCAGTGAAGACTGAGCAGCACTGCTTTTATAAAAAAAAAATATTTAAACCACAGTGAAGTGGTAGGGCATAAGGGAAATTTGGTTCAGTTGTATAAAATGGTCCTGTAAGAAAGCTATGTGAGAGTGTGTGTGTCTGTGTACACATGTAACTTAAGGCTGTGAGGGGAGAATTTTGAATCCATCTAGAATTTTAAATACTCTTACTGTAAAATTCTACATGATTATTTAAAAAAACCCCATGAGATGGAAGTAATTTTCCATTAAATTTAAATTATGTTTGTAGGATATTTTCAAGGCAGTGACATTAATCTCTGTTTCTATAGCCATCTTGACACTGATTAACCATGGTTACTTTTTTAATTTAAATACAATTTTATTTTCTTTGAATTTTGTAATCTAAAATATTTCATACTTGGACATGGTGGATAACACTGCAAAGGAAATTCATGGAGAATTGAACATTTTTAAAGATTTTCTCATTGCTTATTTTCTCATGCCATTCTTGCTTGGTCTGAAAACCTATTCTGGCAGAAATAGTGAAATTGTAAATATTAAGCAAATACTACAGAACAGAAGTTAAATGCTGATTTTACATTTGTAGCAATCCTAAACAAGTCTTAGCTGCATATCTGTGCAGGACAAAGAGTACCACATGACCTGTGCTCAGTGATAACGCACAGTGTCAAATGTTAACAGATACTAAAAAATAAAAATAATAAAAATAAATGTTTTGACAGATATATATATTTTTTTTTGTGCTTTGCACAAGCATTTCTTCTTCCCTTCTGAAGTATATTGTGCCAAACTGCAGGTTAATCCGGGCTGAGAAAAGCCCAGCTTTCGTTAGTGGAGAGCTGCAGCATAACTCCTGATGAGGAAGAGCTGGGTACCTGAACAGTTCAATGTAGATAGAGATAGAAAGGTTTTATGTGAAGGGAGGGAAAGCAAGGGAGATCTACCAGCACAAAAATTCTAGAGGTAGCTCTAGCATTTACTTACAGACTTGCTACACTGATATTTCATTTTAACTGGGTTTCTAGATAATTTTCCCCCTCTACTCTGGACTTGTTAGACCCCACCTGGAGTGCTGTGCCCAGCTCTGGAGTTCTCAACATAGAAAGGACATAGAACTGTTGGAATGGGTCTAGTGGAGGGCCACAAAGATGATAAGACAGAATGAGAGAGCTGGGGCTGTTCAGTCTGAAGAAGGCTCCAGGGAGACCTTATAGCAGCCTTCCAGTATCTCTCTTAAGTGAGCTGCAGGAGAGCTGGAGAGGGACTCTGCCAGGGAGTGTAGCAATAGGACAAGGCATAACGATTTTAAATTGGTAGAGGGGAGATTTAGATTAGATATTAGGAAGAAATTATTTGTTGTGAGGGTGGTGAGGCACTGGAATAGGTTGCCCAGAGCAGCTGTGGAAGCCCCATCCCTGGAAGTGTTCAAGGCCAGGCTGGATGGGGCTTTGATCCACCTGGTCTGGTGGGAGGTGTCCCTGCCCATGGCAGGGGGGTTGGAATTCGATGATCTTTAAGGTCCCTTCCAACTCTAACCATAATATGACTCTGTGATAAGAATTTATAGTTAATACTGATAACATTCATCAGTTTGTAATATATTCCTGTACCGCTTTATGCAAGAGGATAAATATTAAAAAAAAATGCAACATCCAAGGGAGAAGATAACAAACAGAAGAAAATCCCATATAGTCTTTATAATGACATACAACACAGAACTCGGAATTAAAGTTGCCATGACAGCTGCAACCCAATTTCATTGCAGTTGGTACTGAATTCTCTAAATAGGGATATAAAGTATGGGTCTCAATGTAATGTCTGGCCATAGTATTCAGGCAAAGCAGATTGTGTCAGGTAATTTCATAATATTAGTATTCTCCATTGCTCACTTTTCCAAGCATTGCCTACTCTTTTCTCAGCAGGGAGTGAAAAGGAGAACGCTTACCTCAAACATCAGCCTATCATTATCTGTGAAATATATTAACGCAAAATGTGTTCCTTAGAGTGCAAACCAGCAGTGGCAACACTATATCTGTACTTCTCCTCAGCCGTGAATTTGCAAAAAGCGGCTCAACACAGGCAATTCCTTTAGTCTGAGAGAGCAGGACTGTGGCTAATGATATACGTGTACCACAACATATAGATTACAATGGCAACTGCTCTATAGAACAGTTGCATGGTAACAGACCACCTGTAATTTTGGGTCTTACCAGCAGGTTAGTGGGATTTCAAAACTGCCTTCCAGAACGACAAAAATACAACCTGCTATGAACTGGAGTTTTATAAATTTATCAGTAAGATTATGGCAGGGCTGGTTCATATTACAACCCAAGAAGCCCCATTTTATCCCACAGTCCATCTTAGCACATACAGGATGCTTGAGGTTTGATAGTCAGCAGCTGGCTGGTTGTCTGTATGCTTGATTCCAAAATCACTTGGGATTAGTCTTGAAGTGAAGAAGAGAGACAACACTATTAAGGGCTGAAGATGAAGATAGCACCTCAGTCCCCATGGAAAGGTGAAGCTGTCAATGGAAAATGGACTTAAGCTTCATACCTGCAGGTTCTTGGTCTTAATAAAGAAGAATATAACCATCAATGCAGTGTGCAAACAAATTCATCTCAAACAAAATTATTCTAAAAAATTTCAGGTCCATAACCCCTACTGAAGACAAATTACTCTCTTCCACCTTAGTTACTTTGTATCCTGAAGATAATTTGAGAATGGGAAAGCTGCCAAAGAGTGACAACTGACCTAATAAATGGAATAAATCTGTCAGTGCTGTTGTCAGCTTCCAATCTTGTCCGACAATGCATTTAGCCACTGTATCAGGGCAAAATGAGGCTTGCAGAACATCAATTCAATTTAAATGAACACAGGAAACTGCTCCTAGAGAAACTCCTCTTGTTGCCTGGACTGTAACTGAGGCATTTGGAAGAAAGTTACTTGCATTTATCAGGAATTCAGCTTTATCAGTCCCTGAAATGACCTTTCCTCAGACTTCCATCCAAACCGAATAGAATTATATAATGGTTAGAGTTGGATGGGACCTTAAAGATTATCAAGTTCCAACCCCTCTGTCATGGGCAGGGATATCTCCCACTAGACCAGGTTGCTCAAAGAACCTTCCAGCCTGGCGTTAAGGGAGATAATGTCTTCCCAAAAAATTTATTGTCCAAAAACTCATAGAATCATAGAATGGTTACAGTTGGAATGGACCTTGAAGATCATTGAGTTCTAACCCCCCTGCCATGGGCAGGGACACCTCCCACTAGACCAGGTTGCTCAAAGCCCCATCCAGCCTGGCCTTAAATACTTCCAGGGATGGGGCATCCACAACTTCTCTGAGCAACCTGTTCCAGTGCCTCACCACCCTCACAGGAAAGAATTTCTTCCTAAT
>VZRU01009775.1:235679-328039 GCA_013398155.1 Pedionomus torquatus | reverse complement strand
AACGCTTGGATCAGGATCAAAGGCAGACGAACAGGCAGAGTCCTCCTTGGATGTCAGCCATCGAGAAAGGGCAAAGGGGCCGAAGGGCAAAAAGGGAGTTGACCTGTTGATCCTTCAGCTTTTATACGGGGCATGATGCTGATGGGATGGAATACCCCTTTTGGTCCGTTCTGGGTCACCTGTCCTGTCCGCTCCTCCTTGCAGGTGGGACCCTCCAACGGGCAAATGCTGAAAATTATCTGACCTTGGTTCTTCCAGCAATAAGTCTAAACAAGGGCCTCTCTGCATACCATCCCTTGGTATAATCAGGTCTTATCACTGTGAGACGGAACAGCTTTGAACAATGTGCTGTTAATTTCAGAGTTTAGCTAGTTAGAAGAGGCCCAGCTAAGAAAGTAAAACTGCAAAACAGAAAATTGGTTCATTTTACCTCAAACCAGGACAGTAGGATACTGAGGTGGTACAACTCTAATACCCTGCAAGTCAGTGGAACTTCGGTGGCTTTTGTTGTTTTATTAGGGTGGATGCAGAGAAGGACTGAGAGGCTGAGAGCAGAACAGCTGCGTACTAACAAATATATTTGAGAAAAGAACTGTGTTGTACTTCATTTCCATGGAGCTGGGGGACAGTGTTTCAGCCACTGAGTGTACATGTCTGTGCAGACCTATGCACACCCAAAGAGCTTTCTTAGATTAAAAAGAACACCTGAAAAGAATTGTAGTAGTTGAAGGTTGCATGTGCAACAACTAATCTATGGGAAAATGTCTATGCATATTATTGGGAAATGCTGGTACAAGAGCAAGCATATCAAAGGTAAATGATTGACAGAAATGAGAATAATTCTAAACTTTAGACTTTTTTAGTATAATCCATTGATTTTATTTAAATAAATTCCAGTATACATTGCAGGAAAAAAAAAATCTTTAACATTGCTTATTGTAAATTTGGCCAATTCTTGAGATCAATATAGTTGTTTGAAATATCTGTGGATTTGATGCCATGACCTAGAGCCTTTAAGCCCTTTTCTCATATTTTTTATTAATTTTTTTTAACACAAAGGAGTGAATAGAAATTTCTTCAAGACTGTTTCTATATTTTTCCAATTTATATGACTCTGACATTCCAAGGTATGATACATTTGGTATCATAAATTACCCATGTGCTTTCCAACTTGTCTGAATCCTGACATATTACCTGTGAAAGCCAGCTGAAACAGAACAATAAATAATTCCTGTGAGGGGAAATATTCATTTCTAATACTCACACTACAAACATGCATTTGTTGTTGGCTTCCAGAATTGGTTAGCTTCACAGTGTCTCCTTCAGAGCACCATTTCCTCAGACATATTGAAAAACTGTGAGCTACAATAGCAGTGCCAGCTAATACAGCTTCTCACAAGACTGATAAGCATATTGTATCTTTCCTTCCAAAAATACAATACCTTTTTACTAAAGGATCAGTGCGAACCACATCAGAGCACACTTCTGCCATTTTAGTTTTAAGTAGCAACATATTATATTTTACATGAAGCTAAGAAAATTCCTATTGTTTTGATATATTCAAATGAAGAATAAGGACACAGTTGCAGCCTCCCAAGCAATAACACGGCAGTATTTTTGGATATTACAAGACCAAGTTTATTGAAATACTTCCTTTGTTGTTTCAAAATTACTTGTATTTTTTCAGAAAACCATACAAGACCATTATTAAAAGGTAAAGCTAAACACCTCTGCTTTCAAAAAATAAACTGACAGCTTCCTCCCTTAAAATGTGAAAATCTATAATAGAAGAATATATTTTTAGTGGGTAAATTATCACAGGTCTCTTGATCTCAGCTGATAGCATCATATTCTCTCAGCATCTGGTATTTTTAATCTTATTTGCTGGCTAGTTCAGTTTGAAGTTCACCAGCTTTCACACATATGCACTTAGAATAGAGAGCACACTCCTACAGAAGATAATTAGAGGGTGGATTTAATGAGAAGACAGGGCAGATTGGGATTATGAAACACAACTCTTCATGCTGAGAAGTGTACCAATAAAAGATGTTTAGGCTTGACCAAATTGTTTTATCCCCTTTCCTCTCAATTTTTTCTCTCTTATTCCCTCCTAATCCACCTTGATTTATCCCTTTCCCACTTTTGATCCTCCTCTAAATGCCTATGATGTCTCTCACATTCACACAATTACTTCAGAATATCTCATTATAAATTTTATGTTATTCTCAAGTCTGCTTCCTTTGGTATCCTATAATGAGTCCTCCAGCTGTTTAGACAGTAATCTTTTCAGTCTGCAAGGTGCTCTGAGAGAGACTGTCCTTGGTTCTTGGTGGTCTTCCCGCTGAGAACTGTAGTCCCACAATTCTCCTTAGCTGGTCTCAGGATGATCTGGTTCAGGGTTTCCCATTTACGCTACCAGGGCTCCTTAGTCTGGCCTTGCTCCACTGATTTTCACTGGGCCTTTGTGCATTTGCTGATAAGTTTTTAGTCATGTAACTACAATTGTCAGCTCATGATTCACATGAGACAAAGATCATTCTCCAAAGCCATCAAATGTTATGTCCCTCAGCATCTCCACATTGTCAGTTCAGTGGCTTTTGATCCTGTCTCTTAGTCTTAATTTACTTCAGTGTTTGTTGCTTATTCTTGTTACTGATATGGACACACAAGGTATGGATATATGAACTACTATTACAGTCAGATGCTTAGTATAACCCATTTCTTCCCAGAAGAATCTAGAGAAATGTCTCCCACATTTTCTTTCTCTCTCTTCTTCCTTCCTTTCCCACCTCCTCAAATAGTGGCAATAGTTTTTCTGTTTATTTTTCCCTCTCCTTTCCCCACAGCTCCCATCCAGATTTTTATTTATTCTTTTATCTTTAGAAAGTAGATATAAAAAAATAATTGTCTTTAATAAATATGACTGTAGCAACTTATTTTTATTTCCTCTGTTTTCTGTATTTGGGCACTGACATACAAAATGGAAATTAGAGAAGCTGTGAGTTACTCCTCTAAAATGCTTCTCCATTTCCACATCCACCATATTTCGAATTAGGTTGAAGGACACTCTGTTTCGAAAAAAGTGACTTTACTTAATGAATTATGAAGTGTTGTTCTAACTTTTCATAGAAATCATACATGACATACGATGATAAAGTTGTCAGTTACCAGTGACTAGCTTGTCACTGTGTGGGATTCGTTTCAAGATTAAGACACCTACAGTTAACTGTCTATAAAAGCTAGATGTCTAAGAGCTCATAGTTGATGGCATTCTAGCCAATACACTCAGCAGAGCCTGCAAGAACAACTATATTTGAGGCATGGCACTGGTATTTGAGACATAGAATGGCTGGTAAACATGTTGCTGGACCTGTGGGAGAGCTGTGCATGGGACCAGTTCAGTTGCTCAAATCTAAGAACATCTGAAATACTTTTGAACTTCAAAAACTTCCTTATAGGCCTAGTAGATATGATGAAGGACCTAGAGCAGACTCTCGTTTTCTGAAAATTAAAAAAACAAAAAGGGAAAAAGAGAAAAAAAAAAGTCAAGAAGGAATCACTTTGTTGCTATCAGCAGTAGATAGCATAAAATGAGTAAGTGACAAGAAACTCTTAAAACACAATAATTTCTCTGCCCTGAAGGTAAAATGAAAATTAAGGTTTTTATACAACTGAATTGAATCCCAGTTTTGCAGCAACTATCATGGGTAGAGTTGATATCTAGGTAGAGTCCTAAATTCAGGTGTCACTACTTTGAGCTTTGAGATCTTTTTTGAGTAAGAACTTCTATTATTATAAACCATAAAGAGCTGTAAAATGATAACAATAATGTCTTTTCCCCAAAATAAACACAGTTGAATTCATTAACTTCTTATTCACTTATTGAAATACTCATGATCAAGTACACACCTTCAAAATAAGTAAAAGTGGGTGTGGAGATCTGAGGATGAGACAAACACAATACGATCTGACTTCTAACATGAAACTTTAGAAACATTTTTTTTTAAAGTTTCCAAAATATTCCAGAAGGTTGAACTTTTTTCTCACTCTACAGTCTTGCTTCCAATCAGGTGATGGAAACTGAAAATGCTCAGGTAGATTAAAGGGCTCTATGAGTGAAATGTTTCTTATTGATTGCTCATTGTTAGTAACCCTTTGGTTTTCATGGTGGACTCCATACTTTCTATTTCTTCTCCTTTATGTGAAAGAAAATCATCATTTGGTTTTTGATTTTTTTTTTTATGTGAGATTTTCATTTTCAATATATAGTTAAAAATAGAGACAAAAAAAAGAGGCAATTAAGCCAAATCAAGGAAAAGACTTTAGACAAGGTCTTTCATTCATCTTAATCACCAGAAATACAGCTAGAGACATCTCATGTACATCATGAAAAATCACGGTTTAGCCAGGGCTCTCAGGTCTTACTCTAGAAACAGACGCAGCTGTTACAGACATAAAATTAATGCCGAAAATTGTTTCACTTTGGAGAAGTCAATTATTCTGTAGCTGCAAATTCTAATTATTTAGACTAGAATTGAAAATAAGAGAAAAAAAAAAAAAAACAAAACAAAACAAAAAAAACACCAGGGATTATTACCAGGAAAAAAAAAATGTTGGTTTTTTTTTTTCTACATCTATAACTTTTGTTAGAGGAAACTTGCTGTACTTGCAAAATATCTTTTCTAAGACATAGAATTCATGCTGTAGATTTTGTAAAGATGCTTCCATGAGATGTAACCTCCACAGAGCATAATAAAAGGATGTTATCAAAACAGAAAAATTCATTAATATTGACATTGACATCTGTTATTACTTCTAAAAGTCATAACTGAAAATGTTCTCTTTCCCTCTCATTCAAAATCACAAACTTTTTAAGCACAGATATCTAAAAGAGAAAGCAGATTCCAATGCAACTTTTCTGGTTTTATTCTGCTATCACTTATGTATTACTTAAGGTGAAAAAGTAACTAAATATGTTCAATGCAGACAAAAAAAAAAAAAAATCCTAAAGCACTGCATAGATAGTTTTAGTGAGTGAACAGAGAGCAAAACAGAACTACGTAAACATGACTAAAGCAAAAGTGATGCAGAAAACCTTTGATGCTTGTATTGTACCCGAAGCAGTTTGATACAGTGCCACACGTGATTGTGCAAGAACAGCTCCTTGCCTAATATAGTTTGAAGTAGCTCCAATATCTTCAAGGGGCTCACCCTTTCTTCTGGTGTATGACCTTTTCTTCTGCTTCAAGTTGTAGCTGTACATCTCAGACAGCTGGATCTCCAAAAGGGCTTTGGTTTGTTTCCCAGTTTATATATTTATTTTCTATTTCCTGATACTTATCTTCTGTCTGGAATAGGATAAAATTAAACAGGGACCAGAAAGGTCTGATATATGTGAGTTTTTTTCTGAATCCAGTTCTCACACAGGCCATATGACTGCAATGGCACAGGACTCTAACCAGTCCCATGGAGAACTATGCTGAAAGTAGAGGGAAGCCCTATCTCTCCATGGCAGCACATCTCCACATCACTTCCATGTTCCTGCGGGAATATCTTTCTTCCTGGAGGGGCTATGAGATGTTATCAAAGTGATAACATTAAGCAAAGCCCATACCAGGCCTTTTTGACTACGTGTTTGAAATTTTGCCAATCTATTGTCCTACCTGATCCTACTATTCCTACTAAATTTTGCTCATCTGTGCAGAGATTTATTGATTTTAATTACCTAAAAAGATTATCTTTACAAATGGATTATAGTTGTTAGGATCCCAGATGCCTCACTTTGAAAAGATACTGCCAACTTTCAAAGTATTGTTCTTTGGTTTATATTAATGATTTTTGGACAAAAAAAAAGGTGGAAAATGGCCAGTTCATAGAATGAAAAATCAAAGAATGATGCTGGCAGAGATGGAAAAGTAATAAAAACCCAGATTCTGGAATAGAAATTAATTTTTAGCTTAGCATAAGATATTCTTTATTTGCTTATTTCTTTTAATATATATATATACCAGTCTTTGTAATCTTTCATGAATAGAACATCTTTGAACAGAGAGAGGGTGTTTTATTTTAATTACTGGAAATTTGAAAAAGCCAAATATTGTGTGTAATTTTGGCTCAATCTAAATTCATCCATTGTCTACCTCCCACCTGCTAATCATTCTTCATCTCTCTCCCACCTACTAATCAAAGGTAGAAAAAAGGTCTAGTCCCTTCCCACACATCTCTTAAATGGTGTTGTTTCTTGGTATAATCTCACTTTAAATTGCAGAGGTGCATTGTAGGAGAATATATTATAAAAGGAAAAACCATTGCTGATGACCATTGTGTTCTTATTGAATATATGTCAGCTAGGAACCATGAGATTTTAACTGGGTTTTCACCAGCTTGATTCCATCAGTTGTCTTTTTGAAAGATAAATTATCATAGTAATTACAAATTAAAGAAAACTAAAATATATACCCACTGTAACTGACCCTGGAACTTCAGGAATTTTAAGAGAAAGATTGCTCATCCCCGTATTTTTCCTGGACAGAGCTAGATGTTTTCCTTCAACTGAACAAACAGATGTATAAAAGACATATAAAGACCTTCATTAATTTCAGTTTCAGTTTTATGTCTGAATACCATTCACACTTTCCCCTTAATCTTACTACTTAATGTTTTTGACAACAGAAAAATATCATTGTTCCATCCTTAAAAATTATTTCACTTTAAATACAGTAAAGGCAAATAGATTCCCGAGAGTCCTATTTTAACACTAAGATACTCAAGAATTTTGGTCCAGCCTTACTGTTTGGAGATGGTAAATTCATGCATTTTATAATATTCTGGCATAGAATAATACCTCAGAAATACATCAAGAATCCTGCTTGACAAAAGCTTGTGGGGTGTCTTGAAGATCTGTGGATCTTTAATATCCGTGAAAAGTATTAGCAAAAACTGAAAAACTTGAGCTTCTATTCAGCCTATAATCAACATACTGCTCCAGTGACACTTCTGTCATACAATTCAGAGGAGAAAGCCTGCTTTGTTTTCTTCTCCATCCCCATAATTTAGGTAAGAATATAAAAAAATCTCTTGGCAATGCAAGAGACAAGCTGTCAATGAATAATACAGACAACTTTATCACTGTAGTAAGATCCTGTGCAAGCCTGAAACCATGATACACTGCTATAATTAAAAGAGAACTACAATAGAAGATTAATAAAAGAAATACCATCTGTCAGTGTTTTTGTTCAAAAAAGGCATCGTATTAAAGGAGCGTGAGCAGGCAGAACAATTTGAAGGAAAAAAAGCAATGCAGCAGTGCAATAGCACCATCCATGAAGGAGCTCAGAGCTACAGACTCAATATGGCCTGGGGAAGCAGTGATAGACAATGAGACACTTTCTCCTGAGATTCAGAGAGGGGGCCTCACTTTCGCAGAAGTATAGTGTAACAGAGCAGATGCAGGAAGAGAATGTTTTGAAGTTTCTGCTTTGCATGTATGAGCATCGAACACAGAAGCCAGTCCTGCAAGATGCCGGATCTGGGAGAATGAAGCCAGCTAAGATGCAAGTTCATATGGTGGGTGAAGGTGCTGCCACCCAGAGCTGTGCTCAGAGCTCAACTGAGAATGACGCGCAGAACAACAGCTTCACAACCATAGAGAATTTATGTTTATTTTGGGAATGAATCCTGTGTGCGCCCAGCGCTGAATAAACATACCTCCTTTATAACCCTCTAAGGTTGTGAAGCTGTTCTGTGCGTCAAGAACTTGTAAAAATTCCGCCATGTATAGCGGTTCATGACTTCTGTAGCACAACTGTAAGCACTGATACTAGACCAATATGCTAGAAGGATGGATTTGTCTACAGCTTCTTGTAAGAGGGGTGTTTGTGTTTGAGCAAGAAAGCCACACCTGGAACTCACTGCAGAGGCAGTTTCAGAGCTGACATGGCTCCTCTAAACAACCTGGACACAAAATATGCTCCTCCTCTTGGAAGTCCAAATTAAACATATGAAATTGAGAACTGAGATAAATGAAGATTCAGTCAAATTTGGAGATGAATCTAAGTGCCTAATAACAGCAAACTAATAATAGAGGGTTGTTGAGATGGAAAGGTAAAAATTATGTATACTTGTGTTGACTTACCTTTCTATCAGGATTTCTCAATTTCCTATAATTAATATGTACACATACATATATCTTTATAACATTATAGTGATTTACCATGTTTTGGGTTACAGTGGTAGCTTTGGGAAAAGGAACTTCATAAAGCTCTGCAGGCTCCTGTGGGCAAGCAGCACAACCCAGGTGTGTCTGGCTTCACTAGAAATATGGCAGCTAGAGTGGTGGGGTTTTGGGNTTTTTTTTTTGTTGGTTCTTTGGTTTTGTGTGCATATGGTTGGATTCATTGATCTCAGAGGTCCCTTCCAAACATGAAAATACTCTGAATCTGTAAATTGCCTTGATGTTTTTAGTTTGAAAGATTGCTTCTTTATATTAATCAGTGGTGCACGCTTTAAACATTGTTATGCCTGAAACTCTCCAGCATTGAGAGTCCTGTAACTTTAGCAACTTCTGGAAGAAGCTAATGTTTCTGTTCATTGTCTATCTGGATAGTATCTGTCCTCCATTCATAGAAGCATGTACAACAGGTTGGGGTTATAAGAAAGAAGGAGCCCTGAGTCTGCAGCTACAGCATGGGTTTTCTAGCTCAAAACAATTATACTCTGAATCATGCTGTGTGATACATTCCCTGGCACAAGTATATCTTCACAATGTCTCTTGTTTTATGACTTCATACACTGGACATGGCCGTAGATACTGGCTCAGCTACAGAAGAGGCTGTAGGGAGACTGAACATGTGCAGGTTGTGCATCTTGGTCTGCCAAGAGTTACAGATGTGATTGATCTTACTTTCATACATCTATTCTAGTCATAATTTCAAGCCCATTCTGTTATTGTGAGCTGAAAGAAATGCTCACATAAGGTCAAATGTTTAAAATTTGGGAAGAAAAAGACTGTAATTCCAGATTTTCCTGGACCACTCCTCATCCTATGTGTTTTACTGGTTTGCAGTTGATCCCCCTTCATCTATTCCTGTGGTATTTTTTAATATAGCATTTCTTGTATTTACAGTATTTACTACAACTTACTTATTACCTTTAGGCTAGACTTTTCCCTAAAGTTGGGTGAAGAAGCAAAGGATTTGAGGTCTGGGACACATAAGAAGATGAAGACTAACATTTGTAGTTTTCAGGCATCCCAAAAGACAGTAGAAACAGTTTTGAAATAAATATTTTGGCATCCAGATCATGTTGAAAAATAAGGACTTACCCTTAAAATGTCTTTACTAACACAAAAAAATCACTTTTGAAATTAGCTTTATGGTGTACGAGCCTATGGTGAAGACAAGGTTGTGGAAATTACCAGTATTGTTCTCTATGCTGGCTTGAATCAGAGACTTCCTGTAAAATATTATGTGTCTTGATTTCCCTACTGACAAAACAAGGAATAGCTTTAACTATTGCCAAACTTTCCTTTGGCTTGATTAAACAACTTGCTTAAAAAGCTGTGAACCCTTCAGTAAGGAAAGCTACAATGGGGCTCTGATCATGAGAATGGCCTTGAGATACTACAAAACCACTTGCATAAAAAACTGAGTGAATAATATTTTCCACATCGCAGATCCCTCTTAAAAATAATAATACAACTGAAATAACTAAGTACTCACGACGGTAATTTTTGAATGTTTATAGATTTATTTAGAAGATCAAATTTAAGGATTCATCTAATCACTGGACTCTCTTCCTAGTTACAAGAGGCTCCAAGACATTTAGCATTCCTCAATTAAACTTTTATTCTTTATTTGTATGTCTGTCACTAGAGGGCAGAGTCAGTATTATAGCTGTTAGCAAAAATCCACAAGAGAAGCTGCTCCCAGTCATGGAATAAGAATTAGATCTGTTTGTCCATTCAAGGGACAATGAATTTGACCATGCAGAAGCAATAAGGTTGAAGAGTTATAAGCAGGGACTAGGCAGTTTATTTGTTATGTTTTGTTGCTGTCCAGTACAATATCATTGTGTACTAGGCAGGAGTTCCTTTTTTAATTCCACTGATTATGTCTAGCTGTTAAACTCAGGATGCAGAGAAAATCTCTAGACAATAATCTATTTTTAGGTCCAACATCCAATGTAAGAGAACTTTTCCCATTAGGTATCCTTATTTACTTTAGTGAATAAGTTATCCTTATTCACTTAGTTCTCCTTATTCACTTTAGAGTACATCACTATGTCTGTCTTTGAGATCTGCTATGCTGGTGCTTGAATGTTAGAAAGAATGTTAGAAAGAATCAACATAAAATTCTTCCCAGAATTCTCTTCTGAAATCAGTAGAGGTCTAGAGTCTTCCAATGTAATAATGCAATATATCTATCTTGTAAAGAAATCATACCTTCTTACTCTTCGAGGAGGAATAAGAGGCCTCCACTATTCTATAATTTTATCACCCATCGTGTCTTTGATGACGCAAACAAGATCTCCAGAAAGTTTTTAAGGCAGATATGGACATTTGCAGTACCTGAATGCTGGCGTGGAATATTGCAGAGATGTATTTTAGCCACTAGATGGTAGCAAGACCATACATCTGCGGAAAAGCAGGATGAATCTCCACAGGTTGCATTCATGCCAAAAATAACCAGAACTAGCTGGGTGGCAGGTGATCGTCAATATGCAATTCAACCTTCACAGGAGTTTTGCTAGCTTTAGTGCTTTCACCCCTATATAAAAACAGTTTCTGTCTTCTGAATCTGGGTTGGCAGTCTCTGAAGTTCAGACATTTAATTCAGGCTTTTTTATTTGATGGTTTTTGTTTGTTTGCTTGTTCATTCAATTTAGGAAAAGAAAAGAGAGAAAGAAGGAAGGAGGGCGAGAGACGAACCACTGGACATGCTATGGATCTCTGAAAGGATCATAACG
Source organism: Pedionomus torquatus (assembly GCA_013398155.1). Classification (NCBI taxonomy): domain Eukaryota; kingdom Metazoa; phylum Chordata; class Aves; order Charadriiformes; family Pedionomidae; genus Pedionomus; species Pedionomus torquatus. The sequence goes on along the minus strand of VZRU01009775.1, from coordinate 317,074 downwards.
AACACAAAAATTAGTATTATAGAAATGTCCACTGTTGTTTTTCTCATTGGCTGCCTCCTTCAAATTTATAGTGTTTAGAAATATAGTGGTTAAAAAAACCAAACCAAACCAAAACACAAATAAATAACAGTATTAATTATTAATTTTTACATTCCTGTAGCATCTTTCAGAGGCATAAAATTTCACTGGTAAGCTTTATTTTCCATAAACTTTATTAAGCCCCTCAGATAATTTGTTCGGATGTTTCATCTACATGTCTGTTCAAAAAGATTATTCCTTATTTAAAAGACATGGTACTAGTTGCTCATGGTAAAGGGAAATGCTACTTAAAGATTTGCTGTAGTCTTATTGTATGATACATCCCAGAACTTACGCTTCAGGTCTGGTTTCATACCTGAAACTCCTATAATGCATTCTGGGAAATTATGAACTATCCTCAGACAGAAGGACAGAGGGAGGAACCGGGGAAATCACATGCTTTGAAGAATTATCTAAAGTGTCTGAAGAAGCGGCTTTCTTAATTCTTTAGGACCATTTATAAAGTACTTCAACATCTGTCAGATTTCAGGAGTTGGCTTGTGGAGACAGGCAGGATGTTCTAAGCAGAAGAAAAGGACGAGGAAAAAATGTGTGCGAATACTTTGGCTTGAAAGGCCAGAACAGAATGCTGATTGTGCCAGTATCTCTGGAGTAAAGTTCTTGGCTGTTCCTTGAACCAATGATACCATATCTGACCTCCCAGAAAGCACCCCTTCAGTGTACCAAAATTAGGATCTTTTCATAAAAATAAAGTTATGGATTTCTCCCCCTCTCAATCTTCTGTATTAGAATTGTATTTTTAAAATCTATTTACAGCATAAAGTATTTCAGATTTTTTTTTTTTGTATCTGTATGTTATAATAATAATCACAATTCTGGGTCAAATGAAAGATTTATCAGTATCTTTACAGCTCCTTGGCTTGCTTTTTTTTTCTTTTTTTTTTCTTTTTTTTTTTTTTCCCTATATAACTGAACAGAACACATCAGTACTTTAAGACTGTAAAATAATGGATGTTTCTTGTCTTCCTTAACTTTAATTATTCTATTTAAAACTTTTCTTGTTAATCTTTTATGCTGGCCTAAACTTCAAAAGCAGAAAAAAGGACTTCGGCAGGATGAAAACAGTATGTTGCAGGTATTAGTTTGTGCATTCTGAACATTTGGGGACAGATTTTGTCCCCAGTGTGTGCTGGGATTGGGGTAATTTTCTCCATAGTAGTTCGTGTCAGGCTATATTTTTCATTTGTGCTGAACACAGTGTTGATAATGGATGTTTTTATTATTGCTAAACAGTGCTTACAGAGGGTCAAGACCTTTTCTGCTCCTCACAGCACCCAGCAGCCACTAGACTTGGGGTGCACAAGAAGTTGAGAGGGGGCACAGCTGGGACAGCTAACCCCAAATGACCAGAGAGATATTTCATACGCTTCCCACAGAGCACAAGAGCTCTCAATTCCCAGGTGTAAGAAATCAGGAAGGGAAGGCAAGAGACCAACATGGCTGAGTTGAGACCTGCTGGTCAAACTACAGGGCAAGGTGAAGCACAGGCAATGGAAGCAGGGACAGAACAGAAGAGTATAGGAATGCTACCCGGTTGTGTAGGGAGGGTATCAGGAAGACCAAGGCGCAGCTGGAGCTGAACTTGGCAAGGGATGCAGAGAAGGGCTTCTACAGGTATATCAGCCAGTTTTTTATAGACTTTTATAGGACAAATTTTGAGAGGCAGTGATGTGGGAACTTCATCGCAATATTTGGAGGGGCAGATATGCTGATGGGCAAATCAGCTGGCTCTCTTGAGAAAGTGTCTCAGGTCCAATAAAAAGTCAGAGTCACCAGGACTAGTAACATGCTTGCCAAGCCTTCTATTTAGAGTATGAAACCAGCTTCAGATCAGAAGTGAACATGTGGAACCCAAATGTGTTTACAAGTTAGCTGGGGCATACAAGAGCCTCTGGCTATTTATTCATGTGTCCATCAGTACCCTGCTGTCCTGCACACTGGATGTCAGGGTGTTATGCTTCTTTTTAGCTTCAGAGTGCTTAGCTTTTTCTTGGGTTTTGTGTTTTTACAGTGAGAAAATAATAATAATAATTTTAAAAGCTGTTCTCAACACTATCTTCCTGTGGTTGATGTATGTGGTATGATTGTTGGTATCACTTAATTTCTGTCACTGTCAGTGCTTTTGCTGTCACATAGAGGCACATATGCAGACACATTTTTTTCATGGAGACCCACTTTCATCTAAATTTTAGCCATCATTATACCAGGAGTCAGAAACAGGGATAGTAGTCTCTATTGATGACAGTTAGAAGGAAATCAAGGATGTTGATGTGGATAAGCTACCTCTGAGATGGAAAACTCTTCTCACAAGGCACAGTAACATGCTGTAAAGACAGGTCTTTTTTAGGCAGTTTACACTTTTTATAAGGCTACATCATCATATAGGGATAGGTGTCTATTCAGTGACTGACAATACTGAGTTTCATACAGACAGAAAAACTGTGCCTGGGAGAGTTCCATGTAGGAGAGGTGCTAGTACGACATAGGCAAGAAGTTGAGCTCAATGTTACAATTGTGACTGGACCACCAAGGTAAGATTCTTCACATATTCAGCGCACTAATTTCAAAGTGATACTTAACTGGCAGAATTTGCTGTTTTCTCCTATCACAAAAATGTGACCTTAAGATCTTTTAGGATGTTGATAAGTATACAGGTAGCAGAAGAGAGAGGTAGCATTTGGATGATTATGTGGCATTAATCTCCATTTCAAATAAATAATACCATCAAGGAGACAGAAAAATAAAATTGTGGTCAGCTACATCTGAGGTCTCATTTCACTAGTATATCCTATTAATTTACTTTTACTTCCATTTTTACTGGCATTTTTTCTTCTTTCAACAACTTCAGAACTCTAAACTCATAAGCTGAGCAACTTATTTTAATAATGTCCTTGCTTTAACATCTAGTTGAACACCATTTGCAATGTATCCAAATCTTATAACTACAACAGTATTACAGTAATGGTTTAATTTTATCCTTTTCAGTATTTATTTGGCATAAGAATTGTCTAAAAATTCTCAGATCCTTTACATTTGTTTTAGAAAATGACCATATGCAATGAATACTAAGCAGTCAGGTACTCCTACTTAAGTAGTTTCTAACCACTATTTAATCATGTTAGCAAACTGTGGACACTTCTGGCCAGTGTTCTTGCACTACCAGCAAATAATGTCTTTGATGATCCTTCGTTTTATTTCTGCCATCATCTTCACGATGAAAGGGAAATAGTCATCATACACTAGGGATGTAATTGCAAGGGACTTTTGTCAAGATTTTTTGTCCTATAGTACACAATAATCCTTATCTGAGGAGAGATAAAAGATCTAGAATATATAGTTTATGAAACATTTTAAAATTAAAAAATAATTTGGAATGTGTGTTTTAACTGGAACCCTTAAATAAAGTTAATTTTCCAAAAGTAAGAGGTCTATTCTGAGTGACTGAGTTTCCTGAAGGTGGTATAAAGGATGTTTAAACTCACAAGTTTTTCACCTCATGCGACCTGAGCATTGGGAGAGGGAGGAGATATTTCAGAATACTGAAAAGGAAGACCCTTTCCTGACAAACATTACTTTTTAGTAAGTCTGAAAACTTTGATGCTTTCCAAGTTGTCAGGGAGGGCTGGGGTGTAACACAACAGTATCTAAGTATTAAAAAACCTCCAATTTCTAGGGAATACACAGAGAAAACAATCTGAAATCCCTGTTTACTACTAAAGAATCTTAGCAACTCACGGAATTCTTCATTTATATGTCTTGAGGCCACACTGCTAACCAAAGAAGGGACTGATATCTACAAATATGTGACCATGAGATCAGGAGAAATTGTGTCAGGAAAGTAAGCTCAGGCTTTTGGCCTCTGTGCTTCTTGTCCTCATTAACTACACTATTTGTCCCTACTTGGGGAGGGAAACACAAAACATGGGAGGATGACCTATGAAGAAATTCAAAACTCTTTAACTCAAAGGATTCCAACACAATGATGGAGGAAGATACTGATCAAACAAGTTAGAAAGATGTGCAAACTTCTATAAGTTGGTAAGGCTGTAAACACTTTAGTAGAAGAGCTGCAGCTTTCTCTGAGACGTGGGAGATTGCCTCATCTTTCAAAACCCTAGAGTCAAGCTTACATAAGAAGCAGAAGACCATATTAGGTGGTTACAACGGTGAAAATATTCATAGCAGATGATGAGATAATCAACCACAGCAATACTAATGTGTTTTATGATGGAAGGACACAACCTTTGGTGCCCTTGAAGTATTTATGAATATTTTTCAACATCTGTTACCCATCTTCTTGATGGTAGCATATAAATGGACTGGTTTTAGCTTCTTTTTGTACTGGATAGACCTACATCTCAATGACTACTGTGAACTGCACTTTTGTACTACTGTCACCATAATTATTCTTGGGTATTTGTAATTAAAACCATCTGAGAAAGTTGCAAACTAGAATTATCTCAAAAAAAAAGACAATTAAAATAGTGATTATGTAAGATGAGTCATAGTTACGTCTATGGAATCTTGGCAAACAAATCTGCACCTTAAAAATTCAGCCTCTCTTCTCCTTTTTTCCTAATAATTTTTGAATGGACACTTAATGAGTTAATAATCAAGAAACTAAAGACCTTCCCACATTCTTTTCTTGATGTTAACAGGAATACATCCCAGAACATTGGACTAACTGTCTCATGTCAATCTTCAAGTAATTTTAGAGGGTGTTGGCAGCACTCAGGCTTAAAGGTTTGTTAGGTACCAGCAGGATGCATGGGACTAGATTTGGCACCTGAAGATGCAGATAGATACTCATTAGAATTTCTGTAAGTAACTGTGCGCCCAACTCCCACTGCTTCTCATGAATTAATTATCTGATTATCAAAGAAAATCTTAGTAGTTGCTCACCCTTAAGGCCTCCCCAAGGCTGCCATTCCAGATGTAAGTCTTGATGACAGAAGGTCTACAGTTGTCATGTATTGTGGAAAAAAGAGGGTTTGGACTTGACAAATTTAATGTTCTGCTGCCAATTATATACCCGGTCTGAGCTGTTGACAGTTTTCTTTTCCTTTCACACTTAGGCAACATCTCTGGTCACAGAAAATGAAGAAAGGGCCTCAGGAAAGAAACAGAAAAATGTATTTTGTGGGAGAAAATAAAATGAAGCTCTGAGCCAACTCTGTGATGCCTGCTATATTGAGAAGATTTAGACAGAATCTCCTGGGTCTGATTTATGACAGAATTTTCTGGTCAAGAATGAATTTCTGAAGATCATCATGTACAAAAAGAACAGGAACAAAAGAAAGCAGGAATCATGAGGACAAAATGGTACATTTACTTTCTTCTTCTTCTGAAACTGCTTTTCAGGTTAGTGTTGGTAATTCTTTATCATACAGGAGAGCCATAGCTCTGCTGGAGGACAACAGGGAGAAAAAATAGGCAGAGAACTGAAACCACACAAAAATTTTGGGCTATAAAATGCAGTAGAGGGAAAAACACTGGAATACAGAAGAAAACTAAGTCACATAATTAATTAGTAATGCCTTATGAAATGAAAACATCATGGGATTTAAAAAGCAGTGGTAGGCCCATGAAGCTGGTTTCCTATGCTTACTAAGCATATTTTGAGGAGAGAAAGAACTTGCCGAGAGGATATTTGTGGGGTGTTGCTTGGGGGAGGGAGGTTTCCTTCCTTCAAAAGATTTTGCTCCTTCAGTCTTGGATCTAATGAGAGCCAAATGGTTCCTGGATGCAATTATTTCATAAGGTCTGCTGAACAGACATTAGAACTTTCACCTGCTGTAATCTTAGCTCAAATACAGCTTGCAATAAGGAGGAAGAGTGCAGCGTCCTAGAGCCTTCTGGAAAGAAATCTTTCAATTTATAGATAATAAATCATTTGAAGCTGAAAACCACATTTAAGTAACACCTCATTGAGCCTTTTTAAAAACATTTTCTCTTGGTCTACCACATGTATAAATAGAGTTGAATAGAAATGATTTGTCTTGCTGATAATGAGACTAAAAGCACCAGTAGCAAGATAATAATATACACTTTCAGAAAAATCCTGTTAACGTTCTTTAAAATACTTCCTGTCATTTGGACAATGGAAAACTCTGTCTTTTGTTTGTTACACTGGGGAAAGGAAATATTAAAGGAGAAAATCTTTTATATTTTTTAATGGAGATAATTTATTGGCTAATAGACGTAAAGGACTATGTGTTTGAAGGCTCATGGAGGAGTGTTTTCAGGAAAGTGCCACCACCATGAAAGGTGCTAATGTCTTACTCATTGGGGATTACTGATTTAGATATCCCAGGATGAAACCCTTAATGCTATGATTAAACACAGAAGAAACACAGCCAAGAAACAGAGTTCTCTCTGTTTTTCTCCTGGTTTTTTTTGGTCCCCCCACTCGCCCAATCCCCAAGACTATTCTGCTCTTAATTTTTCTTCCAGAGTAGGTTTTTTTACTAGTTACGTTCACAGCAAGACTCAACTTTCCAGAAAATGCTGGGACTAGTGATTTTTTAAAGTGCAAAATTGTAACAGCCAAGGAGAAACTGCTTGTAAACCAGTCAGAACTGTAAGAGCGAGAGAGAAAAAGACTCTGCTCTAAGATCAAAGCACATTGTTTTGATGGAAGTGTCAATAGCAAAAGATTCTCATATAAACCTGCTTCCCTTTTAAAAAACCTGCTTCCCTTTTAAAAACAGTATTATTTGAAAACAAAACCTCTGAAAAGTTACAAAATATTAGAGAAAATATAAGAAATAGTATTATGAAAGATAAAAGATGAGAAGACTGTTAGAGAAGAAACATTTCTGAGGAAAACCTTTCTTCCACTGTCCCACACTATAGCCAAATTGCATGATAGCATTTTGGTCCTTTTCTTTTACAGACATCCCAAAGTTTATTCATATGAAAAGTTCTCTGAGAGGGTTAACTATAACCCCTGCCTCAGAGATGCCCTTATGCAAATATATTGAGAAAACAGTCCAGTTCTTTCAAATTAACTTGCACAGATTTCTGATCTTCACGATGAAAAGACCATACTGCAAACCAAAAAACTACCCCAAAATATCTTTCAGCAAGGGTATCTTGCTGAATTTACCTCTAGGGTAAACTTTGAGATGTTGTGGTATCATAGCAGGGTTGAGGAGACAAAGTATTGCTCAGGCATTTCTGAGAATGTACATCTCCCACAGAACTTGCTTCAGATATTTAAGAAATAGTCATGGTTATTTTTCCATGTCAGGGCATAATGAGGTATTTTCCTCAGCCAAGACATTTAGGAAATGAGACTGAAAAGCAATGAGCCATACTTTGACACAAAGTACACTGGCAATGCTCATCAGAAGGAAGTCAGACTTTTCCTGGTAAATTCAAGGTACAAAAGAGATCAAAACCAAGCACCTTGTCCAGCTGCCTTCCTTCTGACAGTTTCCAAGCTGCTTCATCATGCACTAAATCGAACACTAATTGTGTGTAAGTCCATGCAAGAATGCTAATTAAAACAATGTACCTATCACATACTTCTATGCCTTGCAGGCAAGCAAAGAGACAACAGACAGCTGCTGTTTCAAGCCAGCGTATGGGAGGATAAGAGGTAATTGACCCTGCAGTTGTTAGGTTAATTCACAAAGGGAAATCTCTTGCACAACTGTTGTTTCATCTGCTCTCTCATAAAAAACAACTGGACCAGAAGCATTCTCTTTATATAAGCTATTTGTATACAGTCATGAAGACTAATTACTTAAACAAGGGGTTCCACAGGCACAGAAAATAAGGAAGCCTTGTGCTCCATATATTTCTGCTTCATGCCTGACTGACTTCAGAGTCTAAGAAAGTAAAGGCTTCAATTGTAACTTTTCCTGTGTCTGGAACCTGACTAAAAGCTCTGTAGCGGAGGCAGGAACACGATCATCTCGTTTATTCTCCATCAGGCATTAACATATGGGTTGTCTGGCTGGAGTTGGTCGTCCATTTTCACAAAACAGGTAGAAGCTTAATTATCTTTGATATTTCTACTTCCCTCCTGAATTCCTTTAATAAAGTATTGGTTTCACCAGGAGAAGAAAGAAAGTACAAAATTAAGAATACAGATGGACAAGCACATCGACAGCAAAAGCCTTATAAATCTTGTTGCCATAGTAAGTCAAATTAAAAACCTCACTTCCAGGTGTCAGATAAAATAATTTTCTTTAGATACATGACACTGTTGATTTTACTTCAAGGATTCAAAACAAATTATGGTATTCTGTAATAAGCAAAGCCACAAAATCCTGCAGGAACCCATGAAAACTTGTTGTATTCAGCATAAAGAGAGCACATAGATCTTAATAAACAGGCTGGGTGGCTTCTAACATCCATTATACCATGACACAGGAAGAAATTATGTTATACCCCTCAAAAGTTCTCTCCAAGCAGCAAAGATGAAACCTCTGATTTCCAATTACTGCATGCACTTCTATTGAAGGGAGCCTAAACCACCATATTTAGATTCAAATATAAATCTGAACTCCCTAAGGGTGCTCATGCCTGAGGTTTTTGGTTTGATTTTTTTTAGAGATAAAGTGACCACTGATGTATATTTATCTAGATCCCAGTCTAAATTTTATGCTTAAAAGTGGGCAGACTTTTGGGTTAAGATTACCAAGAGAAAAAATCGTCTCGGTCACATCAAAGTTAAAGTTTTCAAATGCTTCTCATTTAGGTTAAAGGAAAAATTCAGGGGCATTTCTGGAATGCAGACAGGGATTGCTTTAACAAAATCAATAGAAGAGTTGAGCCTAACCCTTTGGATGAAATTCTTAATCAATATTTGCTAAGAAAATTACGTTTTCCTTTATTCTCCTAATTAAAAAAAGGGCCATCATAAATTTAACACAGTTCTGTTTAGATATTTCCAAAGGATTTGCCCACTGATACCAATTCATGCAGTAGCTATCTACTGTATTTATTATCCCCCCACAGGTAATGTACAGTTTTATGTTAGAGAATGAAAGGAAAGGCATATCGGTTATACCATCTGAGGTATACAGTAATGCTGTCTGCAGCTGTTCATTCTTCAGCAGCTGTGGGAGCACTTTCCTCCAATTGGGCAGTTGCCTCTAGTGACTGAGCCATCTCTCCACTGTGAGAGATATGCTTCATGTTAGCCCAAAGGCTAGTAGATTAGATAGGAAATAAAAAGTTATATTGGCAACTGCACTTTTAACTTATGTGGCTCCCAAAATTTACTGAAGATTCATGGTGTTAAGTGGTGTTTCCTGCTTTGTTTTTAAATCACTGGATCTCAGACCTTGGAAGAAATTACATTTTTCTTTTCTTGCTAAAGAGTTGGTTTACTTCTGGTCTGTTTAAAGTTCAGATTTGTAATGTAGAAACAGAGTCAACCCAATCTCTATGTTAGAAAATTTACTGTCCTTAAATTATTCAGATTTTTAATATGCTTGAGGGTCAAAAAGAAGTCATTATGTAGTGCTCTTGGGTGTCTTGATGCAGTTATATACTTATGCAGAGGAAGAGCAGAGTATTTTAACAGGATATGTCTGAACTACCGAGAGATTAAACTTTTTAATCTGTGCATCAGAAAGCCCTTGAGACTGAACCCTTGTATTTATGACAGGGCTCAGGTATTCTGTCCTCTATTCCTGTGTTAGACACACAGGAACAAAACTAGCCCTGGCAAACACAGGGAGGAAAGAAATCAATACGCTGTGGGCAGATTTTAAGTTTCATTGCTACTAAATAGTAGAATATCTTTTAAATCTTGGACCTAGAAAATGTACACAGTCTATTTCTTATTCCTGATTTTCAAAATAGCTGCAGCAAGCAAAAAACATCTTAAGGCTTCTGTAACCTTACCTACTAAAGTAGTTTGGCATATAGATATTGAGAGATTAGGCTGGTTAAAGCCACCTAATTTCCCCTCATTTTGCAATTGCATTAACTGTTCCTTGGGTGGGGCATAGAGGGGGCTTGCACCTGCTTTCTAAAGGAAGAAAACTACAGGTGGAAGAGGGGAATTAGTCTTGGCATGACTATATCGGCCCATAAAAGGGTATGAAACAGGATAATATGTCAATATAGCTTCAAAGTACAAGCAGAAAAACAAGCAATCCAAATGGTGTATATATTCAGACAGTAAGAGAGACTAAAGGAAAGATCTTCTGCTCATAAGAAGAGGTAGACTGTAGAGACCTGTGCCTTTGAGAAACAACTGTGTGGTCTGATTTCATCTCTCATTCAGAATAGGGATGGAAGTTTTCCTAAGCACATGGAGAAAAAGTCATCCAGAGAACCATGCTTTATGATATCCGAAAATGAGCTAGCACCTTATATGCTATAGAAACACTCAGTGATCTGTCATGGCACACTCTGCCACTTCAAAGTAACTACATGAGTTGCTCTTTTATTTTTTGGACAGCTCTCCAACTGTCCTTTATGGCTCAATATTAAAAACTTGATGGAAACCCCCACATTTTCAGCTGAGAAAAAAACCTTTCCAATGAAATACTGCTTTGCTCTTCCTTTTTTGAGAACCTCTGCATGTGAAAAAGAGTCTGTTACTCTTTTGTGTAGTTGGTGGTAGCCAAGTAATCTGTTTAGACAGAAAGGACCTAATGATAACTATTAATCAGCCTAAGCCATACAAATGTCTCTTTCAAATCTACCTTTTGTCTCAGAGCTTGTACCAAAGCAGTGAAGAACGTACAAAACAGAAAGACTTCCTGTATGGGTTCTGTGGGCCAAAAGAAACTTCTGGGCAAAACTGAATCTACATGTGGCAAAAAGTAAAAACAAGACAGCCTGAAGCTAAAGTTATTAAATCTGAGTAAATCCTGGTATTGTCATAAGCTAGGAAACTATCTGACCCAATTAAGAATGTGTTTTTTTCCTCCCAGAATATATCTAACGAAGAGAAAAGCATTTCAGCTGACTTAAAACTCTTCAAATGAATAGCCAGGTTGAAACAATAATAAGAAGAAAATAAAAAATCTGGAGGAAAAGAGAGGGTCTGTGCAATAATTCACCAAACCAATATAGGGATGGCAGTCGTTCTCAGATACATGTGCTTGCTCTCCAGAGGACTACTCTGGGGTATGGTGGACTCAGATTCAGAGCCTCTTTTGTCCCAGTTCACAATTGGTAGTTAATATGATGACTCTTATATTTCAGATTTATGTCCACTTATAGGCCTCCTTATAAAATATTTGACCAGTGAATGTCCCGGAAAGAGAAATTAGATTCTACTTCTACTAACAGTACTAACAGTTAGTGAGGACAGATATCTGTAGCTGTAGCTCCAAACTAGGTACAAAGTTGTTTAGATCCTTGTTTCTAGTACCTTAGTTGAATACTTGTAGGTCTACTCAAGCCGTTTATTCCATATAAAAATGACTAGAAAAGAATGGAAAATAATTCTGCAGTATTTTTATTTCTGGTTGACCCAATCCAATTTTCCAATGTTTATTTGTGGTTTCACCACCAGATTGAAACATCAGCTACTTGTAATACCTTGGTCTTTGCCAGTAGTTTAACCATAATCACTGATCTTAAGAAAAACACTTTTCTATTAAATAAGACTGAACCTGTATGCATGAAAGATTTTAGCTCTCAACAACCTGCATAAATTATGCGACTTCCAAGGCTGGTGTGGACAATGCTTAAATGCTTTTTTCTTGGCTGCAGATATCAGCAGTGTACTTCAAAAAATTCAAAACCTTAGAAATTATTTTAAAAAATAAAGTGGTTTTTTTTTTTTTTTGGTTCCTATAAAATTGTTTCAGTGTTTTAAAGACTATTGTTTTGAACTATGGACTTCAATTTTGGAAAATTATTCTAATAACGACAGGCCTGTTTATGACAACAGGCCTACTCACTGCAGTTTTTAAAAACATACTTGCCACAAGGTGGCAAACTATGTCTACAGGTTTAAATAGAAAACAAGATTGTATAGCTGTCAAAACATCCCTGGAAACATTTTATTTCATGTGCTCATGTGGAAAAGACTAGCATGTCAATACCTAACGTACCTCTGTGATGTGTGGAGAGGAGGATCTTTTCTTCTTATGAAACAAGAAGGCATGAAAAAAAGACATTCATCATCCTAATGTTTTTGTCTCATCACTTAACTCACAGAATGTTAATTTCAACAAACCTTCCAAATCCTTTTAAGAAAGTACTCCAAATAGCATGAGCAAAAAATTGTAAGTCTGTGGAAGATGATGCTAAATTTGTGAATAATAATTGACATAATTATACAGCTTATCTTGGTGGAACTAAGCTTTGTACTGGAGCCAAAACTTTTCCAACCTAATGGAACACTTTGAATGATCTTTTATGGGGACTTGTATGATACACAAAACAGAAAAAATCTTTACCTAAATCTCTTTAAAAAGAAACAAGCAAATGAAGAAAAGCAGAGAAACAAACTCCCATAACCAGATGTTGCTAAAATATTCAAATTGCAAATAAAAAATATAAAGCTACAAGTTAATTTGAATCGTGTGTGTGTGTGGTGGAGGGGTATTAAATTGAACAGAGAGAAGATAAATAGAACAATTGTGGGAACATCAAGGAGAAAAACAAAAACCCACAAAAATACCCAACATGAAAAAGCAACATTTTGCTCTTTGACAAAATAGTTTTAAAATACCAATAAATATTTAATAACTGTAGAGAATTTAGAACCATAGAATCACAGAATCACAGAAGAGAATGTGTTGGGAGGTCACCTTGAAGTGACCTTGAAGGTCATATAGTCCAACCCTCTTGTCCCTTGATCAGGGATATCTTAAATAGATCATGTTGCTTAGAGCCCCATCCAATCTGCTCTTGAATGTTTCCAGGGATGGGACATCTACCACCTTTTTGGGCAACCCGTGCTGGTGTTTCACCACCCTCAGCATAAAAAATTCTTCCTTTTAGCTAGTCTGAATCTACCCTTTTTTTTTGTTTAAAACCATTTCCCCTTGTCAGATTGCAATAAATCCTGTTTTCTTACAAAGCCCCCTTTAAGCAGTGAAAGGCCTCAATAAGGTCTCCTTATGGAGAAATCTATAAGAAAGGAAGAAATCTGGACAGGTTCCACTTCTGGCTTTTATTGTTTCACTGCAGCTCTGTTTAGTAGCCCAGTATTTGGTAACTTTCTGATTGTAACAATCTATAAACAAAATTTTAGAATGTAATTGTAAATAGCACTGCAGATAAGCCACTGTTCTGAACTAGGTATGAGTGCAGTTGGAAGAAAACTTGCTGGTATTTTATCAAGGGATAACTAAAATTCCTTAGGTGACCTGCTGGATGTTTAAAGATAACAAGTCAACCAAAAAGAAAAAAAAATAATAAAAAGCAGCAAAATATCTGTTATTTCTGCCAGGGCAGATGATTCATAGTAGGATTGTTAGGAAAACTAGAATGTAAAATGTAAATGAAAAGGAAGAAATTGGCTCTTGGAGTCTAAATTTTAAGTGAGGGTCTTACACTATCTCTTCAGATATATTGAAGGAAAAATTCTAGGGGTTAATTCCTTCCCTTCCTGAGATTCTACATTTAGGGGTTTTTTTCCTATCAAATCCAGTCCATTGTATGGAAATGCTTTTTGAGTAATCCAAACTGAACACCTAAGGGAGCAAACTAGTAGGAGGCTGCCCTCTTAATATGGAGTTAAGTGACAGACCTGATCTAATGGCTCTGCAAATGATCCATGCAGAAGGAGTCTTTAAATAGTTGCTGACAGTTAGTGGATCTTTCCTTCCTCATTTTTGAGGCATTCCAGTGCTAATGGAGAAAACAGGAGAAATCAAAAAAAAATCATTTCTATCTAACCCACAGAGACTCTTCCTTTATCTGCCATGTCAAGACTTCATAAAATGTACAAACTCTCACTGACAATAAGGAGTTAATGTCTAGGATGAAATCCAGTTTTGCGCCTTTCGGACTTTGAGCTTAGAATAAGACTTAAAAATAATAAACTCAGCAGTGAATTAGTGTCATCATGCTATTGATGAAGAGTCACAGTCCTCCTTGGAGAGACAAGTTTGGTTTACTATATGAATGTATTTTTGTACCAAGGACTTTACCCTGTGACACAGATTTTCAGACTGAGATACCTAAAACTCTTACCTCTGCCTCTGGAGTCTGGTAGCTAAAAAACTTGATGTCCTAATAGTTGACAGATACAGAGTTAGTGCTCTAAGCAGCTGTGCACCACGTCTGCAAACAGCTTAATACAGGAATCCCTAGGTACTGTTGAGCAGCTTAGTGGTGCCAGCAGGCATGGATGGAGGTAGTAGATTATAATTGCAACAAGTCAATCAAGTCTGAAACCCAGGAGATGACTTCTGCCCAAGGAGATCAGCAGAACATCAATCCACAGCATGGGGCACACATCTGGAATGTGATTTCATCTCAAAATATGAATTGCAGAAATCAAGTTGATGGGTAACAAATACATATGTTAGAGGAAATGGAATGTCCTGGCTAACTGCAGATGGACACTTTCCACTTTTATGTGTCATTAAACTTAAGTAATGAATTATGTGACCTGAATCTAGGTTTGGGTGGTTCAGCTTGTTATCTAGGTACAGCTAGCACTGAGAAGCAGCTGTTGCCACTGATTTGTGAGAGAGCACATAGGACAATAAGTTGGGCATAATAAAAAAAAACAAAGAATTTGTTTTGAGAGACAAAACAAATGTTTTGAGAGAAAAAACAAAGAATTGTCTTTGGAAACAAAGAATTGAGGTTGCTGTGTTAATAGTAAGGACATTATTCAGAAGAAAAACACCAGCACTGAAACATATAAATTCTGAGGAAAAAAGATAGATTCAGATAATGATAAATCAGAAATATTGAGGATAAGCTTATTCAAAGAATGGCAGAACTTAATCTTTCTGCACTTCACTGATTGCAATATAGCAGATACTCATCAGGTGACTGTACTTATAGGTGTGAATATATCTCAGTGTATGTCTTGTTGTATATATTATTCTGTCCTGGGGCAATCCACAGCTTTTCCTCACACAATACACGTCCCAGCCCATGCCTGTATGCACTACTTAGTAAACAACTGTGGTGTACCTATAAATTCTGTGCCTGATCTTGCCTTCAAGTCTCCACACACAACAAAAGAAGCCAAAATTAAAATGACTCAAGGACCTGGGATCTCCAAATGAGATTTTGTATTTGTGACATATACAAAAAATGACGGTGATCTTGATTGAGTTGAACAAACAGACAGATGTTTTGAGCCCTAGCTTCTTGTAAAACTTCAGGTTTGCTTTTCTTTAGTTTTAACTGCTCTCTATTTATTTTTTTGGCTGCTTATATATATTTTGATAGATATAAAGTTACATCCTTTCAATTCTATGATGAATTGAATTTCTATAGATGGTAATCAGGTTTTCTTGAACACCATTTCATGCTTGTCTTTTTGTGCAAATATAACTTATTGTTTAAATATAACACTGCTGGTTGCATTGTTTTAATAAAATTTCCTTAAGAACCTTCTCCTGAACCTTCCAATCACGTCACTTTCATTAGTTTACTCTGGATTTACCCCATCAATGTATAAACACTAATAGTCAACAACATCCACGTGATTGACACTGAAGCTTTAAAAGCTTGATGTTCCACCTAGTTCTAACTGGTTTAGTCATCTTCAAATATTATTGTTACCAAAAAGCGTTAAGCTTAGGCTTCAAAATTTTACAAGTTGTTTTTTCATTTCAGCTGACTTGCTCATGCCAAATAGCTGTCCCAGAGTAAGTACATGTTGAAAGAGGAGAATGTGTGCTGGGAGGAAGGTCTGCCTCATGTTCAGTTCATTATGGGCGGCAACACATCAATCAGGCACAGCCCCTGAGAAGGCCTTCAAAGTAGATAAACTGAGTACCAGACACACCCAAGACCTGGACTTTCACCACAGAATTTCTTTTGCTACATAATATATAATAGCGAACATATCTATAAAAAAATAATAAATTCAAACATTTGCATGCTAAGATTCTAACAACAGCATTGAAAGAAATAAGAAATGTGATTTTGATCTTGTGTTGATTTGTTGGCAAGAATTTTGTATGGAGCTTTGCTAAATCCATGTGCAAATGTCAAACAGCAGAATGAATTCATATTACTGGTTATAGGTGCAATATAGCCAAGAAATGTGTCTATTAGAGCACATACTGTTTAATGTCTACTATATAGAAGTCCATCTGAGTCTAGTTATTAAGCACTTTTGTCTGTTTCTATTCCTTGTATTTCTGTGCACTAATTTCTCCTCTACATCTTTAATATGGATGTGCTATTAAATGGATGTGCTATCAGTTCTGCATTCATAATAATAATACCCTGTTTTCATGCATTTTCCCCTTGTTAGAGCTATATAGAACAACTTACAGAAGTTAGCACCATTGATGTCCTTTTTGCATGGATGAGGAACTTTGGCATTACATTTCTTAGAAATATTTCTTACAAAATACATTTTATGCACATGAACTCATGGACATCTCTGCTCTTCACAGCTGCTCTGTGCAGTATGTTGACCAAATCTGTAGGAAAGCTTCACATCTTCCATTAAAGAAACTGGTAGAGCTGGGGAAAAATAATCAAACTAGTTTAGACAAATCGCTCTTTAGGCTGACAGTGAACAACCTGACCAAATAAATCTGATGTTTAGAAAAACTGAGTTTGTTTTCCATTTAGCTGAACTTACATAATAGGAACATAAGTTATTGTAAATTCTGATACACAAAATCTCAGAAAGAATTGAAGACTTGGACAAAGAATAAAAGAAGATAATACACAACTTCTAAAAGATCTTCAGCCATTTAGGCCCTAAATAATACCTAATGTTTGATAAATACAGGTACACAAGCCCCATTTTCAGAGAGAGCTGAGATCACTCAAGTATTTTGTTGGGTAATATATAGAAAAACTTAAGAGTTATTACCACATGTTCAAAGTCTGAATTTGATCCTTCACTTCCAAACTACTTGAAAATTCTTTCTTGGGGATGATTTTTAGGATATATGTGATTAATAAATCAAGATGCTAAGCACTACCAGCTCCTACAAAGGTTAAAAGTGCCTCAGTGCTGTATCTCTTAGCCCAAAGTGTCAATTATTCCACTTCAAGGCTTCTGCTTTATTTCTGTGTTTTAAACAATACTGGACTTTTATTGCTTTTGGCGAGCAGTGAACATGTCTTTGACATAGCACAGTCCCTAATTTTGCACACAAAAGGGATTTTGACATGAAAATTGTAGTATCTTTGGATCAGTCCTTAGGAAAACCAGAGGAGGCTATGATTTTTTGTTTTCTTTACCAATTATATATCTAAATTCTTCCATGTAGAACAAAACAGATAAGAAAGATTAACTCTCTGTAGGGTGGTAGAAGATTATAAAATACCTTAGTAACAAAGTTTAGAACCACAAAAACATATCCTTTGTAACAGTGGGGAAGTAGGATTTTCTCTTTTCATTCACAAACTGATGATCTTCAAAAAACAGACTTTTTGAGAAATGGAAAAGGAAAGTGAAATCCTCTCAAAAATTCTGGAGGGCCTGTTCCTGACAAAGTTCAAATACTGATGGGTAGAACTTTATGAACTGTAGCCCAAGATTTGTTGTTCTGTGGTCTGGAGCTCATGATCAGAATAGTGTTTATGAACTTTTTAAATCATATTTTCTGTTAAGGAAGCAGATAAGAGAATATGATGATGCATGGAAAAAATTTTTAGTTGACAACCCACTGATGTAACATTTGGTGAACTGCTGTTTTGGAGTATGTCTTGGTTTTTTCCTAATCTATTAGATTAAAAGAGTTTTATTTTATTTCAAGTAGGAACTGTAGTAATAAAACTGTTCTGGAGTTAGTTTTAGACATAAGATCAGAAGCCCATTATCGTTATTAGAATATAATCTAAATAAACAGAGAGTACTCTTTTCCCTAAAAATTTAATGTTGGAAATGACAGAAATACTTTGGAATGAGGGACATATGTTATGGTGGGGAGGCATGTGACTGTGAGACAAACCATGCACAATCACCTTCTATCTACTGGGGGCTTAGGACATATCCATGATTGGGCGCTGCACTTAAGTAATCCTTTATGTCTCCATATCAGGGAGCACTGGTTGGTGACTTTAGTTAGGGATGTGGCTGTTCTTCAGCATACTTGTGAACCCAAATGAAATGAAAGGACGTCATTTTGTAGAGAGAAATTGTGAAGCCTGTACTGTTTAATGCAGTTTAGAAAATTGTGCTTCTCTGTGTTCCCATAAACTAGATGAGTGAGATAAGAACAAGAAGGAAAATTAAACTGCACAAGAAACAGCCCTGCTTTTGAAAAATGAAACATGTCAACACTCAGCAGAAGAGTTGGAAATCATATTTTATGATTTCATGTAGAAGGAAGAGCCTGTGTCTTTCCCTTAATATGAAGCTGCAGGTGCCTAAAGAGATGCTAATCAAATCTAAGAAGGGACTGATCAAATGCAGAGAGGTAAGTGACAGATGGATGAGAAACAGTAACACAATAAAGAGGCACATGAAGGTTCCTCCTTCCACAAGCAACCTGAAGGCATGTTCTATTAGGTCTGTGACTTGTTCAGGCATCTTTGGTAGTGGAACAATAATCAAGTATAGTGTCAGATCAGAATGCCAAGGGAGGTTGGATACATGTACCAACAGGGGTCAGATAGGTATGCAAGGCAGGGAGAGGGAGAATGCAAACCTCAAATGGTGTCAACATGGAACAGCTGCCAGAGGACTGAATAAATTTTCCAATATTATTCCTGTTTCACTTACATACATTTAAAGGGTAAATGAATATATTTCAAAATATTGTATCCAGAGTGGTTTGGTGGGGGGAAGTGGGAGAAAAGGGCATGCAGTAATGTCTTGATCAAAGTAATATCAGAAATATCAAGTTAGGGATATGCATAGTCATGCATCCTATTGGTTTCATATATGTTAATATGTGTGTTTTGTGACTTTCCTGCTTGAAGGAATTAAACATTTGTTTTGAATTCACATAGCCATTTAGAAATTTCTTACGATTTGAGCCTGCAAATATTATGTTGCCATGGATGCTAGCCTCAGATACTCCAGGAGTTTTTCAGTAAAATTCCAACAAAATCATGAAAGATAAGCCTTTCTTTTAATTATTATTTTTCTCAAAGAAGAGTCTGTATGCAGCAGGTACAGAACCAGTCACTCAGCTATTTTCTCCAGCAACAGGAGCAGTGACATACTGTTGAGATGAGGTGTAAATTCCACAGAGGTGTGGGTCAAGACTGACATCGTTTTTTTTCAAAGTTCAGGTCAGTAATGGGAAACAAATTAAGCATGTTAAGCCCCTGTATAAAGGATTTAATATATTAGTAAAACAACAACAACAAAAAAGATGGAAAGAGAAGCAGCAAGCCACACAGCACTGCGTAAATATCTTTTAAGGTACTTACTAGACTTAGATGCAGAAAAGATAAGCAAAGCCACAAAGGACTTTTCAAAATAATTGTCTATATTTCAAAGACAGCGGAAGGTGAAGGCCATATCCAAATTCCGCTGAGGTCATTGGAAAGTCTTATGTTTACTTTGATGAGGTTGGATCTAGCCTTAAAAACCAAGCTGTTTTTCTCGTATTACATGACAAATGTTGCTTGAGAGAAAGGCAAAGTACAAATAGACTGAGATGTGCTGGCTATGCTTGGCCAGCCAATGTGGAATATATTGCTGATGATGGTCCTGGGCAGATGGTTGGTTTGCATGTCTGAGAGTTGTTACATTTCAACTAGCCCACAAAAAAATCAAAGATGTCTGAGGTAACAGTTTGGGGCCACATAGACTAATGCTCCTGGATCATTGTGGTTCTTGCCCCAGACGTCAGAGGATTTGTCTTTCAAAAATTCTGAAAAATAAAGATCTGTTCCTCCAGAGAGCATCTGAAATAAGAGTAATCTGGGATATTTTTAGTCTGCTACATTTACCCCAGAGATTCTTTGAATGGACTTAAAGCCTGTTGTCTAACTCAGGGCCTAGCTAAGAAGCTTAGACTTCTGGAAAGCAGCTATGACTTCTCTACCTCTCTGCCTATGCAAGTGTCCCAGCAAGTTATTACTGGATTCAGGAGGCTACACATGCCAGCTTGCCAATGCTTGTCCCTCCCAAGCCTGGTATGACCTGCTTCTCCCTCTGCTGGAAAGTCTGTTTCCCCTCTCACCCAGGTTTCCTACTCAACTCCACCCACTCCTGCACAGCCTTCCCTTTCTCCAAGGAGAGTCTAACTTAATGCTAATCTAATTTAATGCTTCTTCTATTCAACAGTGGAATCAAATATTTTCAAATTTGCCTTTTTCTGGAGACACAGACAAATATCTCTCCAGTATAATACTAATTTTTTCTTTTAAATCTAGTGCCTTTCCTATAGTTGAGCCAAGCATGAAAAAATCTTGACACTCTTTCACAGTTGAAAGGCATAATGAAAAATACAGCATTTTCTCTTTATTTAGGGTTGTACCTTCCCTAGATAGTCTTCAGTTTAGAGAAGTAGGATGTTTCTGTGTTCTAACATGAACTATTTGATGAGTAGAAGGACCATGACCATGGTTAGGACTAATTGACAGGAAAGCAGATAGCTTTGAAAAACAGATAACCTGGAAGAAATGTCCCAAGCTAACAGGCTAATAGGCAAGGAGAGTTCTAGCAGAGGGAAATGAGAAAATCTAATGAGTAGAGGAATAGTTGAAAAATATGTTTAAGATTTTACAAGAAGGGTGGGGTTGGGTGATCTGGTGGGAGAAAAATGTTTTCAGCCAAAAAGAAAACTTTGAAGTTACCTTCAAAAGCTGTTTCCAATAGTTCCTTTTTTCTTATTATCAGCACGTCTTAGTGGAACAGTAACATGAACTTTTTAATTGGGAGAGAGTAAAATAGATAGCCTGATATCATTTGTACAGAGGATGACTGCAGTATAATACCAGTACAGGCAACAGTAAGGCTAATGTCTTTAAGTCAGCTAAATCATGAAATGTTTATCTAACTTTCAAGACCCCTACAACTATCAGAGTTTCTTTTTGTGATTTCTCTCTTACTATTCCTTTTCCTTAGATGTCCTGTTGATGTTTCAGGGTTGCCTTTAATGTTCTCTCAAAGGAAATAGCTGAAAGATCCAATATGGTTTCTTCTTTAAAAGCCAAGAATATTTTAGATCTTTCAACAATTTTTTCATGGAAGTAGGAATAAATGATATTTGGAGACTGCTTCATATCACTGTTAACAATCTGACGTTACTTTCCTGAAATACTTCATTTATATGAGAATCAAGTTTTAAATAAAGATATATTTATGTGTGATATTCACTATTTGCCAACAGCTGTAGATTGTGAACCTTGGAACATATTTAGAATATGCTACTAGAGCCATAGGTATCATTTGGTTTCTCTAAGCTTGCTTTGCATCTGATTGGCAAACTTCCAGCCTGTTTTCAAAAGCAGGAGCCAAATAATATAAAA
The DNA here is from genome assembly GCA_013398155.1 of Pedionomus torquatus. Taxonomy (NCBI): domain Eukaryota; kingdom Metazoa; phylum Chordata; class Aves; order Charadriiformes; family Pedionomidae; genus Pedionomus; species Pedionomus torquatus. Next base: position 295,456 of record VZRU01009775.1, on the reverse strand, counting down.
ATGTAAAGAACACTGTTTTGATTTCACTTCTTTCTGATGTTCTATGCATTTACAAACACTGGTGTTAAGAAACAGTTGAATAGATACACAAGAGTATGTTGGTGACAAAATAGGTAATAAGTTTGCTTTCCTGATCAATTCCTCAGCAGTCAGTAATATACCCAGGGGACAGGTTCATTACATGTGAATTTGATCAAGCTGCTGTTAAAGTTGGATTCTGAACAAACTGAACTGCTTGTTGAGTGAATTGCTCAATATCAAAGACAAGCTTACACATTATGCTGTTTTCTCAGGTCTATCCAATCTCTTTGTTCAGAGGTATAACCTTATTTACAAGTACTTAAGTTCAAATGGGAAAATGAAGTTGCCAGTAACAAAACTGAAATCTCTTCTCTGGTTAAAATGTGTAAAAATTGCTGGTTTATTTATTTTCTGAAATATTATGTTTGTTATTCTAAATCATGAAATGTTAATTTCTTCTTTACTACCTCCTTCCCCCACCCCTCCCACCCTCCATTTTTCTAGCAGAATATTCGGCAATTTGGATCTGGATAATGATCGTTCCAAGACAGCCTAGATCACTGTGATGGTGCCATGTTTCACTAATAACTAGTCTACTAATATTAACAGATGCAATGGACAGAGCACTGCATGTTACAAAACATATTCGAGAAACAAGTCAATTCACCGCAACCTGAATTTCATATTTGTAAAAGCAGACTTTTGCAAAGACCCAAGCTGGTTATTCTAACCATGTTACTCTCACCGTAATAGATGTGATATAGATGTATTCTGAAAGTGTAATGTTTTTACTAGCATGACAAAAATCTGTCTTTCTAGGACCCTAGTGACACAGTTCCCTGTGTTGTAAATTTAGTTTTTTGCATGCCTTTTGTTGAATTTGAGGAAAACTTGTCGCTCTTCTTACCATTCTTTAGAGAAGCTCTGGGAAAGAACAGGATGCTTTCAGTAGTTCCTTACTTTACTTAAGTATTTACTTACACTTTTCTATTTGTTTGCAATGAGGGCAAATTGTCACCTGGAATGTACATAACAACTGTGTTTTACCCTACAGATTCAACCAAGGCAGTAACCTGTTTTTGCTTTTCCAAACTCTCAAGGTTGTGCTGGGTCTAGTTCTTACTATCTGTGAGTGAAAGGACTTTGTAGGTAGGAAAGCTGGATTTTTATACTATCATTGAAGTTACCTCTGCTTCATATGGCTTCTGTAGTGATTTTCCGAGCTCTTTTCTGATGGGAAAAATGCTTCATTTTCTGCTTTAACAAGTGATGGTTATTTTAGTCACACAGCACTGCAGTACACTATCGTAACAAACTTGAAGTTTTAATGGTCTTTGTCCTGATGCCTAACAGCTTGGTATTGCCCATCCAGCTCACTGCTGTAGGTGACTGTGTAAGTAGAGAGAAGAAAGCAAATATTTGGCAGAAAGCTTTTATAACATTGCATTGGAATGAACCTCAGGTTCTCAAAACAGTTTGCTCTTATAAATGCACCTACATGGTACCCTGCTGTAGCCATCACCTTTTCTGTTTCATGGAGGATTAAAACTCAATGACCAGAGAGTGGTATGGCTATAAGCAAATGGTATTGCTTGAAGACCTGGGTTCAACTACCAGAAAAGGTAAAGGAATTTAAGACTTTGTCACTGGGCACACTGAAAGGACCTGCGCGATATGGTGCTTTAAGCCATTCCAGTTCTGTTTATTTCAGGGGAACGACAAGCAGTAGAAATGTATGCAGAATATATAGAAAGCTAGGGAGATTCTTCCACTTTAAACACTCTTTCTTTAAGAATTAAGGGTTTGGTTTTGAAGGCATTCTGTAGAATCATCATTTTATTTTTACACAAGCTTTTGAAATCTCACTGGGTGATTCTAAAGTGGTTCTCACTGAAATTCAGTGAGTTCTCCAATTTGCACCAGACTAAAGCTCAGAAAGATATGTCATATTGATAAGCTGTCTGTTCTATCTTTAAAGGGAGATTTTTTTTTATCTTTTTTTTTTTTTTTCTCTATTGGAACTGTATATAATTGTGCTAAAATTAATTGGCTAAAAAGAACGTAATGATGTACATAATAACTAATATAATGTAATAAAAATGTAATAATAGCCTGAAATTCTCTTTGTTTGCAAACAAGAAAATTATTAAAATCCCTGTGTACAGTTCCACAGTACTTACTAGATTTCAAAGTTTAGAGACCAATGTTTAAGTTAATAAATCCAAGTTAAATTGATAAATCCTTGTACTTATGTCATGATGATAATTAAACCCTATTTCATATATATTTCCAGGACAACTTGGCATAGAGCTGCTCTGCCTCACTGTTTGCGTCTTTGAAATGACTATGTCTGACTTACTGTGTACTTTAAAAACTCTTAGGAAATCAAACAGCACGCGTTGAAGGAGTTACTGTCATGGCTTAAAAATTAAATAGAGAAAAAAATCAATAACCTTGCTTAAGCTGAAGGCTTTTAATAAAATTGAGCTTTTTGGCATTCACAAAATATATTATTATCTTGCAACATATTGGGCTGTTACTGGACAGCCACAATGCTCAGTCCTTTATTTCAAAGTGCTGAACATCAAATACTTAATTGACTCAATCTGAAGACTGGATTTAGATCTGAGGTGAAAATTAGTTCTTACGTTTCCTAAGGCCAAATTCATTGCACCCAGTTTTCACTGTTTAGACTTAGCAGCCAGTGCAGTGTGCAGTAGCCCCAGGTCTCTTTTATACATAAAAGAGAGAAATGCCTAGAAGGGTAATGCAGATCTTGGGTGAGCTGTCTCAAGGTTCCTATGTGGATAAAGAACCTAAGGCAACCACTCTCTGAAGATGGCTGCCTGAAAATAAATCAAATGAAACTAATACTTTTCCACTATTATTTTAATCCTTCAAAAGTTTTTCAGTGAATTTTTCAGTGGTTCAAGTCACTGCCCATTCATCACATTCTTTCAAATGTCTTTTTACAGTTGGATCAGGATTTTCCTAGATGTGGAAATGTGTGGTTGCTAGAAATACTTTGCTATACACAGTCTCTTTGATATAGAGGTGACAGTAACCATATGTCACCATTCACTTAATTTATTTTGCATGTTGAAATGAGTATATAGGAGCCACTCTTTGGGCTTAGGTAGAACAGCCTGAAGACAGCTTTCACAGTCTCAGAATGTTTCTCCGTTTTGGTAATTATTCCTGTACATGTGTCTATATGTATGTATAACACACACTTGTATATAAGTATGTATATACTTATGTTCATGTATATATAATCGAGTTCAGTGCAGAATGTTTAATTGCTGTACCTTTGTACAGCTCTGGCCATAGAATGCAGATTAGCAACTATTTATAAAAGATTCCTTTGATTATACGAAGCAGTGGAAAAATGCAGCGAAACTGAATTGTTTGTAAGGAAATGGAAAGAGGATTTAAATTTATAAATTCAAGCTTGCTAAGATGCACCTGATGTTGTCTGAAGATCTTAGATTGAAATTATATATTCCTGAAACTAATTAAAACTGTAGATGGGACTTTTACTATATTTAGTACTACATAAGGTTTTATTTTTTTATTTCGCTAAATAGGCGAAATGCAGAACCATTAGATTAGGCTACGGTATCCAGCAGAAGAAAATGATGGCTGAATATATTTAGAAATGCCTATGATAAAATTAGATTACTTTTCCTTAAGCTTTGCCCCATACCTTCAACATTGCAGGCTAAACATTATGGCAGAGTTCTATGCTTCCCACTTACTTGGGGGAAGGTTAACGCATCTAAGTAGAGGAGATGGTTTTGCTGTTGTTCCAGCTAGTAGGAGTGGACTCAACATGCTGCAGAGAACAGAGCTGGTGGTGACCTCTCTGCTCCTTAAAAACTCAGGTGGAAAGTGGGAAGAGCAGTTTGTGACACAGGTAACATATACAGGAAAACTGAGACTCTTTGAGAAGTTTTTATTGTGCATTAAATGGCTCAGGTTATGATGCTTTAATTTTTGGAGTCATTATGCTGTTAATAGAATCATAGAATGGTTTGAGTTGGAAGGTATCTTAAAGATCAATGAGTTCCACCCCCCCTGCCATGGGCAGGGACACCTTCCACTAGACCAGAACACTTCCAGAGATGGGGCATCCACAAGTTCTCTGGGCAACCTGTTCCAGTGCCTCACCACACTCACAGGAAATAATTTCTTTCTAGAATCCAATTTAAATCTCCTCTCTTTCAGTGTAAAGCCATTACCCCCCATACTATTGCACTCTCTCAGAAAGAGTCCCTCCCCACCTCCCCTGTAGGACCCCTTGAAGTATTTGAATAGGCTATAAGGTTTCCCCAAAGCCTTCTCTTCTCCAGGCTGAATAACCCCCTCTCTCATACTGTATTCATAGTGGAGGTGTTCATGGTCTGATCAAAGAAGCTACATTTTGAACAACAGCTGAGGAGGGATCATTAATTTCTAACCTTTGTTGTAACTTTTATGTAGAGCTCTATCACACATGAACAAGTGAGGAAAATATTATTCCAGACCTCTGTATATTGTGTACACTGGGTTGTTGGAAGGTCATTTGTCACAGTTCAATAACAGGTTTGAAAGCTTTGGCCTCCTTCTGGCACCTTGCCATTTCTTGGAGCTACGAGTTGGCCTCCTACAATGTTTGGATACTAAGCCAAATTGCTCAATTTCTGGGGGCATTTCCAACGTGGGCTTTGGCAGGGATAGATCTTCATTTGCTGGCTGAAGATCTTTTATCATTAGCGGAGTTAGGCAAACACATGAAAAACAGAAACATTTTCACATTTGAGATTCAAATGAACATGGGTAAAATACAGAGTTATACCTGGTGGTGAAAAATTAAAGTATTTGATGAAGTCTCTGTGTCTGAAAATGATATAGTAGATTTTATTCAAGGAATGTGTACTCCAAACCTGGCAGTGTTTGCTGTTTAATTTTTATTTTTCATCATTCTTATTATCAATGCATGTGTTTGCAATTTAACAGTACAACTCTAAGGACATGGTTCTATTTGTCTTATTTAGGCAAAACTTCACTCTTTTTGTACTTCACTCGTCAATTTGGCTAATAATTGCAGGGTTTTGTATATATATTCAAACAGACATTTTTCTGACAACTTTCTACATTTTGAAGTAGTTGACATGACAACAGTTGAAAGAAAAGAGAAGTCCATGGGGGGGGGGGTATGTTTTTTATTTCAAGATAGGCTGAACTGGATCTTCCATACGCATTAGACTCTTTGCCTTCACAAATTCAGTGTGAATCAATCACATTTAACAGGAAACAACACCATTTTAGGTACTACCAGACACTTTTATTAACAAGTTGGTGCTGCTCTAGAAGGTTGCACATCTGCCATAGGTTTTGTTCTATACCCACTTGCCCAGTGAAAACAAGTATATCCAATACCATGGGATACTCTGTTGGTGTTGAGTCCCTGTGTTTAGCAACTGAATTGAGACTTGCTCCAGGTGTAGAATAAACTAATTAATTCACATTGTGTGCTTGGTCCTCAAAGAAAGAAGACCGGAGGCACTTAGAATGAATTTAGAGTCATTTTTCTTAAGCTCAAATCATTATTTAAGAAGTCCTGCAGTGGCAAAAAGCAGAGTTGGTCCACTTATACCTTTCTGTCCCACTATTCATCAGGGCTGGATGGGGGTACCAAGATCATCCATGGAGACTCCAAGGGAATTTTGATTTTCAACAGCTGCGAGATCAGTGGTGTAAGGTAACCATCTCATAGTGTGCAAGTGAGCATTTTTGTTTCCAGTCCATCCTGGTCCCCAGTTATAAGCAAATACAATACATTTTCTTGGGATGGCAAGCAGCAAGTGCACTGAAAAAAAACACAAGGAACTTCAAAGTTACTCATCAAGATCTTTTCTTTTTCTAAAATTTTTAATAAGAGCAATGTGGGATTTTTTTTCATAATAAATCCCCTGTAGCCAGTTCTGCAAGATCTTGCCAGGGAGACAAAAGGTACATGACTGCTGTCATTCTCTATTTCCCAGTTCCTATTTGTTTTCCTCTTCAGCCACACGGAATAGGTTAAAATTATAATGGGAAGAGTCTGCTAAGACGTAACTTAGCAGAACTGTTTAATAGAAAGCTTGTGCCTTGTGCATTTCTCCTTAAAGATCTGAAGCAGAATTGTTTTATCAGTCTTTTTTTTGAGATAGTCCTCCACATGCAGATATCAGGGATGCAATGTTTTTGCATAACTTCAATTCATTAAATTTGTACTTAAGTTATCTGAATAGATTTTACACATGACATAATTGTATTTCCTTTCCTATTGGGAACAAAAAAGCAGAAGTCCAGGGCTTTTATTTGTGAATGGTGGGAAGAAATATATAGTTTTTGTTAAATTATATTTATTTTCCAAAGCAGTAGAACTTCAGAGTATAACAAGTATATCTTTTATATTAAAAAATCTAAAAAATGAAAATTCTTATTGCCTCCCCTTGCATTCCCATAGTTAGTTGTTGAGTTTTGGACAAAAAGTTTCAGTGTAAATTTAAATCTATTTCCCCCATGTTTAAAAGTAAAGTTTTCCAAAAAGTTACTTCATTGTGAATAAACAGAAAATAACAAATCAAAACCGGAGTTTTGACACATGACAACAGAAAGCTGAGTATGGCATGCAAAATTTAATGTGTTTTAAAATGCATGCATGCATGGAAACTAATGACAAAAGTTTTTAGGAAGGTTCTCATTTTGTAAAGAGGCCTTCCTCAGTCTACAAATTATTCAGCATGAAGAATATCAACAGATCCTTTTGGGAGGATAAATGCAAAATGTGCAGCAGTTAAATTACCTGAATATGCCCCAAACAGAGGGACGCAGATTTGCCCATGGTTTGTTAATGTTTACCATCCACAATGAATACATGAAAGTCTGTTTCCTCCAAGTGATAAAACTTCCTCCTGAATCCTAAATATCATGTGTTGCATCCAGGTACTTCAGTTTCCACAGGTAAAGTCTTTGGCCTCCCCATATATTTTTACTGAGCACGTCCTCAGCCCCTGAACTATAAGCTTATTTGCTTCTCATCAAAGTCCCATCAAGATTCACGAGAGAGGCAGAACACATACCTTGTTCACTGGCTGCAGTGAAGCACAGCCTCAGAGCACACTTAGACCCTTTTTTTTTTCTCCCCCCTCCTTGCAGGATATCCAGGGTAAAGAAGAGCTCTGCTTTTCTTCAGGTGCCTTGTAATTGAAGCACACCTCTGGGAGACAGATCTAACTTCAAAGCCCTTCACTGCCCCATATTTACCACATTCCAGGAAAGTGCCAGAATTTTCTGGGCTGGAAGCCCTCTTAATCCTTCCTGTGCCATCTTTGACACTTTACATAAAATTATTAAATATGCTTTTGAGCAGGGCCTGCAGTGAGAGTTTTGGGCTTGTTTTACCTGGGTGCTGCAGAGTCCTGGGGATGTTCCTCTCCAATTCTCTCTTATTCTGTTTTCCTTTGTATTAAATTAGGTTATGCAAAGTGGGTGATTTTTCAGAGGAGTGTTTCAAAACACTTTATATCTCCCAGACATGTGGACTCAACTCCCTGCAAAGAAAGGATAACTTTGAATGGGCATCAGGGGGAATCAATTCTTTCTGTGTTAAAACAAACAAGAAAAGCTTTCTGATACAATGAAATCTCTGTTACTGATGGAAGGATACAATGCCTAGATATTAGAAACCTAGAGAATATAATTTTAAAGAAGACATCAAGTGTAAAAACAGAGCAAGACTCAACTGAACTGTGAGAAATCCAGTGCAGACATCTGTGTCTTTTGAGAAGAGTCATGGGAGTAAAACTGGGCTTATTTATTCATCTAAGTGCTGGCCATGTCAGGTGGATGGATCCATCCAGAGCCACAAAAGCATCTGCACTGTTCTTTCATGTGCTTTGGGAGATGTGAGGCTCCTCCACATATGCATAGCTTGTGCCTTATAGGGCTTTTTTAACAAGTTTAGCACAGATCATTCACTTCTGTATTGAGTCTGGGGTCAGCAGTTTCTGGAGCAGAAGAGCTATTCATGAAATGATAAAGCTAGTTTCACCTAAACTGGCTTACTATTGAGTCAGCTCCAGTCACTACATCCAGGCTACAGTTAATCCACCATTTGGGCAAGCAGACTACTCAGAACTGAAAGTTGACCATGGGCAAGTTGAGAACACGGTAAATGGATGCAATGGTACAATTGGAAGAAATGGCTAATATGAAGAATGGAGAGTCCACAGTCCGTGTTCTTGTGAAGATGCTGCCAATATTTTTATCTGTAGCTTTTTGCACTACTTATTTAAGATGTAATCTATCCTGTTTGAAAAACAGATTCTCTAAAACATTGAGAAATTAGTAGATCTCATTTCAGAAGAGAATGCACTAGAGACAAATTAGTTCTTTTAGTTACCTCTTTTCTTTGGGAGCCAATTTGAAAGAGGAAAAGGAAATTCAAAATTCTGCTCTTACCACCACTCTGCTTGTTGATTTGTTCTGTCATGTAGTGCATGAAAAGGCTTTATTTGGTACAATCAAATCAAACCTTTTCTCTGACTTTTGTTTTATTATTTTCATTTTTTCCAGTGCCAGAAAAATAACTGTAGATGTTAAGACAGTGATGTTGTTATACAGCAGCAATTTTGCACCAATGCATAAATTTAAAGATGCTAACTCCTGCTCAGTGAGTTCCATCTCAGGATGTGTGTGGTAGAATTCCCAGGTGCAAAGTTCATCTGTGGTTTCCTGAATAAAAATATGAACTGCTATTTGTGAAGAGCAATTTCAGGGAACTCCTAGGTTGTGAGGCTGCAAGAACCCACATTTCTTTAAAATGCATGGGAAGGTGTGTGCCTAAGTCCCTCAGAATCTCTTGATCTAAGAGACTTAGGTACCTGTATCTCATTGATTCATCCCCCCTCCACCTCCTGGCAGCACAGACCTCGCTGGAGCACAGTGTGGTGGTCATATATCCCTGCTTGAAAGAGCGCTTATTGCAGCCAGATAAGGAATATTCCTTTGGCTCTGAGTCAGATGGATTTGAAAAGTATGATTTTTCTTGGAAGAAAACTGAATCCCTTAACTGTTTTCTCCTGCCACCACAGCACAACTACTGATTTACAGCAGCATGAGGTCTACTTTTCCATCTACATAATATTTGGGGAAAACTTATGGCAACATAACGTGTAAATGAGTATAAGCAGAATGTGTTTGCTTTTCCTTCCTGCTTGTCTATACAGAGATGATCTTCACAGTATCTGTTTTGTGTTGAATGCTGCATGTCAGGGGTTCATTACACTGATGTTTGCACTGTAGGTGACAGCTCCTATTTGCCTGCTGGGAATAAGCTTCACAGTTTGCACCGTCTGGGAGCAAGAAAACCCAGCAAATCCACTCCCTCCTGGAGTAAATCAGGCACAGGAATTGGTACCATCACCTCCCTGAGCGTTTACCGGAGGAAGCCAGCTTTAAAACCTGGATGACTTTCATGAAAAATGGTACCAGGAAGATGCTGTGAATCGATGTGTTTGGGTAGCTCAACCTTACCTCTTCCCTAGCTGGCACAGGAAGTTTTTTCCTGGGCTGCTCTGAAGATTTTTCTGCTTTCTGGCCAGTCATATGTCTGAGTTTCCCGTAACAAGGTGTGGGTCACCAACTTGTCAAGTCAGTTCTCCGCTTTTAAACCTTCCCGAATCATTTCTGTAATTACAGATGTATGTATGTAGGTCTGGGGGTCAAAGAGATAAAGGAAACAGCAACAACAGAAAAAAATATCGAGCTTCAAGATTAATTATTGTTCATTTCTTCATTCAGGATTTTCAGTGGGGTTTTTTGTGTCTTGTTTTGTTGTGTTTTTTTTTCTTCCCCCCCCCCGCCCCCCCAAAGCTTTTCTACCTTTCTGTTATTTGCTCATTTCTTTTCCTTTCAGTGCTAGTGGTCAGGGACTAAGAACACGCTCTACTGGTCAGAGCAAACAGCTTTTGAATTTTTACATATTTTCAGTTTGAAACATTCCTAACTTTCACAGGAGAAGAATTATAAGGCTCCCTTTCAACTGCTTGTAATTTATTACTTCTTGCACGAAAGGATTAAATGCTTTTGCCACAAGCCCAGTCTTGCATTCAGGATAGCCCTCAAACCTCTGTCAATTGTAAAGGGAATTTTTGTGAATATAGTTTTCATGCAACGTAGTTTGGTGGGTCTTTGGGACAGTACTTTGGTACTTCACTATTATTCAATTTAACCATACAGTTAGTGAATATAAAACATAGCCATTAACATGAATGTTATTGTTTTTCACAGATATGTTGAAATCTGGTGCAGCATACGTTGTTCTCCAGCATAAATCTTTCTGCAAAAAGCAATAGCAAGCAGTTAGCTTGTATTAATCTTATATATAAAATATATATAATGTTACATACACCAAACTACATCCCAAAAAAACATGCCATTAAATAAACACATACCTTTAATCAAGCCTATTTAAGTAATGGGGACTATTATTGCTCTAGATTGTATCGGTCAGTAGCTATTTTTTCTCAGTCTTACATAGTAGCCATTTTCTACATGGAGGCTGTGTTCCTTCAGTATCTAGCTCATAGATACATATGTTTTGTCTGCTAGACTGAAGAAAACCAAAAACAAACACCCCCCAAAAAATTAAAAAATAAATCATAAAATCGTTACCATGTTTCCATGCTTTTTGTCAGTGTTTGAGGCTGTAGACAATTTCTCTCTTTTCTTTTTCCCTCAGGCAAGCTAAGCCCCTCTACTTATTTGATTCTGTCACTCTCAGGCATATTTCTCAAACTTTCAATTATACTTTTGACTTTTCTCTGAACTCTTTCTAGTTGTTTAAATCTGCTACCTACAGCAGAGGCACTCTGACAAGACTCAGTATTCCCAGCATGACAAACATAAGAAATACGGAGGTAATGCAAACTTCTTACTAACTTCCCTTGGTTTTCATTATATTCTTTTTTTGATAGGCATGAATCAGGCTAGGATCATGATCAGCTACAAACCCACAGTGACAACCTTCCATTTGCACAGTCACTGCATCCCAGGAAGCACTCACAGCCTGTAAATGTGTTGCCTACATATTTATTATAAGCCATTTAATTGTTTATTGTTGATATTAGAGACCCTATTAATCAGTCCCCTCCATTACTCTTCATTCTCTTCTCACTCATGATTCATCATGTGAAACTTTTTAGGAATTTTATGTTTTCAAGACTGTTGATAAAAAATCCAGTCTGACTGGATGGCAATGTAGGCTGAACAAGAAAAAAAATTCTCTAGGAACACATTCACTTGATAATTCCCAATTTATGAGTGTATACGGGGACTTAACAGCTATCAAGGTTTTAATCTTCATAATATGTCATATGTTGATTTTATTATGTACCCTTTTCACAGAATGCTGTTAGATAACAGTCAAATACCTTACAGTGTTTAAGTACATTGCATCATTTGCCTTTATCAATGAGAATGTGTAATCTCATCGAAAGATATTTTGACAGAAGTTGTTTTTATAAACCCATGTTGACTGGCTTTAATTAAATTACCCTACTTTAGATTTTGAGCAGTAAAGCTCTGTATCAGACATTCTATTATTTTGCCCTGTGTCAATGTCAAACTATCAGGCATATGATTACCAGATTGTCCCACTTTCCCTTTTAAAATATTGGCACAGAATTCACTTTTTTTTTCCCCATTCTCTGGAATGCTACAACATGGCAAGATTCATGTAAACAACAACAAATATTTAAAACACAAAACAAAACCACTAACAACAACAACAATAATAAATATTTCAAAACAAAACAAAATCACCACTACTCATAGATTTCCTCACTTTCCTTTTTTAAAATTCTGGGCACTAAATTAACTCTCCTAAATTGCCCTCTGCCTATAGATAGTCTTGGACTGGAAAGTGTCACTGATACTATTTCTACATGAGTTTGAACAGTTATTAAGATTTTTATTTCATGAGGCAAACAATTCTGCCAATTCACAGCCCAACACAAGAGGTCTAAGACATATAGTAAATGTTTGTTTGCCTATAAAATCATAACAATTTTTCTTTGATCAGAAAAAAATAAATAAACCCAGGTATCCCTAATCAAACTTTTAACATACCAGCTGGATCTAAGCTGTAGGTCAGACACATTCCCCAGTGTACCCTGCTGGCCTCATCAATTTTTCACCCAGATTGTCTAAAGCCATTGAAATGGCTTCACTCTTCGCTTCCCATTTGTGGAAAACCATGTTTTCTTCCACAGAAAACACTGCTTGGCTTGCAGGGAAGTGATGCACACCCAGTTCTCACCAAAGGCACAGCTGGCACATGATTAGCCAGTACTCTCCCAGGGAAACTGGGAAAGCATCTTTGGCTCCCTTGTTTAATGAAATAAAAAGCAAGCAAATTAATAGACTACAGATCATATGTGTGAGAGGAATTTGGCACCAAGCACAAGACTTCAGCAGACTTCATGCATGGCATTTCTCCAACTTACTGTGAAGATCCACCATGTAGGCAGTCCTACCTGAGGTAGTTGGCAGTGCTAGGGAGAAGTTTCTCTCACTCCAGTTACCTGGATCACATTGGTCAGATGAACTGCACCCTGGAACCCTTTGTTTCTCTCCTTGGGTGAAAAGGAGGTCCTCCATTGTGCACATGCACCTTGCAGATATCTAAAATTAGGTTTTATTAGTCCAGCTTGGCCCAATTCCAACTGTCAGATACTTCTTGGGTGAGCACTTCTCAGTATATGATACTTACATAAAACACAAAAGCTGGCATTGTTGCCACTAATTTTGTACTTACAAATAATGGATCTGTTTAGACCTCGCAAGGAATACATGGAATTGCTGGTCTGTGATAATTTCTCAAAATAGACCACACAAGAATGTCTCTTTCTGTGGCTTGAGCAACTTTTTTCTGAGGGGAAGAAGGTGCAAAGCAAGTGGTCTCAGGAATACCTGTGGTTAAATTTTCTGTAGGTTTACTTTACTTTTATCTCCATTCCACCAACTGAGGTTTTGCATCTCTGCTAGCTGTTCATCTGCAGTATAAAACAAGCTCCATGCTTTAGATTTTAGTCTCATATTTAACAGAATGGCAGTCAAAAATTGAGCACAGTTAGGTACTAGCAGGTATCTAATTTAGATTTTCCCCATATTCTTCAAAGATGAAGAGAATCAGCTATATATATCCAATGATTTCTCAGAATAAGTTTTTTCTTTAACATTTAGTGCTTTGTTGTTTTATTCAAAAGCTTTACAAACACCTCATGAACTTGAGATACTTTTATTTCCTTAAGTGATATTGTGAAAATTAAGGTTTGCAAATACTTGCAGCCTCCATGTTTTGTAAATTACATCGGTCTGAATCTAAAAAGAAACAGTGCTGCAAATGATCTCATGTGCAAAATTAAAACAATGATTAAACTTGTCAAGTGATTCTCATTCATTCAAAAAGTATTTGTACAACCCCTATCCACAAACTTGCTTTGTTATTTTTTAAGTTATCTAAAAATCATGCTTGATTCCTGGTATGCACATTTTTTTGACAGTCACATTTCTAGCCTCACCTGCCTGCACAGGATTTTTCTTTATATTCTCTACAGACATTTCCATGAGAAAAGCTAATGACTTGTCTGCCTTTGTTCATTGAAAGAACTTTTGTTAGCTCACTCTGCAGAGGAAGGAAGTGTTTTCTAGTAATTGAGGACTGGATCCAAATCTAACTAAAATGAAGTGTAGAGCTGGTTCAGGAATTTTTTGGTGGGACATTTTCATCAGGAAATTCCAATTCGTTAATGCTTTTCAAAGGAGCATGCTGGTTTTGATAAAACCTTCATTAAGAAAATCTCTATGCAGTGCACAATTTTTGGTCAAAACCAGAACCAGACATGTTTGAATCCAAGCTACCAAGATGCCAGTGGCTAGAGTAAACACCCCTTCTTTGCAAGAACCAGATTCAAATTCTTCCTTTGTAGCAGACAGGGCAGCAGTTAAACATCAAATTTCTCTCATCGTTCAGGAAGTCATACAGGTCTGCAGCTATTTACTATTTCTTACTTTCCTTCCAATGTGAAGAGGGTTATGTCCAACAAGTTTAATTTCTTGTGAGAAAGAACCACAGTTTGACTTTGCACCAGAAGAGAGGGTCCTTCCTTAGTATCTGGCTTGCATTCTAGTTTCAGTACTTGTGGGCAGATCCACTATCTACCAGACCCAAGTCTAGATTCTGTCTAGATCCAGAGCTGCTACTGTGACTTTGTACATTTCTATTTGAAAATAGTTTTAATTTCCTCATTTTCAGTGTATAAAATCACATCAAAAGGAAAGAACTTCCTGTAAAAGTTTCCTTCTGGTGAATTGTCTCCTGGCCTGTCCATCCACCAGTAACTTATCATCATTTTTACAGAGGGGCTAGAAGGAGAAGATTTTAGAAAAACAGAAATTCTCTGAGAGTAATTCAGCAATGGAAGATTAACAGTCTCTAGGAAGGAAACGCTAAAAAAGCATCTAGTGTGGGAGGAAAGCAGCATGTAAAAAGAATATACAGATAAGACCTCATCAGCAAGAGGGTTAACAGGAGTACTTAGGCAGTGTAGGAAATAAAGCTCAACATGATGAAATGCACTAGAACAGGCAGAGATTTTTCAATTACACCAAAGTAGATTATTTTCCTATTATTTTTCCTGATAAAATTTCAATTTCTAAAGAAATTAGGTCATCAAACAAGTCATTTTATGGTAAAGATTTCATGGTATCCTTCCTCTCCACTTCCGTCACCCCTCCTTACAACATGAGTCTCCACCCTGTAAACTTGTAGGCTTAGAGGATATGTTTTAGCATGCCTCTACCGCACAGAAGTCTGCCTATCAAAGGCTCCCTTTTACAGTTGACATCTGCTAGAAGCTTCAGGTGCACCCTAAGACAGGCTTCATGGAAGTGCAGATGAGAGGGATTTACTCACAAAAGACAGGCACAAGCCTTAGCATAATTTTGAGCTTAGTGGGAACATTGGGGCTTTGTTCAGAAGTTAAGCTTTACCTCTTCAAAATATGGCTGTTGTCTTTTCCCCTTGTGAAAAGGGGTAACTTCCCTTCTGAAGTTCCTTCAATGGAGCACAGAGAGAGGAATGCATATTTCTCTATTGTATCTGCTTCAAAGAGTCTCATTAAGCTTACGGAGTTACAATGTAGAGTCTACAACATAATGGCAAGATGCCTTGTAATTCTGCCTTACAATTAAGCTCTCACTCACCAGATTCTCCCAGCCCCCAAGGGCTCTACTCAGGAAAGCCTTAACAACCCAGACAGTGAAGCAGGTCTGTGTGCAGCATTAAATTGGAGTGAAGGAGTTTAACATAAAGCCAAGGTAAAGCAAGGTAGATGAGAGATTGTCAGATGAATGAAGGGGTGAACCACTGCTTTTGGGAACCCTAAGGGCTTTCTTACTGTCTTTTGAATCTCTCTGCTGATCAACGCTTTTCTGGCTCCTGTCTTTTCTGCTGTCTGTTTGGTGGGAGATAGTTTCAGATGAAACAAGCCCATATGCGGTATTTAGACCAGATTTAGATTCAGTGGATTTAATCCAAATTTTCACCAGTCCAGCACAATGGCCCTAATGACCTTTAAGTCAATGAATCCAAAATTTAGATGAAGCACTGTCTTAAACTTGCCAATTTTCTCTATATGGAAGTTAAAAATATGGTTTTCTTATTCATTTGCTCAGCTTTAATTCCCTTAAGATGAAGGGCTGGATATTTTGATTATTACAACATCCTTTCCTCTGACCTCCACACATGTAACTTGCTGTGTTCAGACCCATTCAGAGTCCTGCACTTTCTTCCTGTGCTTTTGCCATGTAACATTTCCCTTTTGCTCTGTTGATGGCTCTCTCTTCTCTACCTAGTCTAAAAGAAGCTGCTTGTCTCAATTTTAAGGTCTTTTCCAGGTTTCCGCATTTCTTTCTCTGTTATTACTTAATATTATCTCTGTCCCCATCCAGCATAGGGTTGGGGTTTTTTTTTACTACTTGATTGCTTTCAGACAAAGACCTTCTTGTTTCATCTCATTTTCCATGAATCTTACCTGATTTTCCAAACTTTTTTTAAAACACAATGGTCTATGATATTAAAAAAAAAAAAAAAAAAAAGGTACAGTAGGTTGTCTGAAAACCAAATGTCTAAATCCTTCATGTGCAACATGACTAATACTACTACTCTTGGGACACCATAAAACAGTCATCTTGTACCTCATAACAGGTTCAAGCACATGATAGATTAAGGGCTTGCAAAAGCCACCGATGCAGTAAGATTGTTGATGACTAAAATGCTGCTTTTTCTTTCATATAACTGGTTTTAAATTCACCACCAGGTAGGAAAAGACATCATTTTGATCCAGTGCTACAGAACATACTATATTAAAGAGCAGTTAAGAATAACCATCCAGAGAGGTGGTAGTTGAGCCATCATTGGAAACATTTAAGGTCATGTTGGAAAGAGCTGTGAGCAACCCAATCTAGTTGAAGATGTCCTTGCTCATTGCAGGGGAAGTTGGGTTAGATGACTTTAAAAAGTCCCTTCCAACCCAAACTGACCTATGATACTATTCTATGATTCTGTAGACTTCCGGAACAATTTGTACGCCCTGTAGCATTTTCTTTATCCACATCTCAGAGTGGACTGGCAATAATGATGACTGAATGGATGATTCAGACAGCCCAGAGAGATTCTGGAAGACTTAAAGTTTGAGATTGTCTTGATTTTTTACCTGTAGAGCACTTAATGGAGTCAAGTTCTAGTTGTGAAGACAATGGAATATTAAAAAAAAGAAAAATCATCAAAATATGAAACCTCCATATATCACAAATACTTCCTTTACTAATACATTTTCTTTCAAACAGTTTGTACCAGAGTTCTCCAGAAACAGCAGAAATACTAACTTGTACCTTTACAGGTGTAGTTGCTTAATAAAGGTGCACAAAGCTGTACATAAAGTTGCTGGATCATGTAAGGCCAGCTATCCTAATTTCTCCTGAAAATTCTCCTTTTTAAGAACTACATGCTTTCATGTTATCCAATTTTATCCATTCTCAAATTCAGATGTTCTGTGTATGCTATTCATTTATACTTCCACCATAGTCAAATGGAGATCGGTACTCATCTCTTAACAGCTTTTGTTCACATTTCAATTTTGGTGAGATAAGTCCCTCTAAACATGCCAATAGCTCTCCACTAACTTTTAAGCAATTAGCTCGAAGAAGGTGCTTAGATGGAGTCTAGTGGAACAGTATGGTTATGCAGTTTGACCAACACAACCCATTTTCTACATACAGTTTGGCAGGATAAATGAATATTAGGTTCATGTACAAGTCTCTGTGATTCTCCTACCTATGTAAAAGACCCATATAGTGAAATTCTGGCTCCGTTAAAGCTAATACAAAACCAACTACTTACTTCAGTGATACCAGAACTGAAATCAACACAAGAATTTTAGTTATGATATATCACACTACATCTCTCCAAATAATTCTTAGAATAGAGCAAATTTTTTAAGAAAAGAAGATCTTCATTAAAAAATGGTGCAATATAGTAGGAGAGTCCCAAGAACCAGTATTCACTGCAGTTTGAGATGTTGCTAATAATGTTAACTGAGCTTCCCCATTTTTATAATGATATGAGTTGTTAACCAGCATTTTAATTTACACTATGACCAGAAATAAGTAAAAAAACATCACCATCAACAACAAAAGTACATGGGCTTAGTACTTTTATATACTTTTCCAAGTGTAAGGTACAATATATGTGTCTGCAAGGAGCACAGCAAAGTTGAGACTAGCACTGGCAAGACTGCTTAAACTAAAGAATCATGCCAAATCCAACAGCAAAACATAAACCTTAGATTATCTCACCAAGAAAGAACCATTATGGTAAGAATAATCATAGGTCCTTGAAATATCAAGTGGATCTGTAAAGAACACATGAAGATGAAAAAATGCAATTTCCACTGACTCATAATTGCAAACACAGATGCAGTCACCCTATCTGGACTTTGGGTAGTGTAAGAGGAGTTCTCTGGCTAAACCATGGCATTTTAGTGCGTTAATTCATTATCACACATACAGTATTTGCTACAATGGTGCACATCAGCCAGTACTGGATTAGTAGTGCTCACTATACAGTTCATGTACCTGGCATAGGTAATAGGGGTCCTTTCCAAAATATAATGGTTCACAACAAGTCTTCCATCTAAATTATCTGAAAGGGAAATGTACAGTCAGTAGCGCTTGGCCTTTCATATGCTAAATACTTCATATATAATTCTAAACACAATAAAACTGTCAGAATATTTTTTCTACCCACTTCTAGTAGGACATACATTAATTAAAACAAGCAACCTGTAGTAGGATGCAGAATTTGCTCGTGTGCTCATTTATTGAATTTCAGAGATGAGAATTCCTCCAGATTTCTGCTTTGCAGTCAAACATTGGGTTTCTAAATCTTAAATTATAATGGGGGTATGTAGACTGCTGACTTCTCTCTGCCGATCAGAAAGGATTCACTATATGCAAAAGGCTGGTTCAGGTCTTCATCCCATTTTAATTATTTCCAAAACTCAGAGCGTCAATCATCCATGGAGCTATGCTGCTGAGCCTTCTCTGCTCTCCAGAAATACCTCCTCTATGAACCATTTGATTAATAGTCACAAACTCTCAATTCTAGTAGAAAAGATAACTTACATCATATAGCTACCCCTCCCCAGCTGAGCTCTTTTGATCTCTGTAGGAATCAGGGAGGACTTTATAAATAAAATACTGGTCCTGGATAATATATGTAATACATTTTCCATCATATAAAGAGAGGGGAGAGAAAGTCTCCAGCTTAAAAATCTGAAATCCTCCTGTCTCTTCTCTTTCCTCTCTCCTGTGAAAAAAAGCTATTGCTTAGCTAATCCATGCTGTCATGAGAAATAGCATTTTTACTACAGACATAGATATTTTTCCATTTGACTACACAACTCAGGAGGTCTGTAGGTTCAAGTATTAGTTTCCTGAAGATACTTTACCCAATACTTACTGATTTAGAGAGCAAAACTGTGAAATTCAAAAAGTTGTTTGCTTCCTTTATTTCTGTTTTTGTATCCCCCTCAGTGAAAGTGACAGATCTAAATTTAAATTCGCAGTTCCTCTTTATAATATTGACTGATCCACAGTGCTTAATATTTATCATTATTTCATGACTCATTCAAGCTGTCCGTTATCTGCATCTCATTGAATAAAACAGGTATCTAATGGTAAAAGAACCTTCATTTTTTCATCTGAAAGCCAATAAATATAGAATATTGTTAAGGCTGCAAATGTTAAATCAATTGGTATTTAGTTCCTTATTTCAAGTGGCTCTATTTTTCCTGTTGGTTGAATGCATATTTTATGAGAATATGATCCATAATGTTTCATCATACAATGAACTCATTGTTCAAGTAGATAATTTTCTTAAACTTAGTGAAATTTATCCATTAACAGAGGTGTCCCAAGGCACTAGATTCTAAAACCTGAGAAAAACTCCAACCTCACAGGAGTTAATGACCTCAACATAGCAGAGAGACATTTCTGATTTTTTCCTCTTCTTCCTCACCCCTTAACCCCCCAAAAACAAACAAACAAACAAACAACAACCAAACAAACAAAAAAAACAAACAAACAAAAAAACAACCAAACAAAAACCCTCCACAGAAACCAAAAGCAAAATCCCTGCAGATTTTAGCAGTCTAAACTCATATGGGTAATTTACATGACAGGAAAATAAAGATCCAAACTCAAATTCCCTCCTCCATAAAAAGTTAAACTGGTTCATCTTTTTTGTATTTATATTTGCAAATGTATTTTAAGCCAAAGACAAAATTATTCTAGCTGAGATTAAAGCTATCATGGAAGCATTTCCTCTACATCTTCACATCTCTTCTTACCATTGCCACCCAGAGTAGAGGAAAACTTATATCCTTTGATATTTTTCCAGTTCTTCGAAAAGCATCACTGACCATCAAATGTTTAACTGAGGTTTAGGATAGCTGCTACTTTTGATGTTTCTTTTTTTTTTTTTTGAGCTTGAGCTTTTCTGTCTTTCCTGAGCTTGACCTCACATGAAAAAGGCAACACTGGAGGTGTATAAAGTGAGAAAAGTATATTCTACTTTCTAATCTGTTTGTTTTCCCTACTGTAGCATGGCATCCACCCTGTTTCTCTTCCTCTTTGGTGTTACGGTAATGTTAGCTCCAAATACAGCTTAGATTTGCTCTCAGAATGGAATCCAGATTGCTGTGCTAGGTGCCAAAGTTTTCTTTGAAAAAGCTAGAAAAAGGGAGAAGATTATGATAAGCTTCAGAAAAGTAACCCAGCCAGTCCCCTGAGCAAACCTAGTTATTGGGAGATGTAGGCAACAGGAAACGTATTAGAAATACAAGCAGTATGTTGTCTGAAATTTTACCTCTCTCTGGAGCTTAATTGCATTACTCCCAACTTTTGTGGTTGCATATTTAGTAGTAAGCAAAATAAGCCACAAACCATTCTGTGATCCTAGGATTAACTGGAATATGACATTTCAGCTAAACTCTCTTCCCCACCACAACAGGGTAGCCACAACAATATGGTCTCTTTGCCTCTGCAAGCTCCTGAATCATATCTGGGTATTGTTTACAAGACTGTTACTTGGCCTGGGCCAACAGTTCAACTGCTCCTGCCAGTGATTTAGCTGTATAAGTTATTGTATGACAGCTCTTTGGTGCATGCCTTGGCTTTGGCACATCCACATGTAGATGTAAGTTTTGAGGGTATCTCCATCACCTCAAAATAAAGAGGGCATAAACCCCATGTTTTCTCTGTCAAATAGTTTCTCTAGTTGCTGTGTTATTTTTTTAAGGGGAGACCTCATCTTGTCTCTTATCCACTTCTTTGGAACTTCATGTCTCTGAAGTGTGACTATTAAATTTTGTGCTGTTTCCTTCCTGTGTCATACACACACAATAAGCCATGTTATCTGATGTTCTCTGCTTTTCTGTGATGAGACCTTTGCAAATGCCAGCTTGCATCAGCCTCATTTTCCCCAGCATGTACCGCAGCATTCTCGTCTTCAGAGCTTGAAGTAGCTGATCAGCTGTCTTCCTTTCTGTCCCAACTTTGTCTGGGACAGATAGAAATTAGTATCTTATATCTTTAGCTCTTTGGCCGATTTGGGAAATTGCTATTTCCTCTCTGTTGTCCTTCTGACTGTATTTTTGCTTTCATACTGAAATCCAAAGACGAAGATTAAACAAACCTTAATTATTGTTCTTACTACCATCCCCAAAGTAACAATATGCAATACTTTATGCTTATGTGTAACTTTTGATTTGGGTAGGAAAAACGCTAGCAATTGCAGTTTGATAACTGTAAATAAAGCCTCCCATGTGAGGCTGGAAAAGGTCACAGCTCACCAGCTGACTTGTTCTCTGCCAATAAACCTCAATTTAGAGATTGGCACGTTTAGTTACAAACATGTAAATTAAAGTCATGAATTTCCTTCAGTATATGAAATCTTGAGAATATACAAAAAATATTTAATTTCACGTAACTCTGGGAAACATGATTGTCAAGAAGTTCACTTGAGCAGGGATTCACACTAGCAACTAAACTGCAATGCTCTTAGCAAAGTGGTTCTTGTATCAGGATTCACAATCATGAAAAGCCAGGTTCCTCATACAACATATGAAGAAAATTTCACCAGTGACTGCTTAACATCAAATATCTCAAATAGAGTACGGAGATCAAATAACCAAAAGGAGGCGTGGTACAAAAGTTATCTAAGATCATTGGTAGCATGGATAGTGTGATGATGGCTTGGTTGCTTGCTGTCTTCATGTACCTCAATGAGAGCACATCAAATGAAACTAGTGATTTAAAAGATACAAAAGGAGGTGGTTCCCTGACAGTAGGTATTGGTTCTGTAAAATTCCTTGCCAAAGGAATTGTGTACACAGGAAGTCTATGTGTATTCAAAGATCAGGCAAGTACTTAGAAGAGACATCTGTTGTGACAAACTGCACCAGGCTTTGGAAATTCCTCAGGCTGAGAAGTTAGAAGGTGGAACAATATGATGAAGGAAATACCCTGTATTTTTAGCCATCTGCCTCCTCTTCCATAGGAATCTGCTTACAAACACAGTTCCTTGGGTTTGCCTGTTTAAAAGTGCATTAGCCCACTGGTGATGGAACCTGAGAGACCTTCTCACATGTTCCTCTTTATTCATAGGGGTTCACCTACCAGGGGAGGTAGGAGCTCTCTCTGCAGGTGCTGGGCATGACACACTGCAGCAGGGACACCTTAGGTGTACCCAGATTCCTTGATTTCTGCTGCATTGGGCTGCACAGACATTTAATCTTGGTACTGATGACCAGGGAGGTGTTACTGGGACTGGTGGGGATTTGAGCAATTTGAGGACTGCTCCCATTGGGAAAATCATATATTGCTCTCTGTAGGTGTAGGGTGAATTTTTTTTTTTATTTTTTTTTTTTTTTAATGAGACAGGGTACAGGGAAAACATTCAGGGTGAGATCTAGAGAAAATGGTCTGCCATAAGCACATTCCATTCACAGAGCAGTAGGGGGTGGAATCCTTCCTCTGATTGGATTCTCCTTTCTTTCTATTATTCATTTAAATAATTTGCATGCCAATTTTATAAATTATTCCTATTAAGATAAAACGTGCTGCAAAAAGAACTAAGAAAGAAATTCTAGGTTTAATCAGCAGGCAAACAGAGTACATTCAATTTGCTTACACAGTTCACTACTGTTTATAGGAGAGAAAGTGATGTTATAGCCTCCAGCAAAGTCTATACTTAGCATTCAAGAAGACATCTGAGGACCTCAGAGGAGGGATGGCTCTGGCACACTCAGTCTAGCCAATAATTGTCTACATTAAGAAAAGAACAATAGCTTAGTCAGCCCTCTTAAACTCATCGCTGTTGTAGGGAATATAGGCAAAGATCAGCTTCCAATATATGGCCTGTGATCAACACTTCCAGTTGATGAAAGCTGTGTGGAGATACAGTTCTGCAAAGGCTGAATATAGCATACCCCTAAGCCCTTCCTTAGCATCCTTCCCCTGACCCCTCAAGCTCCCAAATTACACTGCTGAAAATGGGAACAGTGAAGATGGACCCTCCATTTGAACCAGTGCTGCTGTTCTTACGCTTCTGATAGAGCTTGCCATAGATACTGAAGTTCAGGCTCCGCATTCCCAGTCCTTTCTCCAAGTCTAGAGACATGTTTGCACTTTCCCCCCTTCTCTCTGGCTTTAGACTAAATGGCTCAGATGAAGTAGACAAATAAATGCCTTCTTGCTGTAAGCAGAGTAGTATCTGTATGCAAAGATCAAGCTCCTCAGTGAAGTCAGGGATAAAACACTTCCAGTTTCAATGCCTGGAAATTTTAATCTATTAAATGTAGTTGCTGAAGGTCATCTGGTGTCTTCAGAAGAAGGTGGTAACTGCACAAGAGTTTTAAGAAAATGCTGATTTTGGCCCTATGGTTTCCATTCCAGCAGATGAGAGCATTCAGGGCTGTGCTTGACCTTCAGAATGACCAGTTCCTCTGTACCACAGGAAATCCCTTGACAAGCTGTTCCAGCAAGGGGCTGGGAATAACAACGGCAGCCAAAAGGGAGGAGAGCTATAGAAAGGTGAGGCAGGGAGCATGCTGCAACAACCCTGAAGGGTCGATGAACATGAAGTGTGCTTTATGTCACTGTGTCAAAATTATCTCCCCATGGGATGGCTGTCTCCTGGAGTACAGACATGACTGCTACAGAGGGGACAGCCTACTCTAAATCCTTGAGTGGGGGAGGTTGAAATAGAATAGATCATATTGTAAAACCGAGGTTAAAATAGAATAGATCATATTGTAAGACTTCCTGTCCCAAGGGCAGCTTAGCATATGTCTGGAAAATAAAAACCTTTAAAGTAATTTATTTTCAAAGGTCTTCATCTGTCCAGCATATTGTAGACACACATTTGCCTTGAACAACAGCTTCCTTGATTTTCCTGTGAACTATTTTTACACATACTTTATTAACATAGCAAGTTTCATAAGGATGAAGGTCCACTCATCAGACCGCCACTCTGGTGGGACAAATCACTCTCAGTTAATTTGCAGTCTTTGGAGTTGACTCAAGAGAGAATAAACACATAAAAAAGCATCCTCAGCCTCTGATATCATACCAGCTCTCACATGCACATACTGCACCCACTAACTTGGAAATCCACCAGAATTTTCTAATTTTTTATAAGAGCAGCATAATTCAGAAAACAATATATGTAGTGTAGATATTTAGCTTTTTTGGTTCATTTCTTCCTGTATTTTATAGTTCAGCTATATACCAGTAATCCTGAAACATGATGCAAGGAATCTCTGTTGTTTCTGCTAATATTGTTATCTACAACAAAATTATATTAAAATTGCATTCAATGGAATGAGTAGGGTTCATTTACATTTTTAAAGATCTAGCATAATCCATATAATTTTACAAGTAATTGTTTTGCACATATTGAGATTTTATTTTGGTCATCACATCTTACATTACATATACAGTTGTTTTATTAGTTCAAGAGCATACATGGTGGATGATAATTTAGGAATACTTCTCTTACAAGCAGTTTGAACAGAATTTCTACAAAATCTACTGGGATTATAGCATTTAAATCTCTTGTGATGCTGTAGAGTTCAATTGGAGTAAAATGCATAAAATGGAGTCATTCTTACTGGCAGACAAACTTTTGAAGCCAACATTTGTACTTGATTAACTGTAAAAATCTTGAGGGTATTATTTATTTTATAGGATTGTGTATGATGTACATAATAGGTGAGTTGTTTGCTTACCTGTTTAAAAGTTATGAGGACATTTATAGCAGTGAAAAAGATTGTTATTTTTTATAAGTTATAAAGAACAACCAAATGGAAGCAAAGTAATTGCAGACTATGGCAAAAAAATCTAAAGGAATAAATACCAATTAAACAATTAGAGATCTACTATGCCGCAGCCAAACTGGGAGAGAAAAAGTCACATCTCTAGAGGTCATGTAAGTCCAAGTTCTCTAGTGGTAGAAAAAAGTACATAACATTTTGAGAGGTCTGTGGAGCTCTAGAATATACGCCAGCAAATAATCTCTATTAGTGTATCTGCAAAAGCCATCAACAGTGGAAGAACATCAGACAGTTTGGAGCAGATTTACTGTCCCTGCAACACTTGCTCAGAAGCAGGGCTACTGGTGCTTATTGACGTGGCTGCTCCAGAGCAGCAGCCTTCTGCTCCCAGCAGCCGCCAGCTCCCAGCAGGTTTTGTATTTGTGCATGCAGTGGGAAAGCTGAGGGAAAAGGCATTCCTCGCTTTATTAAACTCAAGGCTCATAGTCTGGATGGACTTGTTATGACTCTGCAAATAACAGTTACATGTGCCTTTGGAGTTTAGGGTTATCTAGCCTCTCTGTGAATTTTGTAACAGATTGTGGTTTACCCTCGTAATTAATTTTTGTCTGGTTTAGGTCCTTAACAGCACTAATCAGAAAGTCTTGTTGTGCTCCTATTTTTCATAGTGTATATCGTAAAAGCAATCTACTAGGAGGCAGTATGCTCAGTAATC
Organism: Pedionomus torquatus; assembly: GCA_013398155.1. NCBI lineage: Eukaryota > Metazoa > Chordata > Aves > Charadriiformes > Pedionomidae > Pedionomus > Pedionomus torquatus. The sequence goes on along the minus strand of VZRU01009775.1, from coordinate 269,731 downwards.
TTAATTGGTTTACCCCCATTTAATTAATTTTTCCTAAACTAACTTTGCACCAGTTAAGAAGTTTGTCCACTGATTTTGCTCGAAAAGGACATAAAGCAGACATGAACTAATGGAGCTATGAGGAAGGCCTTTAGACTGACACTAAAATATTGGGTTATCAGAAAAAGGAAAAACTTGTTCCAATTATTGTCTTCTTTCCACTTCATACTTGCAAGCATCCCTCTGATGCTTAAATACATTTAGATTTTATTCATTTGTGACTAAAGCCAGTCTCCTTCCAGACTCTTCATTAATGTTGATTCTTACAGTGTTCCCACATCAACAGCTCTTTATCAGGGTTTTATAGTACCCATGTCCGACTTTCTGTTCAGTAATCCCATTTATTCTTTGAGATTATCTTTTCACTTAGGGTGATTTTGTGCCTGGTTTATGGCTTGTTTACAAGGATCTCCTTAGTTACACACATGTTGATGTAAGCTTTTGGATGAACTTTTCAGGCAATCCTCTTGGGGCTAGAATTCACCACACCTTTTTGCTGAGTGGTGTCCTCTGTTGCAATCACTGCCAACTGCTCACATGTTTTAAACTTGTCGTGGGTCATGTTACACTAGCTAAGAAGTCAGTCCCAGAAATTATATTTGCACCATAACTGGTGATGTAACCTTCTGCTGTTGTATTAAAATGGCAATTATCTTTGCTGTTGAAAGCAGCAGTACAGTTTAAACAGCACTCACCACCAAATTATTAAAATTAACCTAATGGTGGCTTTAGGTCAGGTAGAGATTTTGTATTGTACTGTTTTGTGATAAAGTGGAAGAGGGTATTAAAAGTCACTCTTATAAGCTGGAGACACACGGTTTTCACTACAGATAAGGAAGGAAATAATTTTCCTTTGGCTGTACTCACTGAACAAATGTTTCGTTGAATCACAAATTGTCTCTACTCTGAGCATTTCTGTTGGAAAGAGGTGGAAAACAGGATATCAACATCTTATCAGTGAACGACTGAAGCACTGAAGAGCTATACTTTGGAGCAAGATCTGATTTCAGAGAGCACAACTACCTGTGGAGAATGCAATGAGCTGGCCTTGAATTTAGGCCTGGTTTGGTTGTGCACCCAAGGACAAAACATCACTGAAAAGCCCTAAGGTATCCTTCCCAATTTTCCCTGGAGATGCCTCTCCAGGAGTACAAAAACCTGTGTCATGTCTTGGTGAGACCTGTGGACTCAGATTATACAAGGTGTCTATGTACAAACAACCAAACCAATCATCTGGTTTTTGCAAACAATGTTGCATGAATCACATTAGCATCTAGGGTCAGGAGTAAATAAAAACATTACATTTTGAGCAGAATACATCCAAACTCTCAAGAGCACCCTGACTCAAGAATAGACACTCCCCTGAAAATAATAAGGTGCCCTGTCATTATCAACGGCTCTTCCATACTTTCTCTTAGCTATACAGATATAAAACAGAGGATACTGCAGTTGAATGTTGAAAGCTGTACTGGCAAAGCTCTTAGACTAAGAATTTGACAAATCTTTTGTTTTTAAAACCTGTTTGTAAAATCCAAGGGTTCTTTAAAAGGTTTATTTTCCCCTCAAGGAGTCTAAGCAATTGGTGCCAACAGGCCAGCTGTCAAGTCCCAGTATTATATGTGTTTGTAGAGGGGAGTTGGTTTAATGGAAAAATTCATAAAAAAGCATTTCAGTGCTGAGATTTACAAATGGTTTGTGTTAATAATAAAGGGGTGGGAAGCAATAATTTGAAATGATTGATACCTGGATCTGGTTTCTAAAATACCTCTCTTAACTGGACTAATTCTAGAGCATGCCACACAACCATGGTTTTGTGTTAAAGGAGATTATTAACTCTTATGGACTGCAGAATGGGTAATTAATTGACTGTATGCCATTATCAATCTTTAAAAAAAAAATAGCAATAAAACCATTTAAAAATCCAGAGGAATACATAGCATCCATTTATATGGATCTCATTAACCTCATATAAAAAAGGGCAGATAAGATTTTGAATGTTAATGAGTCACTGGAGAATAGGGAATTTAAATGAGAAGGATTAAAAGGACAAAATATCTAGAACATCTGCTAATTCACCAGTCTTAAAATAAACTTATGATAACAGCAGCATGTGCAGTCAAATCTGCCAAGTGTCAGTTATTTATTATGTATAATTGAAGAGTTTGGATAATCCCTTTACAACAAAATGGATATCTTCCAAAAAGACATTTGACTAAAGGATCAGACAGCCTCCCCTATTAGACTAATACTCCAGTCTTAGTCTTTCCCTCACGAGGTTCTTAAAATTAGGGTGGCAGTAATTGGATGATTCGTTATCTAGTAACAATCATTTGTTCATTTGTCTAAAATATTTTTTTTTCATCCAGTCTACTATATAACCTTCTTCTCTATAAAAAAGAACATTAACACTGTGCTACATTGTATTGTCTTCAGCCATTGAAGTCCTGTGGTGTTCAACAAGCAACTCCCAAAGGACTGATTCTCATCTGTCCCTGGGCAGGAACAATCCCAGGTATCAGCACAGACTGGGGACATCCTCAGGTACCAGCACAGGCTGGGGCCAACCAGCTGAAAAGCGGCTTTGCAGACAAGGACATGGGGAACCTGGTGGACAACAAGTTGACCATGAGCCAGCACTGTGCCCTTGTGGCAAAGGCTGATAGTATCCTGGGGTGAATTAGACAAAATATTACTTTCCATCGATGAGACACGCCTGCTGTGCTAGATTCTATTCTGTGTTCCCCAGTACAAGACAGACATGGACTTACTGGAGACAGTCCAGCAAAGGGCGGTGAAGAGGATTAAGGTATTGGAGGCTGAGAGAGCTGGGAATGTTCAGCCTGGAGAAGAGAAGGCTCAGGGGGATCTTATCAGCGTGTATAAATATGTGATGGAGGGAAGGGGGTTGAAAAGAAGAGGGAGCCAGACTCTTCCCAGTGGTGTCCAGTGAACAGAAAAGAGGCCATGGGCGCAAACTGAAATACAGGAAATTCCATTTAAACATAAGAAAGAACTTTTACTTTGAGAGTGTTTGAACACTGGAACACAATGTTCAGAGAAACTGGAGAGCCTCCATCCTTGGAGATATTTAGATCTTGACTAGACATAGATCTGAGCAACCTGTTTTGAGCAAGAGGTTGGACAAGATGGTCTCCCTTCCAACCTCAACAAGTCCTTGGGTCTGTAGTTCTTCTAGTTTCCCTAACAACAGACACATGTGATCATTTAAAGGCTTGAAGGGAGAAACATTCTTTGCTATCCTTCCAATATGACAGCAAAATGTTTTTCCAGTGATAAATGTGATTCATCAGCTTACACAGGAATGCCAGATTTTTTAAAAATGGTGCCTGCAGACACAGTTAGGCAGTTAAGTAGCCAGCTACATTAAAAAAAAATAAATATTCAGCTTGTCCCCCTGAAGCGCTAAAAAATTCAGGCCAGTATTGGTTTTGCATCCAGGAGTCCCAGGTGTATCAGGTGTTCCTTCACTGTTTAACTCTTGTGAATTTTTATATAAATTGCTTCACTGGTCCTGTTTCACCATTAGCCTGAGACTCATGCAATAATCTACACCGCTGATATAAAACTTTATTTACTTCTTTCTTCAGCAAAAGGAAAAGTGGTAAAAATGAATCAGACTTTCAAGGTAGAAGAAGAAAAAAGGGCTCTGGAGAAAGAATTAGCATTCTGAAGTGGAGTTTCAGCTCTAAAAAATATGCTTGCTAGCAAGAGCCAGGTGACAAAATCCTTACATGTTCTTCCTTCCAAGGCATCTTCGTTATATTACTGTCAATTTAAAATGCATTCTTCCATTCGATTTTTTTTTTTTGGTTGGTTGTTTTTTTTGGCAGGACTGAGCAGAGTTGTTCATTAATTGTGATCTAGAAAAATGGGAGTTCCTGCAAATGTGTTTTCTGAGATGAGCCATCAGTGTTAGGATCCTGGTCAAATTCTCTTCATGCCACCACTTTTTAAAATCTAACTAGCAGAAAGATATCAGTGTTTATGCCATACCTTAATGGTTAGGGCATTGTCTGCAGAATTTGCAGAGCTGGGTTTCATTTCCTGTTCAGTCTGAAAGAGTCCAAATTCAGAAATTCTCCATCCTAGGGTAGTTCCTTAAGTCTGGGGCTGAGCTGGGAACAGGCAGACACTCCTGCACTCCTCCTTTTAGTACTATGCTATTAAGCAAAGGAATGAAAGATTTATGAGATTAGCAAGCAAAACACTAAACGAAGTTTAGTCTTTCAGCTGAAAATGAAGAATTTTATTTTGTCTCTCTCCTTGGTTCCTGTTTAAGCATTTTACATTAAGCAGTTGTTAAATGTAATACAGAAATCAGAGCCCAAAGCACTATGATGTCTTCCATTCAGCAGGGATGGATCCTTCTTTTAAAGCATTTCTGAGGAGGAGGTCATGATGTCTGCACAAGGACTAGTTTGTTTCCTAGCAAGTCAGAAACCTGGGTTTCAAGTCTGGTTTTGCTTATGGATTCAAAACTCCTTTCCAGAAGACTGCCTTACTCGCAAAGATAAATTAGCTATTTTGGAAAAGGTTAACTGCTGTTTTCTAGTTGGTCCAGTGTGAAGCTCACAGGCCAAAGGTAAGCACGAGCAAAATGGAAGTTACTTTGTATTACAGCAGTTTGAGACATGGTGAGGACCTAGTTTCTAAACTCTTCTTCATGCTTCTTTCTTCTTTCTTTTTCTTTCCAACAACTGTTTAATGTAAACTACATAAACAGCTAACAGAGCAGGAAATTGAATTCAGATGTAAGTTGGAATCCTCCGAGGTGAAAGAAAGTGTGAAATCGTAAGGTCCTCCCTTTTATTGGAGAGCTGTCTAAACACTGACTGTTATGGAAACATGGGCATAATGCTGGCATTGCACAATTTAAAATAGGTGGGCCTGATTTTTTTATTTTATTTTCCCCCATGTAACATTTTTGTGGAGCTGAGATTTCAAGCATCTCCATCCTAGCTCTGACACAGACCACAAACTTGGATGGTAGGGTAGAATTCAGGTCCCTGCCTGTGATTGATCATTTTGATAGGCTACTCCTGGGTATCTTTCATTTTATTTTATAGGTACTGGGTTGCTCTAATGAGACAACTCATTCTCCTATGTTCTGTATGCACAAACATGGTCCACAATTCAGGGCACCGTGATCTAGCTCCTGGGGACAGTCCTCTAGCAGTGAGGTAATGTGGTATCTAACTTGGAGGTGTCTCATCCCTTCACCAGCTCTGGCTCCATATTCTGCATCTGTTCTCTCGCCTGGAGGATGACTCTAATCATCCTTATCTGTGTATTTTTAATATATTTCCGCGGGTCTTTGAAGATTTCTAAATGTTGACTTACAGCAAAACCATTTTTAATCCCAGTGTAAATCTCCTGGTCCTCATTAAAATGAGCAACATATATTTATATGGATATAATTAATTTTGCATTAAATAATAGAGCTACAGAAAGGGCTACAGCTGTAATACATCTTACAAGGTAAAGATCAACAAAAAAGAATTTTATGCACTGTATCATTAGCAAATCACTGATTCCTTCTCCAGGTTGAGGCAGGCATCTCAAGAGGGAAAAAATATTTCTAGAATGACAGTAAATTAGTTCAACAGTAAACATGTAGTAATAAATTCCTGGATTAGAAGAACATGGCTCTCCTGTTGCAGAAATTGGCCAAGGTAGTTGGGAAAACTATTTGGATGCAGTCAGAAAATATCCCAAATGGCACCAGAATCTAATAAATGAGGTCATAATTTTTAATCCTTTTTTCATTGCTCTGTGCATGTGAAGTAGAACAGGATTTAAAAGGAAATTGATGTGCAACAGAAGTGAGAGTGCCTTGAAAGTGCAGCTCTCTAAGTACCTGACTTTGCCTTCTCATGGTTACCAGAGGGTTATCTCCTCATCTAGCTAAAAACACTCCTTCTAATACATATTGATGCATCACACATAGTGATTAAACCAAGCACAACTTAAGGGAAATAAACTAAAAACCTTGGCAGATACTGGTTTAAACGAATACAGATCCACTGATGTCAATGGGCTCTTGCCAACTTGCTCAAGCTACGAATCAGATCATGTGTGTTCGCATTTCAACCCGAGCCCAGCTTGGGCTTATTGCAGCTAAGGTGTAGCATGGGGAAGATGTTTCTAAAAAGCCACTCTATTCCTTTTATCACAGACTAATTATCTTAGAACTAATTTCAGGCAGCCGCTGGCTGGGGTATCTCTACTGTCTGCTACAGTGCAGCAGCTTTCAAGTCAGTGTCACAGGGAGAGCCTTGCACAGAAGAAACCTCCATGAGGAGGTGAAAAAGGTGAAAGGAAGAACAGCCAAGCAGTTACAGAAGGAAAACTGAATGCTATTGTAAGCTTTGCCATGAAGTGGACAAATATTATTGGCTTCAAACTATTAGCCTGTATTTTTCCAAGCCACCAACTGACTTAGTCACTACTGAATTTTGAAATCATCCACTCATTCATTTGTTCTCTTAGTTTATTGCCTCTATAAAAGCACCAGAACAGCTCTATAATATACTGCAATGCCTTTTTGGATCCCCAAGTTCCATCACAATTCTTTAATTATTAGGGGGAAAAAAAAACCCAACAAACCCAAACCCAGATTTCTAAGCTCTTCTTTCCTCCAAGGTGGCTGGTGTCTGGATTCACAGAATGTTTTTAATTAGTGATCCCCATCTTATGATATCAGAACAAACTATCTGATTCTTGTTAATATTTTCCACATTTACAGGGAAACTTTGTGGTCACAGAACAGTTCTATTTATTGCAGAAACTTTTCCTTCAAAGCAGCTCCCTTTTTCTACACATCTTTCTCCGTCTTTCCCTTCATTCATTTTATTGTTTTCTTTCAGTTGCCAGTACTAGTACAGCTTGTTTGGGTCACAATTCTCCTGTGACCTCACCTCTGTATTTTTTTCCCCACAGCAAAGGAAGTAAAACAAGTGGACCCACAAACTAGTGCAGAAAAAGAAAGTTTATTTCTGCTTTTTAAATCACACATCATTTTTTTCTGAGATGCATGACCAGCAAACAGGGGACTTCATCCTAGACCTATTCAGATTCATTGCCCCCTTTAAAGTGAAAAATTTTTGAAGGAAAAAAGAAATCAACTGTCTGCTTCCCTCAGCAGAATTTTAAAAGAAAATAACCATTTATAATATCTCCCTTATCAGAAATCAGTCTAGGTATGTTATTTTTCTGAATCTTATTTCAAAAAGTTGAATTAAATTACACATTTGGAGGGACTGTTCAATTACGCCACATACACAAATTCATGACAAATATGCATACTTTTCTGGTAGACGTGGCTATTCTTTAAAAATGTAAGTTTACTTGCTGCCTTTATCTTAAACTCTGTTATCATGTTATCAGAAACATTCATCTGTGTGACAATTTTAAAATCTGTCCATTGTCTATTATCCAGAAATATTTGAGACTAAGAATGCTTCAATAGATAGATAGAAACAATGCCGAGAGTTGGAAAACGATTACAGGATTACACCAAGCAGTACTGTAGTCTGACCCTTTTCTGTTGTGTTTACTGGCAGCTGCGCAATATCCAGATCTAACACACATAGTTTTCTTTAAAACTGTGGGAGGTGTTTCAGCAGAGACAACCATGAGGGCACGTATCAACCCAATGTGTTTGACATATGCGCAGCCTTGCACCAGCCATGGCAGAACACTCTCACACGATATCTCACCAGGTTGTCTTCAAGTACTCAGAGAAGGGCCAACAATTCACTCCATGTGAATGAATACATCTCTGCTGACAGACAATTTGCATGATTTTGTCTTGGTTGAAAATCTGGTCCTCATGCTGCTACAAGCAGCTCACTTTCATTCAAAGCAGTTCCCTTTTTCTCAGTGGTTCTGATCCTCCTGGGAAAAAGAGACAGAGACAAAAGATGAAAATTAAATCAAACATCTTCAGACACTTAAATATGGATTTCGAGTCTGTCAACATGACTCAAGGTTATTGCAAAAGTCAAGAGGAGAATTCAGGCTTCTACAAAGGAAGGTTTGTCTTGTGTAAAACTTTTGACCCCGTTTTCTATAGATCCACACTCTTATATCCTACAGAGCACATCCCTTTTTTCAGAAGAAATTTCAGTAGAAAGAGGAAAAATATCTTCTATAAATACATACTACTTTTGTTATAGTTTTCTAATATTTCATATGATAAATCTTGATTTCTGCTGCATGCTCCCCTTGAAGTCAATAGATTTTACACTGGATAATTATTAGTAGAATATAGCCATGAATTCCCTCCATAATTATTTCCTGGAAACATGCATTGAAAGAAGAAAAAAACATTAAGGATACAGAAAATGAAAACGCTTGCACATCCACTTTTTTTTTTTTCCCAATGGCTACATATTACATATTGAAATGTGCTTGAACTGTTTTAATGTTTTGATCTGAGATGATATGCAGTGATAGTTTGCAAGGGGAGAGAAGGTAAAAGGAAAGACATGCCAAACATATGCAGAAATAAAAACATTTCCAGACTGGAGCTTCCTAATTTTTTATTATCAGTCCTAGAAAAATATGTATTTTGGCTAGCAGGCTTTGCTTCAACCTACTTTGAGGGCAACCTTTAGTGTAATCACGAGCAGCCAAATACAAGCTGCTATAATGCTACTGATTACACTGGTTTACATCTCTGTTCAATCTGGCCTGTGATAACTACATCACTGTGTAATTAATAAAAGCATAAATTAAGTAATAATATCACCAAACTGAATAGCAAGTTAAGCCAGAGGAAGAAATGCAAAAAAAAANNAAGGAAAAAAAAAAAAAAAAAAAAAAAAAAAAAAAAGCCTAACACTGGGTTGCAAGACTTAAATTAGTGACAGTTTTCCACTTTTAATAGCTGGAAACAAGATGTATTTTTCAATTCTGTGAAACATAGTGGATTTTTTCACTTAATCTCATATACTGTTAAGATATATAAGCCATGCTAAGTACTTCATTCTGTAATGTATATATCAGCACACAAGTGTAATTTCCTTGTGAATTGCTAGTGTAAAATAGGCTATTTTTTAATTGCTTCAATGAAATGAAATATTTATATATGTCTTTATATGAGACTGCTATCAATCACATACTATTTCAAAAATCCTGTGTTCTGTCATTCATCCCTTATTAGATAGGTATTTGCAAATACTTATCTCATACTTTAATAATGTCAACTTCTACTTTCAGGAATGTGCACTCATTGGAGGAGAAAATTGAATTTTCTGTGAAAGTGACTGAGTACTTAATTCAGTACTTTTCTGAAAAATGCATTGCCAGGGAGAAATGCAAACATTTGGGGAAAATAGATGTCTTGCTTTGCATGCCTGTGGACATACCCTATTGTCAAACATATGGGTGTGTTTTATTGTACAGGGCTGAACAACAGCTACTATGCAGGTCCATAAATGTCACGAATCATATCAGAGATCAAACCTAGTCTCTAACCGTTAAGCTGTGTTTTCACTAGCACCCCATAGTCCACTCTTTCTATCTGGCTATTTTGAATTTTAGTGGTGATATATTTTTCCAGAAGTCCAGATGGAATTTATTATGATTTGGACTATTATACCATTATGAAAATATGACCTTTTCTTTTTTTTAAGATTATGCTGCTTTCTTAACTCTTTGCTTCATGAATTTAGTATTCCTTATGACTGTAATGTTAAAACCAAAGTCTTGAATTAAAAAAAAAAAAAAAAAGTTGAAGGAGACATTGTTTTACCTGAGGTTTGCAGAACCCTGAGACCTAAGTTTAGCTCTGAGTCCAGTGCCTCTGTATCTCTGAAATATCTATTTCATCACTTCTTTCTTTAGCTTGCAGCAGCTAAAAAATTACCATCTGATACTGAAGGGATATTTGTTGATTTGATGACATGAAAACAGGAACAGAAGCTTTCTTGAGGAAGACACCTGGAAGGTGTTGGAGACACAGAAATACCACTTAAGTAATTCATATATTTGTTCCAGTTCTAAATAGTGTTTCCCCACTCATTTAGGGGTTTCCTACCAAGGGTTAACTAAAGAGTTTATGACATGCAAATGCAAATTCAGTGAGTTAACACTGGATCTATCAGCTGTCCCCAGGCAAGAATTAGCATGAATTATTAAAGTGATAAATGATCCCTCTGTGCTGTCCATAATCCCAAACTCAACAGCAAAGTATAGAAAGGGTTAGGGTTCCAAGCAGAAAAGAAACTTCAGCTGTTCCACAGAAATAAAATTATGTCATACTTGTAATTGTTCAAAAGACCTGAGGCGTGGAGCTATTTAAAGTAAGTGAAGGAAAATTAGTCAGATCCTCAGCTACTGTGAATCAGTGCTGTTGCAGAGGGCTGGTTAGATTAGCCAATTAACAACTCAAGAGACTGATAATCAGAAGTGATTAAGGAATGGGGAGCTTTACCCTTAAGATTGGTTTTCATCTCCCATAAATTTGATGTAGAGGTCCACATATAAGTCAGTCAGTTTAGGAACAACTCTCTTAGAATAAGGTAAGTAACATCTTTAAGGCAGCTGTCTTCCTCATTTGATTATCCATAGTGTCTATGCACCTAACTTAAATCCCATTTTTATCTTTTAGATCATTGAGACAAAGTGAAATAAGTTCCCTCATAAAGGACTTAGATTTGTGAGACCCACGTAGAATCATAAACTGGTCATGTTAGGAATGGACCTCAAAGATTGAGTTCCAGCCCCCCTGCCACAGGCAGGGACACCTCCCACTAGACCAGGTTGCTCAAAGCCCCATCCAGACTAACCTTAAACACTTCCAGGGATGGGGCTTCCACAGCTTCTCTAGGCAACCTCTTCCAGTGTCTCACTACCCTTCAGAGGAAAGAATTTCTGATATCTAATCTGAATCTCCCCTTTTCTAGTTTAAATTCTATACCCCTTGTCTCATCATTACACTCCCTGACAAAGAGTCCCTCTCCAGCTCTCCTATAGCTCCCTTCAGATACTGGAAAGCTGCTGTAAGGTCTCCCTGGAGCCTTCTCCAGGCTGAACAGCCCCAGCTCTCTCAGCCCGTCTTCATAGCAGAGGTGCTTCAGCCCTCTGATCATCACGTAGCCTAAATGGAGCCTAAACATACTAGTGAAGCCTCTCATGCATGTGAGACTCCACTGATAGCCTAAATTTGGTGCCTATTAAAAGATATCAAAATAACTAAAACCAAAACAAAACAAAAAAGCAACACCTAAAAGTCAAGTGAAGGGAGTAAAGAAGGAAAACTAACTTCTTAAGGGAGATAATGTCTTCCCAAAAAATTTATTGTCCAAAAACTCATAGAATCATAGAATGGTTACAGTTGGAATGGACCTTGAAGATCATTGAGTTCTAACCCCCCTGCCATGGGCAGGGACACCTCCCACTAGACCAGGTTGCTCAAAGCCCCATCCAGCCTGGCCTTAAATACTTCCAGGGATGGGGCATCCACAACTTCTCTGAGCAACCTGTTCCAGTGCCTCACCACCCTCACAGGAAAGAATTTCTTCCTAATATCCAGTCTAAATCTCCCCTCTTCCAGTTTAAAACCATTACCCCTTGTCCTATCACTACACTTCCTGACAAAGAATCCCTCTCCTGCTCTCCTGTAGGCTCCCTTCAGATACTGGAAGGCTGCTAGAAGATCTCCCCAGAGTCTTCTCTTTTAAAGGCTGAACAGCCCCAGCTCCCTCAGCCTTTCCTCATAGGAGAGGTGCTCCATCCCTCTAATCATCTTTGTGGCCCTCCATTGGACCCGTTCTAACAGTTCTATGTCCTTTCTCTGTTGAGGACTCCAAAGCTGGACACAGGACTCCAGGTGGGGTCTCATGAGCGCAGAGTAGAGGGGCAGAATCACCTCCTGTGACCTGCTGGTCACACTTCTTTTGATGCAGCCCAGGATATGGTTGGCTTTCTGGGCTACCAGCACTCACTGCTGGCTCATGTTGAACTTCTCATCCATGAGCACTCCCAAGTCCTTCACCTCAGGGCTGCTCTCCAGCCATTCTCTGTCCAACCTGTATTTGTGCCTGGGATTGCCATCTCCCAGGTGCAGGACCTTGCACTTAGCTTCGTTGAACTTCATGCCATTTGCATTAGCCCATCTCCCAAGCCTGTCCAGGTCCCACTGGATGGCATCCCTTCCCTCCAGCACATCGACTGCACCACCAAGCTTGGTGTCATCAGCATTATTGTATCATTATGTCCCAATTTGGGGTAGAACAGAACCAACACCTTATTGAGAGAGACTCTTACTTACACTGGTTGCTGTAGCACCCACAGTCAGCCAACTTGGAAGTTTCCCACCCTGAAGGGGTCACAGCTAAGGGGAGGTGTGGACAGGTCAAGTGACCTGAACTGACCAATAGGCTATTGCATCCTATCCGCCATGCACAGTGTAAAAGCTGAGGGATCAAAAGCTTCAGGTTGACTTCTCTTTAAAGACTTTCCTTCAGGGGTTGACCTTCTTTTATGACAAATGCCTGAGGAAGACCCTGTCCACCTTTGTTTCCATGAGTCAGTTCTGGGATCCGCTTTCTATTGTTGCTGAATCCAGTCTGGAGCTTACCTAGCATCTGCCAGTGACATCTTCATGGGAACTTGGCATGATTTTATATATATTTATATGTATGCTATAACTATTTCTTTATTTCTTTTTTTTTTTCTTATGTAATTAGTTAAGTTTTTTTCTGAAATCATCAATATTTCTTCTTGGAGTGGATGTGGGGGGGAGAGTTTGTTGTCTTGTCACTGGCCAACCCAATCCAAACCACAACATGTTACAGTTAAAGAAAATTTGAAATTTCAGCTCAATCTTTTGCCATTTTTGTTTGCAAAAGAGCAATTTTTCTGTGAATTTTGTGCAATTGAGATAGAAGGTAAAACTTTAATTTCATTTCAAATGCTTTCCGTGTTTAAGTTATTTTTGAAATAACTTATCTCAATTTTCTTCCATTTCCAAGCAAAGTACTTGGTTATTTTGGAGTGGTATTATTTCATTGAGAGAACCTTCTAAAGATGTGTTCTGATACATTAAAAATTTGTCCCTATTTCCTCCAACTCCCATTTCCTTTTCTACTTTTTCCCTCCCATGTGCCTGCTTCTCTTTTTCTTATTGCTGCTGATGTGAAGAAAAAAAGAGGATACTTTAACAGATCTATATATCTGAACTCAGCAGAAGCTCCACTTTTAGGGTGATTTTTACTGTACAATTTTAAAAAATATTAATAATCCAATGATTAAATATTAATCATGGGGCGCAGTGAAGAAAAACTGGGTATTGTCAATTCATACCCACGGAGAATAGATCTGCTATTGTCATCGCACAACTCTTTACTTTATTGACAATAGGAAATGGGAAAAAAAATGTGCAGATAAGCTCTGTTTTGGCTGAGAGGTCTGGCAGGGTTAGAGGAAGGGACACAGCACTGGCATCCCTGTCCCTCAGAACAGGTGAATGGCTGCTGCTATGACCTGAGCTATAGAATTTAGAGGTTGTTTTGGGGTCCTATACTATGTTACTGTCCATTAGGCAGGCCCATTTAGAATATATTCATTCATCTGTGCTTTGCTAGCACACATCCAAATTAGATTACTTTTTTTATCTTCCTCTAAGTTACTTGGAACAACTTGCCAGTTAAAGTACTGTTTGTTAATTGCTTTCTAAAGCATATTTCCTGTTACCATCCTGTTCCTTCTGGAAAAATATATTTAGTCCACTTTTGTCAGTGTCGTATATATTGTGTCTTTTTAAAAACCTGATTACCAGATTACTTGACAAACTGGAATGTTTCCAAGACAGCCGTTTCAAGTTTCTTGGTAAATAGTCTGTACATTGTATATATTTGTGAAATGTACATTATTTACTTTACAAAGTCTTCTGATCTTCCATAAATCTTTGTTCACAGAGTACAGTTTAATGCACTGTGTCCTGCTTCTTTGGAGCTGGCCTATTCATCTCTCTAATACCACACATGTAGCCACATGAAAAAAGGTTCATGAGGGATTTCTTTGAAGTATAGCCATTGGACATCAAATTGACCTGCTTTTCAAAGGGAGAAATACAAAATGTCATTGTTTCTTTTCTCTGTAAAAGAAATGCAGCACTTTGATTAGAGCTTGTCCTGACCTGAACACATGCTTGACCATTGTCACTGAGTGACACTTTTTTGATAATAAGAAAGAAAAAATTGCCAAAATGCTACTCTTGGATATGGTTTGAGGTTTTGGTTGTGGGGTTTTTGTTTTATTTTAATTATGTTACTTGACAGAAACACTGTAAAGAGAAATGATACTGTACTTAGGTTACCTTGGTTCTCATTTAAAGTTATATCTAGGCTGGTACAATTGTAAAATAATAGAATCATCTAAGTTGGAAGAGACCTTTAAAATCAAGTCCAACCATCAGTCTAACACCACCACTAAACCATGTCCGTCAGCACCACATCTAGCCATCTTTTACATACCTCCAGGGATGGTGATTCCACCACTTCCCTGGGCAGCCTCTTCCAATGTTTGATTACTCTTTTGGTGATTAATTTTTTCCTATTTTCCATCCTAAACCTGCTCTGGTGCAACCTGAGGCCATTTCCTCTTGTTCCAATAGTAGCTCTGCTTGCCTTAAACCTATGTAGAATGGGCAGATTGAAATCCAATTTGTGTCTGAAAGCTGCCTACTGGCTTGCGTGCAATATTAGCTTAAGCTAGTAAGCCATGGATGTATAGATTTGCCTGTTACCTTGCCTGATTTCATAGTGTAGACATATTCATGATGGAGTCCTGTTTTGCAGTCCTTGTTTCTTCAGGCAAGGATTGTTTTATTATGCAAATGTCTACATTCACCAAACTGTAGGGAGCTATAATAGAATTATTCTTCTTCCATCATGAGACTAGACACCACATTGTAGCTTGACAATGTCTCACAGGAACTTCTGTGACAGGACCAGAAACTGAAGCCATGTTTCCTGTAGAAATTCCAGATTCACCCTTGTCACAATATGAGGTATCAAGACAAAGAAGTCAAAGAAATTGTTTTTCTTCAAAATAGGTACAACAGACTGAAAAATGAGGTATGAAACCCTAAGAATTCCTGCTGTTCAGCAGGTATTTGCCCACTATGCAATGTCATTTTGACTTAAAAAAATAGCGATCTTCAAACAGGGCACCCCTGTCCTGGAAGAAACACATTTTAAACTTCTGATGCAAAACACCTCAAGATTGGCATATGTTCAAAATTGCACTTAGATCCAGCTCCAAATTTTCTAGTGTTCCTCAATAGCCTAAGCCAAGGACCACTCTCCTAACATCTGTGGATATTGGGGTATTTGAAATCCAACTCTAAATTCCAACTTAAGCCATGCTCTAATGTAAACAAAGTTAATGGCTTGTCAGCATGGGGCTATAAAACAATGTGGGTACTGTCATAATATTGATGTAAGGAAACTTTAAATATATAGCCATTTTTCTGAATAGAACAGTGGATTTTGGTCTTAGGAAAAGTCATTAAATCAGTATGTCCAGGTTATGTAGCAGCCAGAGAAAATATACAATAGCGGCAGTCAAAAAATTACAAGGAAAAGAAATTGTGCCTTGACCCACTGACTTTCTGCAGTGCCAAACAGTGAGTTCCATTTTATTCTGTATCACCTGGGTTGTGCACCCATGTGCTATAGCTAACCTGCAACTGTGGTGTATGGAAACAAGGAGAAACACATTTGACCTGCACCACTCAAGGGACTACTGGAATAAGATCCAGGAGAAGAGTTTGCTCTGTTTGACCAGAAGGTTTGAAGAAACCACAAAAGAGATAATGTAGCACCTATTCTGGTTTCTACCAAGGAGGAGTTGTTCTCAGCAGTGTATCATAAACTGTTGACTCTGGGTCAGTTTTAAAGACTCAGGTAGAATTTCTTAGAATTACAAATTTCTTAGAATTACAAAATCAGTGTAGCTATTGTTGTTCATCTAAAATCTCTGCATATTAATACAGGAATTCTTAAGGATTATCTTTGAATACAACATAAACTAATTTGTTTTGTGTTGTTTAAATGATTTCCAACTGTTGGAAAGTAAACTTAATTTACTTTGCAATGATCTGTACAAGCTGTGCATGTTTCAGTATTTCAGCCCATCTCTGTAATCAATACTTTTACCTCCTGAGTTAATTTATATCAGTCTTCTTTCATTTTCTCCAAATTTACCATCAATTTATAATACTGAAGTGCTAAAAATGTATTTTATATTTAATTATCTTTATGCATCTTTATATTTTTAATCGACAAGAATTACTATAACATATCTTTTCAGTGAGAAACTGTGTCCAAACAAATTTTTTTTCATGGAAAGCAACAGCTACTCAGTGTAAAATGTGCTTGGACACATAATAATTTTGCTGAGTTTTCGTGAGGTATGTTTTGAGACTGTGTTCAGTCTGTACCACTATTCTGATTTACACCAGCAAATAATCTCACTATTCTTGTCTGTGTTACATTAAACTCAAAGTTATTCATGATGGGCTGAGTTCAGATAAAGATTTGGACTGATTTTGGAGCTTCAGAGAGATAAAGCATTAATACTTTCCAAAACTTCAGCAATGATTTGGATTTGGGCAAGGGCTCATGTCTGATTATGTTTAAATATTTTGACATGTGTGGTATTCTATTGTATAAGATAGATAGATCATAAGAACTTCATTTGTGCTGTTAGCATACACTATGGAAACAAATGACATGTTTCACCCATATTGAAGAAATTGAGTATGAATAGATCACAGCACAAACGATGTTCATATATAACACATAGACAAACTTTTTGATATCTGTGTACTCAGTGTGATAGCATAGGATCCTGGCATTTTTACAGTTATTGCAATTAAGAACTTACAGATGTGCCTCAGGGATAAGTATTAATTACATGAAAAGTAATTTTTATTAAACCCAAGCTTCCAACTTAGTGACTAAGATGCATTTTCAGCTTTATAGGCTGGTGTGAGCAAACATTGTGGTAATGTATCACCATGGTAGAAAATTATATTTCAGTGAGGTTGAAAAGAGTGGTGGTTAAGTTTGGACAGCTTCTCTCCAGCTCACAGATTTGATGCTGGACAATCTACACTGACTATTCCCCATTTTGAACAGGGATTCTCTAGGCCTTTGGGCTTCTTCAGTGTCACCAGCTGTGATTTTCTCTAGATGTGACAGCTGCCTTAATGTGCATTTTGATTTGATCAGTGTTCTGGCACTGATTCAGCAAAGTAGGTGTCTACCCTCTCTTTTCAATTGCAGTTAGATTTCAAGAAACCTTACATTAGTTTGTCCCTTGCTAACTTGGCCTAGAGTGTCCCAAACAAAGCAAGAAGAAACTCTGAAAGGTGAGGGCTGAGATGGGTTTAGCTCATGCTACTGATTTACTAATGCACAAGCGAAATCTGACAAAATGGATCAATTCAGCATTTGCCCATGCTTCGAGGAGTTTGAAATATTTTTAATGTATTTGTACATCGTTCTTTACAGACAGAGGAGCACCCAGTCAAGAATTTGCCCTTTAAGCGTAATGTCCGATAACAGCTGACATTTACCTGTCTTGCAACTAACTTGAATGCTGACTAAAATGCTCTTTCTTTAAATTTTGTACTCCATCTGACTATGTAATTGACTATGGAGAAAGCACATTTGAATGAGCTTATATTTCAGATGATATTTAAATTATATGAACCTGGATTTTTTTTAAATCCAGGACTATGTTATAAAATTTGCTTATTTAATCTTGACCAATATTTCTCACTTTTTCTTTTATGTTGTCCTTTGCCTATAGTTTCACTGACATTTAACTACAGTAACTGTTTACTGTAGGAATGGATTATATCTGCATTACAGTTGGTCTTGCTTGTCAAACGACGTAGGAAATACCAGACAAGGTAAGATCCATATACCTAAACTCTTCCTGCTGAGTGTGCCCAATATTAGGAGTCCTGAGAAGCTGCAAGAATTTCTGGACAGGAAGAGGTGAGCTCACCTACCCTGCTTCTTTCTCACCCTTTTCCTGTGTTCCCCTGTCTAATACCAGAAACTATCTTAAATCCATATCACATAGAGGCAGTTATAATGGTTAACATTGAAAAATATATTGCTCTGCTTAGATGTTACAAAACTAAACCCCAGAATTACAAGGCTAAATTCTAGCACTGGCTGCTAGATTTGATTCTGCTTATATAAATCATTAGTTTGTTTAAACATGGTTGATTGTCAGGTATTCTTAAGTGCCATTAAATTGTAACACATAAAGTTAGAGCACAGAATGGTGTTTTATGTACATGTCTTTAAAATTAATGAATTATGAATAAACTCCCTAATTGCTCTGAAGTACAGATGGAAGCAATCTTCATGAAATTATAAATAATCACCACGCTGCTGATTGCAACAAGTGGAACTTAAGCTTGCCAAGCAGTCTTAGAAGTTTAATTAAATGTACTAAAAAAGCAATCTGATGCTTTAAAAGCCAAACTGTTGTATGGCACTGAAGCAAATCAAAACTCTAGTTAGGTTTGCAAACCAATCTTTGCTGCTGATCCCAGAAATGCCAGCATTCCCAGTTTTAGAAATTTTATGCTTTGCAAGTTCAGTGTCTTGAATAAATGTCAGAATTGACTTTTGGAAATATTATTTAGGTGAAGACATACAGATAAGCAAGAATGATTTTCAGACATTGCAGATTCATATGCTTAACAAGACTAGTAATTTTATACAGTATTGAAAGAACAGACCCTCTGTATATTAGGAAAGAGTAAGATGTGCCAGATGTCATCAGGCAAGTTTAGAGTTTATGGAGTGCAGAGGAATATAAAAGAGCTTATGTTTAAGCTTGTCCCTTGGACCTTCATGACCTTCTGGATCTGTGAGTCTATGTTCAGGGTAACTAAAGCAAGAAGAAAACTTTGGCAGAATCTTGGCTCCATCCCTCTCTAGTGAACTATCAACCTGACACAGACATATGTAACCTGGTACTTTTTCTCCTGGTAGACAATTCCTTCCTTACTGTGTTACTCAAGTAAAAACAGTTATTCAAGCAAAGCAAGGCAAATCTAGTGCTTGGCTTGGTGAGTAAAACAAGATCCCAAAAGGGATTCATCTCATATTCATTCTGAGACACTTGAGTTAGGACTTAAAGCTGAAGTACAAAAGCTGAAGACAGAGTGTCTTATATGGTTTTTCTTTCTTCCAATCTGAAAGGGTACAGATTTTTATTTTTTTTTACGTCCAGCAACTTTAGGACATCTAAAATTGGGATAGCTTGAATCACCTAGGCAACTGAACCAATGCTTCGATGTTTTCTTTCTTCCTAAACCTAATCAAGACTGAGTCAAAATTGTACATCCCAATCTGAGCCTTTGCTGATTGCACGTGGCCCTTTAAAGGGTATCTAGTACATAGAAAAATGATGACTCTTACAAAATCAATCTGAGACAAGCTCTAATGTGTGGACATAGGATAAGTAAGTAATTGCAGAGGTGGCTTTTAATATAATAATGTAACACTTAGACCATTCACACAGGAAGTGAGGAAACTGGCTTCCCTTCCTTCCTCAGACAGATTGGCTCAGACCCATATTTCCTCATTCCCAGGAGAGTGGATGGCAATCAGAATTTATGTCAAGAGGGTTAATGAGGGAGGGTAGAGGCATCTCCTACCTCTCTGATGGGAAACTGGATACAAGATTTACTGTCCTCAAGAGAGAGTTAGAAGAAAAAAAAAGGAGATGTAACTGTATAATTTAATGGTTAGGGCTTCTTAAGAAAAAGGGAGTCACAGGATTTGTTTCCCCATTTAAAGACCTTTTTTTTTGTGTGTGTGTTTTCCAGTAAATGTTATTTGGAGAAAATTAGACTAGAAATCAAAATTCCTTGTTGTCAGTTGAGTACCACTGTTCACAATATCAGAGGCCTTTTCTTTTTAACCCTTGGTTTACACTTCACCTCTCTGATCTGTAAAATTGTAATATTTTTGAAAGGCAAAAGACAACTTCATAGGAAAGGCAGTGTCCTGTTCCATTTCTGTTTATTCACAATAACACCTATTTTTGGAATAGAGGAAACTTCTCTGAATATATGATGACACAGTCTAGCCCCTAACTGAAAATGTCACTAGACACCATACCCAAAATGAATACTGATTGTGTCTAATAGTCAAAATTCAGTGTTACATCTTTTTGACAATTTGTTACATCTATGTACAGAAGTTTAAATGACAGAGCATCTAGATTTTTTGTAACTGAATAGGACCTGAGTCATGGCTGTGGTGCCCGCATGCCCAATTACTTCTTGTAAATGTAGGAAAATATGGACTTACCTTGATAAGACTGTGAAGTCTACCTCTTGAACTAATTACAAAGGAGAAAGTGTAAAAAAAGTTTCACCATAATTGCTTTGTAATGCTGCTAACTCAGACAAATAAAATATCTCAAACTAGTGCTACTTTTTTTTCCAGTAAAATTTTGGTATCTGGATGGCTGAGAATGTGAAAATGCAGATCAATTTTTTTTGTGGAAATTGCAAGATTGAAGCGTAAATCCATGACTACGTCTTTACAACTGCAGCATGTCTTCTTAGAGGAACATGTGGAAATGGTTAACTTTATAATTAGAAAAAGTAAGGATGGAGTTTGAAAAGTGCACGGCAAAGACTCATGGTACCTCCTCAATTAATTCGAAAATAGTGATCTGCAACTGCATGGGCAACATCTGAATCACAACTTAGTTTTCTGTGTTATATGTTAGCTCTGCAGCTGGATGTAATGTCAGAAGAGGTTTTGGATGCAGCACAAAAAATAAATGGGAAAGCAAAAAAAAATCAAAATTGCACTGAAAGATCATATTTTCAGATCTGCCTTGCAGGGTATTTGGCAATTGCTTTTCTGTGTAGAAGTGGCTACATAATGAAAGTACAAAGTTCCTTTGATCTAAAAAATCTCTATGGGGTTTAATAATTTATATCAGAATTTAACAGCACAGTGGAAACCCTTTTTATATACTGCAGTAATTTTGCTTCTCTTTGTCAGATCAGCTCTACTTGAAACAGAGACTTGCTATTAATGGAACTGAACTATATTTCAATGTCTCAGACATTTTGGTGGCTTTCATTCTACTGTATTTCACTCTTGTTCCAGTTCAGCAAAGATCTTAAACACATACTTAAATCTACTAACTTCAATGGGACTGAAGCCCATATGTAGAAGTTTTATAAAAAGTAGGTGAGATTATGAGCACTTCTTTATAATGCCTTTGATGAAGAAAAATATGTTGAGACAGATCTTTTTTTTTCTTTCATTTTCTGTTGTACCTTACTTCACTGGCTCGAATATGAAATAAAGCACAATTATGAAGGGTAGAAGGAAAAATCTTGTCATCGTCATCTGCATAAGGCTACAGTAATATACACATATTTGTATCTCATACGTATCTGACCTAACCTTTGGAACAGATGAGATAGATGTCTATATTTTCTTCAGTGTTGGTGGGTAGAAATATGCATATTTATAGTAAGATTAGGTCCTTCTTAATAGAAATTACTGAAACCACCTAAACTTCTGTACTCCAGGAGGGTCTGTTGCTACTGTCTGAATATGAAGAGGACTTGCACATAAGCATTTGCACTGTAGATATCTAAGGTTGATGGATGAAGTTGCTCACATCCTATGGAACTTTAAGAGTAGAGGGGAGAAGACCTATCAGACCAAGTTCTTCCATACCTACAATATTGTCTCTGGGACTTGGCAGTAGCAGACATGTAGGCAGAGAGGAAAGAAATGAAGGCATGTATAAAAATGTCTTGGTCTGGCAAATTTTCCAGTAATCAGTGGTTTCAGAACTTCCTGATCCAGAATTTCCTTTTGGCAAGTCATGTTGAATAACACCGGTTAATCTACTCTCCATTAATTTGTTCCTTTTTACATCCATGTATATATTTTTGACCTCCATGAAATCCTGTGGCCATGAGTTTTATAATGTAATTATATGTTGTGTGGAAAAAAGTACTCTGCTTTGGTGTATAACTTTCTCCTTAATGCTTTCATTATATGTTTGCTAGTTCTTGTGCTATAAGATGGAGTGAATTTTCACTCTCTGTTCACGTTCTGCATATAGCTTATGACTTAAAGCCCTCTGTCATTTCCCCCTATCTGTCATCTCTTTCCCAGGCTTAAGAACCCTAATGTATTCTCTCTTTTCTCATATGGAAACCATTCACATATAGGCATTACTGATGTGAACAGGATTTGCAAAATCAGAATTCAAGCGAGTTTAGTATAAAGAGAATCACCAACGGCAGGGGAACTAGATTTCATTAGAACAAATCCTCACCCTAACGTTGTGATATACAACAAACCCCACATGTACTGAATGTTTATTAAGCATTGTGCAGTCTATTATATCAAATTTATTTGGCTATTATGGATGCATTTTACACAAAATGAATTGAAACTGGTTATTGTTTTGGCTATTAGAAAAATAAATTTCTTCTGAAGAAAAAAAGAATGAACACACTGGGTTATTTCTTTTATCTCTGTTTTTATATATATTAGACCCTTCAAGTTGGAGTGAAGGGCATGCTGACTCTTCATCTCTATATTAACAGTTACAAATCAGCTAATATCTGATGGCCATTTGGTCTTCTCCATAATTTTGAGGAGATTGTATTGTGACAAGAAGTGATGGATTCAGTCCAATTACTAATTGAAAGAGGCATTGTTATTAACTCACAATAACAGGAGAGCGCAAAGAATTACATGAAGGTACTTTATTTCCCTTAAGATATTTTTGTGACTCTAAAAACAGTGGTGTAGCTAAGCTTGTGTACTGGGTTTGTTCCTGTTATTTATTACCAGTATTAGTGCAGCCCCAAGAAGCTGCCATCAAAAACGGAGTCCCATTGCGGAATAACATGCTAGATTCCAACATATTTTATGCACACATCATTCAGCAAGAAGCGTGTTCTTCCAAAGCAAAACAAAACAATGTGTTTTTACACAATTCACTAGGCTTTGCTGCAAGAAATACAAAATAATTGAGCAAGACTGTAGTAACACTCCAATACTTTATGATTTTTAGCTGTATTCAGCACAATAAAGTGACCCCAGTTCACAAACTCCCAAATTGTAGCTTACAAAAGTGAAACTACATCTTAAAAGGTTTCTGTAGAGAATATAACTCTGAAGGCTGACTTTTTAAATTGGTAGAGTTCATGCAAAGGTACAATGATCTAAAACTGAATGCCCTTATGCCCTTTTCTCCATGATAAGTGACAGGTTCCAGTTACTACAAATTTGCTCTCAGTGGTTATGCTGGAGAAGATTGTATTCACAAATTGCCGTCTGCATTCCCCATTTCAGTTTGTGTGGTGTTTAGAGCCCTGTGCTTGACAACTTCATAAAGCATGGAAGAACTTTATTCCCTAAAGAATTCACGATTCAAATACAGACAGGAGTTGGAAACAGGCAGGTGGAGGTTCAGGTAAACACACTGGCAGACAGGCTGTGGGCTCAGAGCACTGGCAAACAAATCCCTTTCTTTCCCCAAGGTGTCAAGGAACACTTTGACCTTATTTTAGTGTTCCACACTTTAGCAGAGCAGTATTCTGCTGAGCTGCTCTGCCTCATGTTGGAGCAATCTTCACCCATGCCTCTGCAGTCAGCATGAGAGCAATTATCAGCTCTGTGACCATATAAAGGACGGAAGGAGTAATCTGTGACAGATTTGATGACAGCAGGGGAAATACTCCTGGAGAATTGTAGTTGTAAGAGCTAGCTGCTGACCCAGCTAGCCTGCCATTGACGGGCAGGAACAGCTCAAGAGTCAATGCCTGTGCAAGCTTCAAAGAAAAGAACGTTCTCTGATTTAAGAGCCTATTTCTGTAGGCAAGGCAGTGAACTCTTTACCACTGTTGAAGAGATCCATTGGATCTTTGACATTAGTAGGACAAGTTCCTGGTTAGAAGGGCAGCAATCTGGTTCACTGGCATCAACAAATTTCTGTTTGTGTATTGTCATTTTTTTAAAGCATGGTCAGAAAAGAAGATATGAAATGACTAGAATATCTCAACTAATTGCAGAAAAATTCTGTATGCAAGGATGTATAGGAACCTAATATGGTTCTGGGGATTTACCTCTCAGGCATCATTTCCTCATTTTCAGCTTATTTCAGCTTGGATGCATTTATATTTCCTGACTCTAATGTCACTGTTGCCTGGTGCAGTTCACATCTATCAGTCTGTATTACAAATTAACATTATGGACAAGGAGAAACGGTCTATTTCATTTTGCACAATAAAGAGAAAATGGCCTAATGTATATTATAGAAAAGGACACTTTTAGGCGTGTTGAATATTAATCTGTCAAATTCTTTCAGATGTCTTTTTTAGGCTGTCTTAAGCTGGGTGTAATATACAAGGCAACATCATTTAAACTCAGTAGCACAGTACACAAATTCATGGACAGTGAATGTTCCTTTTTCACCTTAATTTTATGTAGTGCTAACTAATCAACTTCTAAATGCCTGATTAAATTACTAAGTCCATAAACCAGGTAAAAACTGAGTTTACTTTGTATAAAGCAATGGACCAAGTTTGTTGGTTTAAATATAAAAATGTAAACTGGATAAATTTTGCCATGTGACTGGAGTGCTGGTCCCCATGGGATATTGATTCTGTTTACCTCAAATCAGGATACTCCTGTAGGTGTTTAGATGTTCTCGAGATTACTCCATCACCTTTAGCTGTGTCAGGGGATCACACAGTTTGATTCAGTTAATACACAGGAGGAGATGTCGAGGGCTCGGGTCAGGGTCTCACACATGCATGCACTCAGAGTGAGACTCGGCTTCCTGAAGATAGGCCTGTAGTGATATTTGAGACAGCTTTGGGGATCTAAGACATCCTCATGGGTTGGAAGATATGACTTTGGGTATGTAAAGGATCTGTGCCCTGGATTATTTCACAGTGCCTAAAATGACACAAGGTGCTAATATTTCAGCAGCCATTTTTCAGCCACCTAGCTTGCGTATAGACACCTAAATGTAGGTAACTTAGTCTGGAGTTGACTCTCACCATCTGTGAATACTGAGTTAAGCTGATTTGCATGATGGAGCTGTTACTCTGACAGGAACATCTTTTTCCCTAGGAGAATTAGATCAATCCATCCACATGAGAGTTTATGGTGGTAGAGTAAGTTCCAGCCTCAAGCTTGTTGAAGTGAGGCATTGGACACCATATGTTGGTGGTGCACGAGGTATCCTCTCCTCTCCCTCTCCTCTCCGCTCCTTACTTGACTGCAAAACAGCTGCATATAATGTAGACTAATGTGAACCAGTATAGCTGCTCTGCATGTGGAGTGATGATGTTTCCCATGACTGCTTGGGTTTCCATTGTGATTACTACACAAGGATTGGCATGCTTTTTGTAGTACCAGGATGAGTGTATCACAACAAAATGAGTGTATTCCCCTGGAAAAAAACATTTCACAAACTTCAGCGTGTAAGTTTTAAAGATACTTTTTGGGTGACAAAATAAAAATTGATCTCTGTGTTTCATAGGTTTTCTGGAGTATCACCTGTAAGAGGATGACGATGATCAAAGTATTGAAAGTCTGGCCTCAGCTGAGAAGTATGAAAATGGTCATTAAAAGATTTGTTTAGTAGAAACTACATTGTTTTCAGTTTCCATCAGAGATTAGATAGCAACAGCTGAGTTAATAAAAACTGGACAATTCAGATATCACTAATCCACTAGTTACACTAGCTTTTTTCTCTGCACTGCCACCAAGGACAGCAAATCATAATTCAGCAGACAGACAGTCCCTGCCATCCATGATAAAGTCCTAAACTGAAAATTAGCAGTTTCGAGTTGGCTGCTGAAACACACCCTTCCAATTCCAAATTTTCCCATCCATTTCACTCGTAAGAAAATACATAGCTTTTATGCCTCTTGGTCAGAATAGAAAGACTAACAAATAGAGTTTCCACAACTAATTCCTGTTGTTATGCAACTCATGGATTAAACTGTTAATGTCTTGCAATGAGATAACAGGGTCTGGTCTAATTTCAGCAAATTTCTTTTTCAAATTTCAAAGTGGATACTTCTGAAAGAAGTATGGAATCTCTTGCTTCTGACTGCCCATTTTGGTGGGTTGGCCTTGGCTGAAGTGGCCAAGGTGGCACACTTGGCCAGGTGCCCACCAAGCCACTCTTTCACCCCCCACCCCCTTCTCAGCATGATTGGGGAGAGAAAATATTATGGAAAATAACCCTTGTGTGTCAAGATAAAGGCAATTTAATAAAGCAAAAATGAAGGCTGCACGGAAGCGAAGGAAAACAAAATATTTATTCTCTACTTCCCATCAGCAGGTGATGTACAGTCACTTCCCAGGAAGCAGGGCTTCTGTCCACATAGTGGGTTCTCTGGAACACAAACATCATAAATAACAAATGTTGTCTCTTCCTTCTTCTTTCTCCTAGCTTTTATTGTTGAGCAGATGTTGTACGGTATGGAATATCACTTTGGTCAGTTTGGGTCAGCTGTCCTGGCTGTGTCCCCTCTAAAGATCTTGCCCACCCCCAACCTACTTGTAAGGGGCTGAGGAAATGTTGGAGGGACAGCCTTGACTCTGCGTGAGCACTGCTCAGCAGTAGTCCAGAACACTAGTGTGTTATCAACACCTTTCTAGCTACCAATACAAGGAAATAACTATGAATGTTGCTTTAGGGAAAATTGACCCCACCTCAGCCAGACCCAATACAATATCTCATAAATACATTTTTTGACTCACGTGTTTCGGAATGAGATAAAAGCCTCTAGATCAGAAAAACCTAATTTTCTGTGGTTTGAGCTAAAAGTTCATCACTTTACACATCAGACTACAACAGCTCATCTTGATTATGAAGTGGCCCAGAAGAGGCCCTAAGGAACATCAATCAATGTGTTACTTGAACCTGGGGTTTGTACATATTGTGCCTATGGAATATAAAAAGGTAATTCAATTGTGTTCACATTTTCATATGCTGTACAATAAAGGCTGTATTGCTTTGTAACGTTACGAGCATGGTGTCATGAGATGAAGCATAAAATCTCGCAGGCCTGTTTCTTCAGTAGTGCTTGTGTTTTGGTTCAGTCCCCAAGGCTTCTGGCTTATCAGATGCAGACAAAGTGAAAAGAAACAGTACAAATGAAAACTGTTATAGATCCATACATAGCATGATGCAGTGTGGAATGAGACTGCAATGTGTTCTTTAATAATGAATACTAAAGTCAACATTTATAATAGTAACAGGAGATACTGAGTTTTCTTTTCATTTAAGGGTCAAGAGTTAATGTCGTATCTCAGCTAGGGAGCTTAGACATACAGTGCCCCATTTATTACTACTGAAGTGTGTCTGTCGGACACCGACAGAGAGCGTTAGTACCCGGCACAGTTTCATGAGAAAAGAAGTATTTGAAAAGACACGGTCACTTCTGTATTAAGGTTAGATAATATTATTTCTGAGGTAAACCGCAACATCTCTGACACTAAATGTTTTCTGCCTAAAACATTTGCTAACAATGACAACACATTTTTTGCCTTGCTTATTTTAATTATGAAAAGGAACAGAGTTGGAGAATGCTGTCCTTTGTAGCATTAATTAAGGTAAAGGCCCTTGTCTCCGTCCTGAATCCACTATATTCTGAATCAAGAAACTAATAAGCCAAATCCATTTGTTCATCACTATGCTTGTGTGGGTGTGTTCATAAAAAGATTGACATTTGACCATGAGTTTTTGCCAAACACAGACTTGTGGTGTCATCACCAGTTGGATAAATAAGCTGAGCAGTGTGCAGAGAGCCACATGCATACTACTGTGTATACTGCACCAATTATGTAGGTAAAAATAGGACCTTAAATTAAATAAAAATCTCCCATGACTGTCCCTCCCTTTTTGTTTTCAGTACCATCTGCACAGCATCAGTGTTTTCATTCAGCAATAATGTGGAACAAAGCCTTTTTCCTAGATTACTTCTGAGTTTCTCAGTTAATGTTAACCCTCAGTTGACTGAGACATCACTTATGTGCTCGGTGGTGACTATTGACTAGCATCTCATGCTCTTTAATACTCTTTGTTTCTTCCTTCAGGTGTAGAAGTTAAGGATTAACCAGAATTGCTATGTTACCTAAATGGCTGTGTTACCTAAATGCCTTTGAAATGATAAGAAATATTGAAAAGAAGCACTTCCACATGGTTTTCTAATATAATGATGTAAGAAAATACTGACCGCTGTTCAGACCTCCATTTATGTCTTCTGTATTCAGGATATTCAAATGGTCCACTGTGGTTTCTAAGACAAAGGCAGCTGCCTAAAAAGTCCTGAAAAAGTTCATACACATTCTATCGAGATCCTTGAGATACCATCTTAGAGAAGTGAAAGAGTTAAAAAAACTACGATATGTACCTAATTTAAGATTTTTCAGAACTCTCTATTGACTGAACAAGGTACAGAAGTTTGACAGTAAAATCACCGAGACATCCTGGTAGATACCTAAGTCTGTGATGGCCTTCAGAGATGCTCTGAATAGAAACCTTTTCACCTGGCCATCCTCTCCAGAGAAGCATGTTTTCACTGCTTTGAGGTAAGGAAACAGAACTGCACAGGCAGCAGCTTGGAAAGGGGATCTGCTCCTGTTGCGTGACTTCTGCGGGGGAGGAGACCACCCTCTTTTTCCATGTCACATAACACAGCTTGATTTCTGTGAGCAGGGGCCAAAGTTTTATTTCTTTTTTCTTCTCTCCCTTCTCTCCTTCTTCCTTCCTGGTGTCTGCTTTCAAGACTGCTTCAATAGCCAGCACTGTAACATACAGAGATGGATTTCCACAAAATTAATTTCAGCACTTGGATAGAAACTGATTATGATTCTTTCTAGTCCTGGAGACACAGTTATTAAATAAGAACTTGAAGTGGAATGCAGCCAAGGTTCTTAGTAAGAGCATTGCAGTGATTGCATAACACAGGGTGCAATAAGAGTAAGAAAAATGACAGAACATAATTATTTTATGTCATTCATTAGTTTCTCCCAGCAATCAGAAAACACAGTGGCACATGTTAAATTGAACTATGCCTCTAGAGAAGTTAGAGAAATTACATGTATGATCCAGCAGGCTTTTGAGGTTAAAGGTATTTAGACATCTCTTAATCTTCATAAACCTATTTGAAAGAAATCCATTCTATTGCAATGATTTCTGTGAAAGAATCATTTAAAGTTCTTCAGTTTTAGTAATCCAGTGCAGTTAATCTAGAAATTACAATAGTGGATATAACTTAGGCAGTTATATACTTAATTGTATTATAAAATAGACTGATAATTTTCCATCTTATTTTTAATTAAAAATATTTTGGCTCAAACATTTTTTGTGGGGGTAAAATAGCAATACAAAGTTCCTTAATTAAACAAAGTTTTGGATCATGCACAGCTTCTCAGGGTGCTCAGTTAACAGCATTACCCACAGGATTCAATTAACATAATTTATCCTGTCACAGGTGTCACGAGATTGACTTTGGTATAAAAAATTATGAATCATTTTTCAAATCTATATTTAATCTCCAGAAACTGCATTTATGAGCTATAAAGAAGCATGCATGTGTAGGTTTGTAACTCCAAGCACTTTCAACTGAATGCAAAATATACAGAAAAGGTTCAGACACAACACGTATAGTGGAATAATTTATTCCCTTTTCTGTAATTCATCAGTCCAGTGTGTAGGGCAACCACTTGAAATCTGGAGGACAAAGGTTCAGTGTCCTGATCTAGCTGATTTATTCTAGGGACTTCAAACTCATCCCAGGAGAAGACACTAACACTGCAAACCAGATATATTGAAGGATTCATAATCTGTAATTTGTCGACCCTCGGGGATGAACTAGGTTGTTCAGACAGAAGGATAATCTGGTAAACAGCTAAGAGACAGTTCTCTTTTTAAAGTTGGTTATCTGTAGATACAGATGAAGGTGTTCTAGATTACTTGAAACCAAGTATTTCTCATTCTCTTCTGCTATTGCTATATCCTGATGTCCTATATTCTAGCTGCATGTGCTAAGTAGTTGGCTGTAATCACTAATTTATGGATATTTGTTTTGTATAAAGTCTAACTGTTTCAAGGGAAAGAATCATGAGAGCACCCTGTGCTCTGAATTGTCATCTGAATTTTGAAAGTCATAAGCTACAGTGCCTAAGCAAAACTGAACCATAAAAGTTCTGGTTCCTTAAGGTAGAAAAAGGTAGCGCTGCCCACTGTGCAAAAATGTTTCAAAGCGTAGATCACATTTTGCTACTCCATTTCCTATACCTGTGCCATCCTGGATTCTTCAATAGCTGAAATGGAGAAATGTGACTACTTACAGCTCTCCTGAATCTCTTTGCTCTTGAATTTATTCTCAAGATTAGAAGATGCAAAACATAAAAATAGTATGTGGGAGAAAGTGCTCTCCATAGGTAGCTGTAAAACATTCCCACCAGAGGACCTGAACCTCAAACATCATTTCTTGTGAAGAGATTTAATTTCTGTTGCAGGTTACATCTACACAACCAAGTGGAGTGTTACTCAGAGAAATCATTTTTCTCAAAACTGAACGGAGACATTATAACAAATGGAGACCTACACCAATGCCATCAAACTCCACATCTAAGCTGGAGCAGCTTTCCCTAACTTCTCTGGT
The DNA here is from genome assembly GCA_013398155.1 of Pedionomus torquatus. Classification (NCBI taxonomy): domain Eukaryota; kingdom Metazoa; phylum Chordata; class Aves; order Charadriiformes; family Pedionomidae; genus Pedionomus; species Pedionomus torquatus. Next base: position 238,932 of record VZRU01009775.1, on the reverse strand, counting down.
CTGGTTTCAAGGCTAGTCTGTTTGCTCAGGTGTCTGAATCACTCCATATCAGGGTTTCTGAGGTCACCTCAGATAACTCAAATGGAAATGGTTTTGCTTCTCAATGCAGCATCGAGAGTGGTGTCAATTCATGTGAGTAACTGCAGGCCTCTCATGTTCAGATTTCTATGTTTGTGTGAATTTTCTTGTGCTCTTTTTATATTCAGTGAAGAGAAATAGAAACTTTCATGGCAAAATTTATCTCATCCTACTGAAATAGTTCAGATGGCTTGCTAAAATATGCCTTCTTCTATCCAGTTACTGTAAAGAGGGCATCTGTTGAGCAGCAGATGCTTATACTGAACTTAGGTGAGAAGAATCTCACCTTAGCTGTCTATCACTTGCTTCACAACACTTGCATACCAAGCACACATCATTATACTGGTCCTGAGTTCCTGAATGCTCCAGGAAGGGATTCACAGTTGCACTGGTGACTGGATAGCAGAGGAGAAATTTATAGATAGGAAAGAGTTAAAGTGACAGTATGGGTCTGATACTAAGGTTTGATAATGCAAGAAAGCAAATAAACAGCAGCAACTGCAGAGAGAGAAAAGGTTCGTATGTACTGACATGCCTGTCCTGGCATAGTTTAGTTTAATCCACCCTCCTTGCTTTTTTCACCCTATTCTTCAATCCTCCCTTCTAGAAATAGATTTAGGTGTCCCTTTATCTCCGAGACTGTACTTCAGTTACCTTCACTAGTAACTTATTCCATATGTCTCTTTCTCTGAAAATGAAGCAACCCTGCCCAAATCCTTGTTTGCTCACTGTTACCTAATATTTCAAATTAGTCACCCTTTGAGCTTACTTTATATTTTCACTTATCTCCCTTTCTTAATATGAAAATTTCAACAACACCACTCTTTCTTTCCATAGAGAATAAGACTGATTTCCTTGGATAATATTATCTATATATATTAAAAATCTGTACTTTTAAGAATAAAAATGATTTTTTTTCCCTATTTTTTTTCTTTGTCACATAGGAAGAACTTGATTTTGCAAACACAGTCTTTACTCAGGTGACTATTCCAATTAACCAAATATAGCAGCCAAAATGTAAGAGTCTCTGGATCGTAACTTGGAGAACAGAGAAACAGGACATAGTCTCATGTCAGGTAATCATAACACACATGGGCTTCTCCAAGTCATGTCACCAGGAATAGATGGAGTAGTATAATACAGGCAGGACTATCAGGGAAGGCAAAAGGGAAGATCTGAAAAGCTTTGACATTTCTGCTTGGAAAGAAAATGTGTTTCAAACATTTTTGCCATTAACTATGGTGTTAATGGTAAAAAAATAAAAAAAAATCTTATCTAGAGAATTATAGTGATATAATAAAGCACTGAGGTACCAGAATAAATATCTCTCTCTCTCTTTTTTTTCCTTTCACTAAGATTATATTTAATACAATTATTTTCATAAACCTTCCAAGATAATTAAAATAGAAGAGTTAAAAAGTGGAAAAGGGGAGAGGAATAAGGAACAGACTGCCTGAATCTTTTTCATCTTACATTGATCTTTGGTTTACACTGGCCTCTCCCCAGTAAATTACTGATGATTTATACCTGCATTTGTGAGCTTCAGGCTCTGAGAACAGGCTGCTGTTATGGTTAACACACCAGACTCAAATTCAGAATATCTGACTTTAATTCCTGGTGTTTAATTCCTGGTGTTGCCAAAAACGTCCTAAGAAAGAACAGCCTATTAAGAACGATGTTTCTGAAAGCAGATGTGTGATTTGGGAACTTCCTGACCATTTTGCTAAGTGGCTTAGATACTTTCTCTAATCAGTTTACCTTAAAACAGAGTTTCTTGCTATATTCACAAAGGGTTTTGTACATAGGTCTGCATCTTTAGACACAAAAAACAAGATTGAAGTCTTCATGGACCACCTTTTCAACTGCTCCTAAATTGGAAAGTAGTGCAGTAAATTTGAAAGTGCTGTCCTTCTTTTCAGCATGATGTTTTACAACAATCTACAGTTCTCCATAATAATCGGCCTCAGCTTCATCTGTCCTCTCATCTCTTCCATGTTCAAGTTGTCAGTCCAAGACCTCCTGCCCAGTAGGGTTGGATCTGCTTAGTGTTCTTCAAAGAAATGTGGATTATGAGATTCTGCACAAAGTATCAATGAATGAAGGTATTGCATTCTCAGGGTCTGTTATTAATGCATAGATCAGGAGTTAAGGTTACATGGGGAGCAGAAAATCTGAATCCGACTTTCCTTTTAGCTAGAAGGAATTTGAACTCAGCTTTCCCCACTCTTTTTTTTTTTTTTTTTTTTTTTTTTCAATTGAAACTGCTCCACTTTACATAGAATAATTAAATTGCCTAAAACAGCAACTTAGTTTACTTTTAGCCCTTGCTCTACAAACTAGTTAGTCTGAAACAGGGAATTATTCATTAGAAAAAGAAATAGAACTTAAAACTAATTTTGTTCAGGTGAGTTCTCTGCTAAAAAAAAAATGTTTTCTCTTTATCTAACCTAATTAATATTTAATTATCCTATGAAAAATACAGCTGTTCGCACAGCAAAAAAAGGTGTCAGTCTTGCAATATTTGGGTCATGTCAGGTATTCTCCTGGAAAGTAGGAACAATGGATTCAGATTGCTGTAGCCAGTGTGACAGAAGAGATTCATTTCAGGCCAAACAACCACTCCAAGTACCACATATAAAATGGGGGTAGGAGGGTGTGTGTCCTACAAGCCTACAGACTCACTTTTCTGTGTTTTTTGAAAAATAAAATCTGAATAAGACCCAGATCCTCAAATGAGAAGATGATGCTTGTCAACCCCAAGCAGAAGGAGACTGTAGAGACCAGAGTAAGGTTGTAATGTCACTGGAGAAGGAAAGTATAAAACATTACCTTGTTTCAATATTTCCTAGAGGCTCTATTAAGTAGGAACAAGCTATGGCACATCAGATATTAGAGCATATTAAGATTGCTTAGATACTAGAGGTGATTTATTTTACGTATATAATCTCCCAGTGGAGTTCACAGCCTCTGCAATAGTCACATCAGTTTTCCCCACAATAAAGAGAAAAAAATAAGTACTTGGAAATGAAATTCAGGAAAGCAAGAACTTTGAGTGAAGAAGTACCTATAGCCAAAAAGGAAACCCTCAGGAGAAGATGAGGATTACTTAAGCAGTAAATTCTTCTATGCAAAAAGAAAATAAACCACTTTCCCTTCATATATATATATATAAATA
>VZRU01009775.1:86645-229435 GCA_013398155.1 Pedionomus torquatus | reverse complement strand
AAATAAAATAAAATAAAATAAAATAAAATAAAATAAAATAAAATAAAATAAAATAAAATAAAATAAAATAAAATAAAATCAAATCCTAACATCTAAGAAGAATTACTGTTTTGTGACTTGTATTCATTATCTGTCATCCTTCCACTGTGCACCCCTGGGAGTCTGTACATTATTCCACTAGGTATTTTTTATATTTCTTTCCTTGAGATTGAATAAGGCAATTACCTCCAAGGTCACATGTTTCACTACTAATGTCACTTTTTTTGTTAAAGCTTGTTATAAATAATGAGAAGTAGAAACCCTGTTTATACAAGCTTTCGTGCAAGGAGGAAGCAAACAATAACTTTAGCATCTGTAATTTACACCCAATTAAATTCACCTCTTGGATCTTGAACTCAGCCCATGTAAGACTCCCTGTAGTTCAGAAGTCTCCAGAATGATACAAGATTCTTGGTCCTTGGTGCCTGGTATAACCACATCTGGAAGCCTACAACTCCAGTTTAGACACTTTTTGGAAAAGAAAAAAAAAAACAAACCAAAAACCTGGGATAGAAAGGCATTAATTAATTAATTGGGAAAAAATCACAAAAAATAGCACACAACAACAAACTTGTAAAATAAAAATGCAGTTCTAAGTAAAAGATCATTCTCTACATTTGATCTATTTGGTCATTTGAACTAAAACTCAACCACTCTGTCAAAATCTGGTGAGAAAAGCATGTTGCACATCATAAAAGTGTTAACTTCCAGTTAAAAAAAAAATAGATTTCTCTCCTAGGAGTTCCTATTGATGAACCAGTACTAATATGAAAGGTTAGAACTAAGCAGAAATCTGAGTTGTGATGCTGTCCTCTGCTACAAATGTTTTCATATGAAGTTGCTATAAACCCATGTGGCTTTTTACTGTGCCATGCCTTAGGCTTTTTTAATCCAGCCCTTGTCTAGGTGAGACTTGTAAATCTCCTCATTCATATTTCCCTTCATTTGCTGCAGAAGTAAAGCTGTACTGTCAGTCTCAACACAACTGTGGTCTCAGTGAGTGCTTGTTGGCTATTTCATGTTCTTTTGCTAACTGACAAAGCAACATCTAATAAAGAGAAGATTATTCAGACCACAAATTTTTTATGGTTAGTTATTGAAAACAGAATTGTTTTAAACAAATTCTTTATCTGAGTCTTTTCATACTGTCATAATAATAGAAAAAAAACCACTGAAGACTACCAGATGATCATATTATTTACAACTTTCCTTTAAAAATTGGAAGTTTCACAGGGAAGTTGCATCATTAACTGATCTGTACTTTTTTAACAAGAAATATAATCTTCCTGGAATATGCTTTCAGGTTCTTGGGCTCATACGCCTATGAGGAAAAGGCAAAATTAAAGAAATTTTGAAAAGATATTTAGGAAAGGCCTGGTGCAAAGAGGTAAAATGTCACCACAATCCATAGAGATAGGTTAATTTACAACAGCAGCAGATCTGGTCAGAATTATTTCCTACAAGAATTCCAGTAACTTTTTAAAGATCAAATGACCCTGTTGTCCTGGAATTGTATGGAAAATTTTGTGACATTTAGAGAAACTTCTTGGAGAGATTTTCAGTATATTCTGGTTTTGGATAGGCTGTGACACTCATAAAAAGGCTCCCTCAGAGCCAAACGTAGTAAATGAAGAAATGCAAACACATAACTGATCTTCATTTTCATCAGCGTCAATGAAAAAGTTTCAGTTCAATTGATGCTGAGTTCTGGTTAATTCCTTTGTACTGAACAGGTTACTTTTCTTATTTTCTGCTTGAAATATATATTATAGGCTATGCGTTTGAAAAAGAGATCAAAGAAGTTAAGGTTTAGTAAATAATCAAACCCTCTAAAAAGAGGCCTGTGATCACAAGAGTTAAGATTTCTTGTTAACTTGGCCCCCAGTTTAAAAATGTTGCACTGGAACTATAGGCTCACTGAAGCCAACAGGATTGTTGCCATTGCTTTCCACAGCTCTGGGATTTCAAACTTCCTTTGACTAAATCTTGTAAAATATTCCATTAGAAACTACTACTATCAGATTGAAATTCTACCTTCTTCATAAAAATATGGTGATTATTATCTTTTGCTTGGGCTTCAGAATGACTTTGGAATAAATTTTTAGAATTACCTTCTATTGCTCCTTGTTAGATGACATGAAAATAGCTGATTTTTCCCATTGGCTGCTCTCCATGCATTAAAGAAGTTGTGTTGCAATAGAACAATTGGAAATAAAGCCCTGTATTTTCCAAGAAACTAAGGGAAGCAGTATTCAGCCTTCCTTCAGAATTCAATAGCAACTGTACACCTAATTCCTCTAGGTTCTTTTGACTGTTTCATACCTCCAGTTGATAAGAACCATAAAGGTATCTTTCTCCTTTATAAGAAAATATCCTAGAAATCTGACCATACCTCCCACTGCAAAGGAGTTCTTCCCTTCTTGTTTTACCAAGTTCCTTAATTTTATCCACATGCTTCTCACCAGTGCCTGCAGCCAGACGAGTGCAACAAGTATCCAAATGTTGTATTTCTAAGAGCAGATTGCAGAGCCTATCAGGCTTTAAAACTTGATTGGCCATCAGCTGTTCCCCACAATTGTTTGCTTATTTTTTTTAACTTTAACAAGATACAGAGAGACTCAAAGCTGAGTTTACACACTGTGAAGCTTAACTCTTTCTCTCCATTTTTTTATTTTATTTTTATTTCACATTGTTTTTACAAGTCATTCCATAGCATCTGTATGTCAGCCCTAAATTTCTGCATCTGGGTATTCCCTGAAGCACTCTAAATTCAGTAATGCTTGCATACACGAAAGGGTTAGAACAATATTGTAATATCAGGGCCTTTGCAGTCTGCTAGCTCTTTTCTATTCCGTTCCTGATTGTATCTCCTTGTTGATATAGCAACTTGTTCTTCACTACAGATGGCAGGGACAAAGCCCTCCAGTGGAGCAGCTTTCTGTCAAAAAAGCTATGTTCCATCAAAATAAAAATATTCCATAAAAATGCTTCGATTTTTAATTTATTTTGTTCAGAAGGAAAAATGGACAGAGGAACTCAAGGAAGAAGGGGAAGATCTGGAGTCTGTTCCTCCTTGCCTTAAGACTCTGGAGCCAAGTCATATGGTCATAAGACTTCGGGGCAAGCGACAATATTTTCTTGGGTGTAAGACCAGTCACAGGAGCAGGAACCCTCATGAGATTTGGTCTTCTTAGGTGAGAGGTCTACCCATTAAGAAGTAGAAGAGGCACACGACACCTCTGGTCCCGGGATCCTTATGTCTATGGCAGTTGCTTCAGTGGTCTGGCTTCAGCAGACCACCTTCAGCAAAGAGGACATGGGCTCACTGAGTGGTTTGGGCACTTGCCTGGGAAAAAATGACCATAGATCTGGGTGACTTTAAGTGAATTTATACAGTCTGAATTTTGCTCCTTAAACAATTTAATAATCCTTTCTCAATAAAAGCACATGAGCTCAGCTGTCAGATATTTAATTTAACCGTGCATTGTATAACTGAATAAAACCCTCCCCCCAGATTAAAATGACATTTAGTGGTCAAATGTTTTGCAAATTGACCAAAAAAAAGAGTACTCTTTGGTGTCTGCTAGCATTAGATTGTGCTGGAGTTGCAATTACATATAGACTTTCACAGGTCCAAGTAAGAAATAAATAAATAATAAAAACCTTTTATTTTTTTGCTTGATGCTGTTTTGATACATTACTGAAAAAAAAATTTATAACCTCAGTTAAATATGGTTTGTTCAGGTCAAGTGTCAAGCATATATATATTTCATGCTGTAATCTATTAATCCATGGTTCTCATGCATTTTAGCAAAAGATAAATTTTCACACATAATTTTTTCTCAGTATATTTTTTTTCTAATTGTAACATTGTTGCACCATTAGGACAAAAACTCCTATTAAAACATATGAGATACTCGGAGCAGATCATTACCCAGAGATCACGAAACAGAAATGTTATGCACCTCAAGTGCTAAATTACTAACAACATGTTTAGCAGAAGTTTAAAGAGCATGTCTATGGTCTTGCTTACAGTGATTCATAAACTAAAGTCACATGGCTAGATGTCCCAGGGTAATACTGATGTCCTGTACATTTTTGGCATGTCAGAATCTCATTTATAGTGACTTGAAATTGAATCAAGCATGTCAAAGTGAACCAGAGTGCCTGTATCATATTTCGCAAAGTTGAAGAGAGCAAACAACATTCTCTTTTTAAGCTTTATTAGTATAGTTCTCCACTAAATGACTCCTGGTCCTTGAAAACTCCTTCCTAAAAACATACATTTCTATAAGAAACTGGGCAAGAGCAGATACTGACAGCATAGGTCTTAAAAGCATTCAAAAAGATAATTGTGAATATGTGAACTCTATAAAAAATGGTGCATGTGCAGTAATTCAGCCTTAAATTTCCGTTACTTCTCTTTTTTTTNTAATTGGAAACAAAGGAGAGCAGACACACATTCTGTCTCACAGCAAAAAAAGTCTGTAAAAAGATGATGCCATCCAGGAAAATGGACAAATCAACTATTCTGTCTTTGAAGGCCTTATTTCAGTTCACCAAGCCATTAGAGATGTTTCAACTCATGCAGTAAAACTCTGAGAGCTTTCTGTCAAGCCCAGGTATTACTGAACATTGCAAGGAGCAGTCCCTTCAAATGCTTCCATTAATAAGGAGGAAAGACCCTGTCAAATGCAAAAAGTTGATCATGCCCTTAAAATAGGGAAATAATTCCAGGAAGATATATTCTAAATATCAAGGAGTCCTTTAGGAAACCCCTCTTGGCGGTACCCCATGACTTTTGACTAGGTCAACCAAGTTATAGTGGACTATGATAGGATACTCCACTATCAAGAACAGAGGCATTGAGATGGACTGAAGCTATTTAGTTTCAGGGACCTGATTTCACTTTATCGTAGAGACTGTGTGAGGATCATGCAATTTTAATAATCAAAATTTTAGGGAGCCATCCTGTGAAAAAGCACAGGGAAGTAAATTATTTTTTTTCATTTTTTCTTGACTACAGAATATAATAACTTAGTGTCAGGGCTTTATATCAATGCCTTCTTTCAAAACCAGCTATTGGTTTTTATATCATCATTATTTAAAGCAGGAATTTCGCAAACACCTGTAAAAATAAATCATGAAATTATAAAAATAAAGTTTTAAAATTAAATAAAAAAGAGACTGACCTAAACTACAGTGAACTATTTTTCCTTTCCCCACAAAAATGTAAGTGTGATTGGGCTTTGAGTCTCCCAAAGCTCATACAAACCCTCTTTGCTGTTAAATTCTTTTATGCCTCAAAACTGCTCTAATATCACTTGAACCTGTTTGAACTCCACACCCAACAGAGTCTTTGGCAGTCCCTTGGCTTTCAGTTCACATGAGTGAATATATCAAATAATTAGTCTGTTATTTTACTTCTACATCTTAAAAAAAAGTACATTATGTCAAACTGTGGTACAATCAATTTCTCCTCTTTCTATGGGTTTTGCTTCACATGCTCAGTTTTGCCTGGAACTTCATCTCTGTGTGCAGACAAGAAGTGAATTTTCAGCCCTTGGAGCGCAATGGTGGTGGTGCACACTCATCAGACTTCAGATGCCATGGAAAGGTAAATGTAGGTGTCTTTGGTATATCTGGCATTCCAGATTACATGTTTTCTCCTTAAATTTTGATTGTGACTCACTTAATACAAATAATCTGAATACACCACTAGAATTGCACAGGTGAGTTACCCACTCAGGCAATACTTAAATGAGTGAAATGTTAGAATAATAGTTTTCAGGATTAAAATGTTTTTTTCTGAGGGTTCCAATATCACAATCCTGGAATACATAATGCCCTCCATAAAAATCCATCCAAGTTTTGTTTTGTTTTGTTTTTAAATTACTCTATAACTTCCCAGCTCATTAGAACTTTGTGTATTTCGAAGGCTTTTTTTAAACTCAATTCCTCTCTCCTAAAAATATTTTCTACAGTAATTTTGAATGCCATAGCAATTCAGAGCAAAAGAGAAATGCATTACAAATTCTTCCCTCCATCTTTGATCAAAATTCAATGCATAAAACAAAACAAAACAAACAAAAAAAAACCACTAACGAAACCCCCAAAATAAATAAAAAAAGAAGTCACATACAATCTCGGGATCTTGCTGCCACAGTCCAATATGTTGAAATCTGTGCAGTAGAAGTCATCATATTGATCATACTCATACTGACCATGGCTATTTCAGGGGTATTATTCACACACACAAAATCTAGGGAGACAAAAAATGACCAAAGGCTGTTGTGGTGGATGGGTGAGGTGAAATATGGTGAGCTTGTGCAAATCCTGTCAGTGTTGGAAGTAAAAATGCCTCAATATATCCAATTTCCAGACAAAGTTCTTTAAGAAGGAGCATGGCTTGCTTCCAACAAGGTGACAAAAAGTAGATGGAGAGAAAAAAAAGATTTGCTTATAAGTAAACTGCAGATTATATGTTTTGAATCTGTACTTGCACATACATACATTAACAACTATGTTTATGTACATATAACCAAATACATATGTATAGAAGCACATACATTGATTTGTTTTACATTCAATATTTTAAAGTGTATACAACTTGTATATATAAATATAAAAAGATGTTCCTTGTAGCAGCCAGCCACTGACAATCAGTAATGAAGGCATAAAATCTGACCTTTTATTGTTATTACTTATTTCTTTACTTTCTCCTACCACATTCTTCCTTCTTCTCTTTTTTTTTTTTTTTTTTTTTTTTTTTTTTTTTTTTTTTTTTTTTTTTTTAAGCCCTTTTACACAAACATAAACTGTCTGCTAGTATCTAAACAGGACAGAGACATTTACATGTAAGATGACCAATGTGCCAAATCAAATAACATTTATTTTACCAAGGAGGGGAAAATGTCAGAAGTAGAGATCTGTTTTTACATTTAGAATGTATTCAAAATGTTTGAAGGGAAGCAGAGTAATCTCCCGCAGTTTTCTCTAAACAGAACATACTGTGTCACCAGCAACATGGCATCCAAAAGCAATAGTTTTACTTCTCTCTTCTTCCACTTTGCCCCATCGGTTTTTCTCTTCCCTGAAATGGTTCATGGAGAAACCAGAATGGTTATAAATCAATGAGTTTGCAGCGTACACTCAGATCAGCTGCGTACTGAATGTCTTCCTCTGAGGGTATGTATTATGCTGAGCACCTCTGAAAATCTACTTTCTTCCTTTGGTGCATGAGTAAGGGTCGAATTCCTTTCAAAAAATCAGTCTGCCACTATAGGAAAGCTTTGGAGGATTTGACCCTGAGTGTATGGAATTGCAATAAAAACTTCACAAAGCAGCAATCACTAGCAAAGCCTGTGCGTACATTTGTTCTCTCAGGAAAACTGGTCATCAGCATTTGTCCTTTGGTGTACCCTTTCCAGCTGAATTTTTTGAAAAAGAAAGTGCCCTGATATTCCCTAAAATATAAATTGTAAGAACATTCGATTCATTGTCCTTATTTTTTTTCTTTCTAAAATTACAAAAAAAAAAAACTAAAAAGAAAAAGAAAAAAGAAAACCAACCCAAAGTAACAACATTCCATTTTTTTAGAAAGTTATTCATATTATTTTAAAAGAAGTTATTTCAGCAAATCCTTTATATTGGCTTCATTCTTTAAGAAACATTCCAAAATAATCAGAGAAAACTATTTTTTTTTATTGTGTCTACTAGAAACAAGTATTTCTAGATGTAATTTGAGCTGAATAACACACACTTGTCTGTGTTCAAGTACATCCATACTGGCATAAGTGAGTGGTGGCCCTGTATGATAAAAGCACTATACGTGTGTTTGTCCTTTATTTCTGTCTCATGATTCACAATGTGGATTTTTGACAAATACTTCTGCAGAGAAACGTGTTTTAAGTCTTGGCGTATTTACATCAAATTAATTTTATATGTATTGGACTCTTTTCCTCTTGTTATTACTTTGCTGCTGCCTTCCACTTGCTGCTTTATCTTTGTTTCCAGACAATACAGTTATAATAGAGATAAATCCTCAAACTGATTAGTGGGAAGGTGTGGTGAACAAGCTTGATGTTGGAGAGTTTCATAAAAAGTGCTACTGAGGGCAGATTAATTTACAGATTAGCCCTTTTACGAGCTTGTATCCTCTCACAGCACGCATCACATGCTATTTCCACAATGATTCATTATCAATAATTCTTCATTATATTCATGAATTATTGAACTGTATTATCTTGAATATCTCTATTTGCTACTCCACATCTTTCCCAAACATTTCCCTGCCTCAAAAGCATGACATTATGGTTCAACGAACTCATTACTATCTCTGTTAATCTATGTAACTTTTAAAAGAATACATCTTTAAACCACAGAAAAGTGATACAAATCTAAAAAACATAGTTAATGGAACTACTGGGAATTGAACTACACTGATTTCTTCTGCTTCCACGTACCTCTCTAGTCACAGTGCAAAGTTTCAGGTGCCTTTGTTAGGCACTCATGTACTTGAAAGAAGCTTTTCTTCTTAAAGTTTGGATTCTTCTTGTGTCTTGTTTGATTGAAAAAGTGAAAAGCAGAAAGAAACCAAGTAGTTATTTCTCCTGCTTTAATAATTTCTTGTTCTATGATTTAATGCGCTGTTTTACTGTTTGAAATACTTGCTTTACTTTAATAGAAATTGGGGGTTTTTTTTAATAACCAGGAATATAGAAAATTCAACAGCTTCTAATCATAATTTAACTTTTTTAATATTGCTTTCAGCATTTGTGGAGCTTTTCATTGAAGTTTATGTTAGTCTATAAATAAATTCATGCAACCAGAACACCTTGCTATTGGTAATTTTACTTTTATCCAGGTAGCCTGAAGCTTTGCAGGCTTGTTCCCACAAGCTCATCGACATGGGCTGGGGCTCAGCTTGGCTGGAAAAATTCCAAGGTCCCTACAGATGCTACAGCAAACGCTTCTGGCAATTCAGTGGGTGGCAATTCTCCTTCTTGCATATTGCATAGCACCTTCCTTAGGACTGTAGGAATTATGAACCATAGGACCCAGGAATTACCCAACTGGTGGGTCCGGCTCTCAGACAAACTGGAAAATCAGCATCCAAAAAAATCTAGTCTATTATGCTTTTCAGAAGAAGGACTAACATACAAGTTATCTCATAGTATTTCCTTATGAATTGAGCATCCTGACTCAATCGCTTGATTTCTGATTTCAACTTCTGCATTTTACAGACACACTAACTATGCTAGACTATATAAAATGCACTCGTGAATTAGTGTTAAATATGACATATTTTTTGATGAGGAGTAAATAACGAATAGGCATCTTTCATACAATCAAATGATACTATGGAAAATAACCCATCCAGTTCTTCAGATGAGTGTGCAACACCTGAGTATGTCAAGCTCTGAAATCAATGGTCCTCTCCAATGATGAAATGTTAGCAATGTGCTGAGTCTGTATCAATTTCAAAAGGTATGAGACAAATAATGATTTGCTGACACTTGTGTATGCTATTGATTTGCCCTTGTCTTGTGGGCTCAGCAAAAATATTTTTCTGCTTCTCAGCTACTCAAAAGATCACTGGTACAGGTTGGTGTGTTTCTGAAGAGAAAGCCACACGCTTTCATGAGATTTTTCATGATCTTTGCATCAGTAGCCCACAAAGTCCTACATTTTGCTCTTTAATGTTGACTTACTTCACAGCTATGCTCTGTGGGTACATTTCTGCCATCTAGTTTCATATTTTATTATATTTTCCACTTCTTTAAATTTCCCCTTTTCTTGATAAATACATTTTATAAATTAAATCAGCATGGCCTGACCCAGCACATATTAAAATGCCATTTGAATCAGTTCCAAATTCAGGTGCTTATAAAAACAAATTTGAGGAGCAACCATAATTCCAATCCCTCCTATGTTATGTGGGCAATTTAAAATTATGGAAATACTTCCAGCTTTATAGGCAATTTGAAATGGAAAGCAAGCAAAGTGCTGGGCATGTGCTCTGTATATGGGGATTTTGCAAATAGAAAAGCTTTTAAAAGTAATTTCCATGTGCACCCATTTACCTGGTTCTCTATATGTTCCAAATGAAAATGGCACATTTATATTTTAAAATTCAAAATACTGCCTTTATTGGAGTTCTAGCCAATAATGAGAACATCTGTACTGTAAATGCAATCTGCCTTTTCAATTTGTACTAAATTCATGTATTATATAATAGATCTATATATTTACTACTCTTTTCATTTAATAGAACACATTTTGGGAGAGAGGAAGAGACGAAGCTTATTGGCTCTGTAGGCAATACAATGTTATAATAAAATATATATAATCTTCCCCTTATGCCAATATCTTTCTATAAGATAAGCCTACAAAACACTGACATAAGAAGAGTCTCTATATGTCATGCTCAGCTTTTCTTCCTTGCACACATGCATATAATCTTGTTCGGTCAGATTGTTTTCCTGACACAGTGAATCTGTTCTTTACAGCTGATTGCCATGGTAAAAGAATTAGGTTCAACTATGGATATCAATGGTACAACGTAACGTTTATTTCTACTTTAAACAAACAATTACTGTCTTAGTTTACACTCTAAGCACCCCTACAAATTATGAAAGGTTATATAAAATTAGGAAACGTTTCTTTCGTAGTTAGAATAAATCTTCAGCAAACTGAAACTGTCCTTAGTCAATGTGGTTTATATAGAACTGTAGATTGTCACAGCGATAGCTGTCACAGAATGTAAATGTTCCAATTAATCAATAGGTGCAGCAAAGGCATATTAGATCATCTTAATGTGAATTTAGCAGTGTAGGCTTACCATTACATTCACAAAACTGTCTAATCAATAACAGACAATTAACTAAAAAAAAAAATATAATAATTTAGTCCCTACCTTTCAATGAGGAGGCTGTGGCCGTACCTGTGTATGAAAAGATATTGAAGAAAAGGCTGTTAAAATCTTGCATTTGCAGGCTTTTGGCTGGTGTAGGTTACATGAGCTCCAGTGATGATTCCCACATGTCAGGTGTCATCAATAGAGGATATCAGCACTCACCAACAGCTGGGAAAAAGACTGAGGCTGCTGGAAAGGGAAGAACCAGAGTATTCATGGTAGCAGTGGGCTATGAAGTCCCCTCCTTATGACCAGACAGAAATTTGGAAAGACAAAGGCTTATGATAACACCAGGAAAGCAGCACAGGGAAGAATGGTTCAGATTTTTAAGGAACTAAGTAATCTGTTGGAAGATAAAGTATTACATACAAGTTTTGTCTAAACTAAAACCAAACTAAGTGGCTAAGAGGAAAAAATGACACTGAACATTACAGGAAGAACAAAGGTGCAGAGAGTACAAATTACACATTCTTTAATGACAAAGATTAAAAACTTTATTGTTAGCCAAGAGAGAGTCAGTACAATTGTAAATGTTGAAGTCCTTGAAGACAAGGCAGCTAAAAAGTTCATAAAGAAAAATCAGTGGAGCACTAGTAAATTTGAAGATGATTTCTCCTACACAAGAAGTTTGTAAGCAACAAAACCAGAGGTTAAAGTAATGCCTTAAAGGAGTTTTTTTCAGAAGCAGCAGTCCTTTTTCATCTTGTGTTTAAAAACTCTTCCATGGCCATCCATCAATAACTGCTGAAGGAACATGTGACTGGAAAGGCTGTTGGCTTAACCAAGAACAGTTTTGCTTAACTTGTTAGGATCTTGACCTACAGGTGTAGCAAATGCAGAACACCAGAAAGGTCAATATGAAACAAACACATTCCAAATCAGAATGAAAATAATTATTAAGGTAAATAACTCTGTTTTTCCACAGGTCAAAAACTTTCCTCTAAATTAAAGTGTTTTTGACCTAGCCATGCCTACTGTGAAGCTTTTCATTTGATACTAATCCTTCCAAGCAGAGATGCTGGTGAGGTGGACAGAGGCTTCAGCAACCTTTCTTCTGCAGAGAGGGGATTAGCAATGAAGTGCAGTTGTTCTTTTAACATTTTCAGTGAGAAAAACATTAATAATGCACTCCTGTGCATTTTGTGTGTCTCAAGCCATATATTACATGACTCACATCACAGAATTCTATTCTATAATATTAACTCACATACAGAGCACCGAGTGTATGGACTCCATGAGATGGTGCCTTGATCCTTATTTGTTAGAGAGGCTTTACAGCCTAAGTTTAGTACATGTAGTCTGAATTCCTGTGACCACCTCACCATTCCCAGCCTTTCTTTGTGTGTCTGAAGCTCAGCTTCTTTTCTTCCAGCTCAGAACTCTGTACTGTGAAAGGTTCAGAGGTTTGGATTCTTCTGTCCTTTCTTGAATCATGAACTAAGGGACACAAGCTTAAACAGAAAGAAAGGATTTTTTTTTTTTAATGACATGACATTTTCTATTTATTTGTCAGCTTCTTCATTAGATATTCCATCATAACCTCAAAGCAGCTACTCATGTCCTCCAGGATAATGTAATTCATCTAGTTGTGGAACCACCCAGCAATTTCATCATTCCAATGTTATTTGGAACTTTTAAAATAAGCTTTTTATTTTCTTATGATTTTAGTCATCTCTTTCATAATCCTAATTTGCAGTCAGGTGTCCTGAAACCGTGACATCAGGTTTCTGTATTTCATAACTGAATTCTCAAATATGATCTAAGAAAAAAATATTTGAAAAACATTTCCACCAGTTCTGGCTCTGGTATCCCCATTCCTCAAAGCCATGTTCTTCTTCAGAATGCAGTAAACCACTGGACTGAGCTGCACTAGGATATGTTCCTACTACTGGGTGTTTATAAGTGCCATACAACTCTTACTGATTTCAACAGGGAAAGTCCAATGACTTCCATTAATCTTTTACTAATTTTATAAAAGGCAACTGGTCAGCACCATAGTCAAACCTGCCACCTGATTCTTGTATTAGGTCTTGCCTTTGTCTATGAAGATAGCAGTTTCTCATCATGGTAGCTGAGTATTAATATATATATTTTTTTCTATCATTTATATATTTATACTGCAAGAATAGACTTCTGTGCAGCTGTAAATGGTATAACATTCTAACAGTATTCTGCTATTGATTTATACTGGAACAGAAGTGGTCAGCACCTGAATACTCCAGGGATCGGTCACCTGCCAAACTATTAACAGACTACATATACTAAACTATTTTGCTCAGAGAGCAAAATTTACTCTAAAGGAACATGAACATAGTCAGGATTTCTTTAAAGATTCGTAGGTTCTTGTAAAGCTATACCATATTTATCAGTCTTCCATCCTAGTTTATAGTCAGTGGACAGGAGTCTTCACATCACCTAACTTCAGTAGGCTCAGAGCTCCCATCCAATGCTGCCTAGCTGGAGGTGTCTATGTCTGTGGATCTTAGTGCATAGAAACAGTCACTTCAAAATTAATCTGACTCAGCTACTCATCTCAGATTATCCATGTTATCTTCCAGAGCAGATTCATGACACTTGACAGTGGAGCAGGTCCAGATGAGCAGTTTAAACTACATGCTTACATTTGCACAGCATATTTCAGGTAAAACAAATCCCATCCCAGAAGCAATACTTGAAAAGTCTACATGAGTACTGCTTTTATTTAACGTATCATTCCCATTATTTTAATAGGGAAAAAAAATAATGATCTTCAACATATTGTTTTCATAACATCTGTTTTGAAAATATTTTCTACCTATGAAACAAGGTTATAAAACCTATGAAAATAGAGGATGCTAATTCCTTTTGAAGATTTTAAAACCAGAATCAGATTTAAATTTCATAAATCATGCAGGTATCTCTTTCTTTAACCACCTGCTTCCACACTTAATCTTCACAAAATAAGCAATTTTTAGAACCTTACCTAGAGGAATTTAGCAAATTGATAAGCATATAACATCTGTATATGGTTGCAAGGCACATTTCAATGATATGAAGGAGGAGAAAAGCCATTGTGCATACTGAATTATTTTATTATTACCTTTGACTTTAGTGGGTTCAAATCCATTTAGGCTTTAACTAATTCAACTGATTCGAGCTGATTATATTCTATGTCATTATAAATAACATAAAAAATTATTCAGGTAATGGGGAATTAAGACAGTCCTATCAGTAAGAATTTTATATCAGTAAGATGTGCCTCACTAAGCCCTGAACATCTCTGTAGGTCTCCAAGAAGTCGATGTGTTTTCAGTTCACCCTACAAAGGAGATAATCATGATTCCTGGATGTGATGAAATAGAAAAAGTGAAAATACAAGAAGTGACAAAAAGGACTGACTCAAGAAGCAGATGTCAGAATTAAAGACAGATGTGCAGTGTAACTCTTTTGGACACCTTCAGGTGCAATGAATCTGGTGCAGCTGCCGGCATTTCTGTGCTGACTCTAGAAGAAGACCAGATGATGAGTTAAGGCAAAATGACTAACATTTGAACAGCTAAAATTAGGGTGAGTTAAATGCCACCTACATGCTTATGAAAGAAAAGTGAGACACTCTTATGAATTGTTAAAACCACAGTCAGTCAGACTAAAGATGGTAAGGTCTTGATGAAAGAAGGGGAAGCAAGAAGGAACACTTCAGTGATTTACTCAGCCAACCCATCCCAGACAGCCCTGCTGTGCATGATGGGGATGATTCATTCTGTCAGCCCCCATGCCAAAGAAAACAGCTCTATGCAATCTGAAATGAAAATGGGCCGTCATGAAGTTGAGGAACAGCACATTTCCCAGGGTGGATAATATCCACACAAAACTACAGAGGCAAAAGGGAGACTTTAAGACATTTGGTAGATTATTCATCATTGTTTTTTTCAGAAGTGAGTTGGATGACTGCCTTTCAAATGCTGAAGCAAGAACAATTACATTAGTGTGGACATTCAGAAAAAAAAAAAAAAAATCCCAGCAATTTGGACATATAATCCCACTGGATTTTGTTGAGATCTGAGTTCAGACTATTTATTTAATCGCACTAGCAGGGGAAAACACAAGTCAACCAAGTAACCTAGCAAAAGAGCATTCTTGGCATGAGGACCAGGATTGGGCTGTCACTGAGGGAAGAAAGTTAGTTGTGCAGTTTAGGAGAGAATACACTGGGTAGTGATCATATGAGATGAAAAGAGATAATCAGGAAAGGCAAAAATTGCTGAGGAAGTTTAGAACCACGGTGGCCTGCCAGTGAATGTTTATATCATTATGCCAGTATTGTACCACTATACCAATGTTACTGGTTTATCAATGTATCAGGACTCATATGAATACCAGGGACTGTATGTATCTGCATTAGCACAGAAAATCTGACCTCAAGTCAACAATTAAGGTAATTAGCTCAGGTGCCTTTAGTGTATTATCTCTATTGTAAAATGAAAATTTGTCAGCAGTAGAGTAAGTGTACTGAGCACATTCAGCTCAAATGGACTTAAAGCTAGGTCCATGCTTATGTACAAAATAAACGTGCTTATGCAGGAGCCCAAACTAGCGTGGAAGCTACTGCAGTAAGATTAACTCAATTAATGGCTCTGCAGACTTTGCTACAATTTACACTGAGCTAAACCACATGTGTGTGGGTGACCTTGGGCCCAAGCACCTGCAAACCTGTTTTCATTTTATACCATGTATTTATTATGGGTTTATTCTATTTATTTTGATTGAGTGGCATTTGTTTTTGCACAAGGCCCCAAGTATTTTAGAAACAGGAGTAATATACACATAAATGTTTCATTATTATTGCTGTTACTATTACCAGTGTCTCTAGGTTCAGGAAGTGGTCTGGAGAACTTTCCCAGATGTTAAGCAGAGTTTATATTGGTGAGGAATGAGCAGGAGAAATGGGATAGAACAAAAGTGACATGAAAGGAGCAGCTGCAGAAGTGAAGGAAAAAGTATCTGAACTATCCAAGGAATAGATTTGACACTTTCTGAGTTTGCAACAGACTTCTCTATCAGAGGGGAGAGCAGCATGATGAAGGAGAGAGTGATTTAGCTGCTGATTACTATCTTGAATTTTTGATGTTACCAGACAATCTAAGCCTCATTAGCATTATTAGGGGGAAGGAGGAAATAAGGGGCACATATGTCAGCTTTAGAGGTAGTTCCTAAAGCTTTCACACATAATTTCCATTCTGTTGGAATATTATTTCCTCTGAACACATTTGAGCCAGCTGCATCACTTGGAGTCCATACCTAAGACAAGGTCTTTTTCTAGCAGTGGGAAGATCAGGAACTGAGTCAATTTGAAAGGATGATTGTCACTTAATAACACAGGTGAGCCTTCACATAAAACTCAGTTTATGGGACTACAGCATGGTGAAACGAGAAAAGTGTCAGTAGATATGTGGGAAAAGGAGAGGAGTATTTGGAGATGTGACTACAAAGCTGAGTCTTCTAATGGACTTTTGGGGCCTGTGCTGTAGTTGGTAATAAACATCTGGAACATAGAATCATAGAATGGTTAGAGTTGGAAGAGACCTTGAAGATCATAGAATTCCAACCCCTCCATCCACAACTTCTCTGGGAAACCTGTTCCAGTGCCTCACCACCCTCACAGGAAAGAATTTTTTCCTCATATCCAAGCTAAATCTCCCCTCTTCCAGTTTAAAACCATTACCCCTTGTCCTATCACTCTACTTCCTGACAGAGTCCCTCTCCTGCTCTCCTGTAGGCCCCCTTCAGATACTGGAAGGCTGCTAGAAGGTCTCCCCAGAGCCTTCTCTTTTCCAGGCTGAACAGCCCCAGCTCTCTCAGCCTGTCCTCATAGGAGAGGTGCTCCATCCCTCTAATCATCTTTGTGGCCCTCTGCTGGACCCGGTTCTATGTCCTTTCTCTGTTGAGGACTTCAGTGCTGGACACAGGACTCCAGGTGGGGTTTTACAACTATGCTTCCAGAGTTACTGTCAACACCCTTTGGAGACCAAAACTGGAGTTGCTGTGTTCACCAGACAGGGTCAAACATTCAGGTACTTTTGTTGAACCCGAGTGGGCAATTCAGCAGTTTGCAGAAATTGATCTTTTCATCCCATTCAGGATTTTTTAGTCAGCTGGTTTCTCTGTATCCATTGCCTTCTGCAATTTTTTGATGACTGAAAACAAATCATGGGCGTCAAACAGGAAAGGATTCACCTATTTTTATCTAATTTTCCACATGAGGCTTATTTTAATGGTATATTTCATGTGCTTATCTTCACATTTAGATCTTTTGATGGGTGAGGGCCACTGATTGTTAACATACTGAAACCTGGAGCCTTTTTCCCTTATGGTGATATTTGTACCATGTTATTCTTTGACCTGATCACACACTAATGTTGCTGTTTTCAGACTTCAAAGCCTATTTCTGCCTTTATGAAAACTATTAATTTTCTAAAAGAATTTTCCTTTAAGTTTAAACAAATCTCCACTAACTTCCCATGATTTGGTTTACATGAAAATCTACTTATAAAGTCTCCAAAACACCGTCAAGAAAGTAGCTAAAAATTACAAGTAACTACTTCATTCTTGCACCCTATTTCCTTCTCTTCTTACCAGAAATCCTCTAAAAAATGAAATAAACTCCTACAAAAACTGAAATTTGAGTGGTCTTTTTAAGTAGAGAAATGAATAATGTAAGAAACAAAGAAAAATAAGCTGATTTTAGTTGGATTTCTCCATATCTTTTTAATCAGCATTTATTCATACTTGGAAAACCACTTCCCTTTTGAATGCTTCCCTAACACTAAGGCCAGAAACTTTCATCAACGTTTTACAAGCATGACTGAAGCTGAACAGCATACTTTTACTGGATGGAATGAACCCAGTTATAACTTCAAGGAGATAAGTTTATTGTAGCTGAATGTGTCAATGCAAGATCATGATGAAAGGAGAAATAATTTTGTATATTCTGCTCATAGATGCATTGAAAAGGTGAGCCGGTTGATGCTTGTATTCGGAGCTGGATGTCCCCAAAGAGGAGGGGGAACCATTTAGTATTTTGAATCTCTGCTCCACTGAAGCTCATGGAAGTTTTACTATCAATTTGGAGGAGATGATTTTGTACAAAGTTATTCTTCTGCAAACCCTGAGTCATTTAGTTTGTGATTTTTATACAAGAACAAACATAGGGGGTCAGATTGAAGGTTCATCTGTCTCAGTCTCCTGTATCTCACAGGTCAGAAAGTGGACGTATTTGGGACATGCAGTTTAGACAGGGCAAAGGATCCAGTCACACTCTGTAGTTCTGGTACCCAGCTTCCAGGAATGTCTTCCAGTTTCCAGGACTTTCTATGCCAGAAACTGTATCCTTGTGGTTTTGGGAACATTACAGGAACAAGTCCAAAATTTATAATGATTGAATCCAGCATTTTTGGTGGGGGTTTTTTTTGGTAAATGTTTTGATGATCCCCCAAACTATTGGAAATATGCATACAACGTTTTTTTATACTCGATCATGGAAAGCATAGATATTTATCTCTTGTGACTTATCGTATGTCACTGGAATGTACTTCCTTGCAAGTCTCTGTGTTTTCAGGTTTCAAGCAGAAGCTAAAGTACTTCAAATATATACAAAAAAACTCAAATGTGTTGTTTGGACCAGTGCCCATCTTACTGCAAGAAGGAATTATCAGAATTCTCAGTGGAAAAATTATGAGGTTTTTTCCCTCCAATTGCAACAAGATTCAGGTACTTTGTAGTTTTCTTAGATATTTCACACTCAAATGACAAAGATTACTCTTGCTCTAATAAAAATTTCAGATTAGAAGAAATTAGGATAAAAAGAAAAAAAAGAAGAAAGGTATCAAAGTTTATACCAAAGTACTATTTTACGGTTATTCATGAAGAGTAATAAACTGCACACATCCATCTATTTATACCTACACACTATGAACATGAGTCCACTATGTAGACGTAGGTAGTATAGATGCATATGTCAGACACAACGTAGTTACTTCTTCATGTTTTCATGCAAATGAACATAGAATCCTATTGGAGCCAAATTTCCACTAGGTCCCTGACGCTGATTGTCTGGAAGCCAAATCCCCAGAACCCTCTGATCTCGCTCCAGATGCAAAGTAAAGATGTCAGCTGGTGAAACATTCATTACTAGAAGGTTTTCCTTCTGTCTAGATATAATTTTACATTTTATATGTAATTAAGCTATAAAATAGACACACAGAAAGGACCACAGTCTTCATATATGCATCCTCCATTGGTTGTATCTGTCTTTGAGAAAGAAATGAGCCGTGACCATTTCTCTGGCCCTAAGAGGTGATGGAACAGCACATCTCACATCCATATTCCCCTGAGAAACAAGGTCCTCTGAACACTGGCCAAACATTGCCTAGGAGAGGGCTGTGAGGCACAGATCAAAACCATGCCAGAGTCTTGGATAACACACTGCAGAGATGAGCCTGTACCAGTGTCTGAGCCACGATCGTGTCCCGCTATGGTATTTATGGACTTTTACAACAGGCAGTAGCAGTTCAGACTCATGCTGTTCCTGATGTTGTTATTAAAAGAAGCTGTAGGTGAAGATCAGAAATAATTCATTTAATTATGTTATAACCAGTCCTACTGGAAGGTTTGGGTGTGCAAGGGCAGCAAGACCATTATCTTAATCTATGCGGTTTAAGAAAGTAATTTCACAGCTAACCTTGGAAAACAGTGTAGACCTTGTCGTCACTTCATTTTCTTTTAGTATAGAAGTGGGTGGCTATGTTTGTTGTGGAAGGCTTGTAAAATTAAACAGTGCAATTATTTTAATCTCTTAATATGTTTGGAATTACGGCTTATGGCTGTTCAAAACATTCTAGTCACTGGGGTTTGCATAACACATATGACTCAGAGTCAGCAAATGTCTACCATATGAACAACAAATGTAGAACGATAAAATAAATTCAAAAGAAGACCTTTCCAACCCTGGATACCCAGGAGATAAGGGAGGCAAAACTGACAGCTGTCTTCAGCAAGAGAAAATCTATTCAAATATTGTTTTTCAAAGGGTTCCTCTAAGTAAGGAAGATTTATTTTATCATGGGCATACCAGAAATACCATGATGTTAGAAAAAATATTAGAAGAGTTATCTGAGACCCAAAACTCCACCGTACCAGGAGTCAGTTATTATAAAACAAATAAATGGGTACTTCAGTCCTCAGGCACGCAAAGGGAAGTAGAGACAGTTTTTGCAGAATTTCCCCCTTTTCTCTAGGATGCATTAATTTCTATATTAACCTACAAAATAAATTAGAGTTAGATTATGACTTCCATATTCACATTTCATAATATTTTTTTATTTCCTATGCAGATTATTAGGAGTACTTTGGGAATAAAAATTGTCATTCAGTGGTAGTTAGATATTGAAATTTACTAGTTGTGATTAGAAAATAATAATGCTCAATGCTGTTGGGGCAAACACATTTTTATTAAAATTGCATATATTGTAAATTATAATGTTCCACTTATTTATTATATGGTATATGATAAATATACAAAAGTGTGAGATTCTTTCTCCTCTGTGTCCTTGCTCAGAGCTAAGATTTCTGCTGATTCTTTCCATTTACTTGGTAGGATTCAGTAAAGTACTAGAAGAAAGGCATATGTTAAGACTAATAAGGTAAGTAGGACATCTACTTATTCACAGTGAGATTGATGAAATTAACATTTTCTGAAGATATTAATTCTCCATTTGAGTAAACTCACTTCCTAAAACACATTTCTTGTGCAGGAATACACGGTATCTTCAAATCACAGGTATGGGATTGTATCCCACCAAATGGCTATTGGTATTAACAAAAAGTTCCCATATCACTCTCTAATCTACTCTTGATTTCGTGGTCATCTACCTTGCACAGGTACAAGCTCTCTTGTTGTGTTTTTCAGTATGAACTTACTTGTTTATTCCTTTATATTGAACTTCTTAATTAAACTTTTCTAGAAAGCAGTTTTGTTTTTTATTCAGAACAGAATAGAACATCAATTTAAAAAATCCTCAAAAAAATTTAATAGCTACAAGGATGAAAAAATTAACACAAAATAAATGAAGCAATCACTGTTTTTGTGGGAACTAATAAATAATTTCCCATAAAATGCCATGAGACTTTTCAAAAGCTGGCAGGATCTTTATTCTGTTGACCATGATTACTGTGTTTAGAAAGCAACAAAGAATAAACTGAACATTACATCAAGCACTAAGCAAGTAGCCTCCAAGGGAGGCTAACGGTAGATCACCTTCTATAAATTTGCAACACAGCTAAAGAGTACAAATTCCAGAAAAGAGTTGTTGAAATACGACATTAAACTACTTTATAAATCATTTTTAGTAGGGCTCTTACAGGTAATTAAACAGAGGGAAAAGCTATAACAATTTGAATTAGATTTGGGACTATATTTTACAAACTATTGTGTAATTTCCTAGTCTACAAGAAAAATTTCTGCTAGAAATTTATATTCCAAATGAGAATAATATAGTCTGTAAGTGAAAGATTGCAGGAATAACTTGATGAGTGGAGGCAAAGATACAATCGTTCCCCCTGAAGTTTAGGATAAAGTTTAAAAGAGTAAATATGAATAAAAATGTCTTTTTTAAAAAAAAAGAAAAACAACAAAAAAAAACTAACACATCAAGAAACATAAATCACAAATCATAAATGGCCAAAAGAGATTATATTGTATATGATACTTGTGTAAAATATTGCTTGTTTAATTCAGCAGCATACAGCCTCAGTGTTCGTAAGAAGTATAGACTTAGTAAGTCATTCCCAAGGAGAGAGAAGAGAAGCTGAGGCTCAAAGAAAGCAGGGACAAACCAAAGGAAAACACATGACTGCAAAAAACTTTCTCAAAATAAGAGTTCCTTCCATTTAAATTTGAACAATCAAACTATTATAGATTATCAGAGATCTGTGGGTTTATACCCCTTCTTACTTTCATAGGAATTGAACGTGTGGTGGAAAGTTAGTTAATCAACTCTGTGGGCTTGTGTTTGGGAAGAGAAAATACAAATACTAGAAGGAAAGTTGTCTAGAATAATTGATTAGGACATGTCTGCTGTCTATTCCGAAGGATTTAAATATAACAGAACAAGATCAAATTATGAAGGAAGGGCTGGTTGCTATTAGACACTATAATAAAGTATAAACCTCTGTGCTTTACCAGTTAATTAGAAAGGAAAAAATGGTGGGATTGAAGATAAACCAATAAAGCTATTCAGAGATTAAAAGGACAGTTCCTGAAGATGTGTTATGTATGCCTTGAGTTTCATCTAACAAGGTTACACTAATTTTAACTCTCTTCAGCCTAGTTTTCTTTAAATTTAATTTGGAATAATGTTTTTCATTAATGGAATTTATAGAAAACTGGAAAAAAAACCAATGGCATTCCTTTGGAATATTATGTGCAAGCAGGCCATGCAGTGCTGCTGATTTGATTGCATCCTGTCTGAGCAGGTCCTAAGGTTTGTCCATGCAGACTAAGTAAAGACTTCTGCATATGAGGGTCTTCAGAGAGCAGGAGTTGACATCTATGCAACAAATACATTTTCAACCAAGGCAGGTGCAAATGGTGTAGGACTTCTGAAATTCATCCACTGAGAAAAGTAAGTAGAGTTCAGCAGTGTAGTGGGGCCTGGGTTTGTGATGATGTCTTGCAAAAGACGGGGGTCATGCGAGGCCAAGGGGAAAAGTGGGAACCCAAATACATTGGGTATTTGGGTTTGACGTCAAACCCAAAGACAGCAGGTCAACAGCAAGCCTTCCTGTGGCTTCAGTGGCCCCAGATGTATATTTGAACTTTTGCAGGCCTACAAGGGCTAAACAAAAGCTCTGGAGATTCAGTTATCTTTCCTCTGGCAAAACTTCATGTTAAATCCATTCAGCAATTAAAATGAGACATTGCTAAAATTTCCTTGGCAAGCAGCTAGAACACTGACACTGCTTTTTTGAAACCATCAGCAACTGTTGTTTATAAGGATCACTTCTTAATGATATTCACTGGGAAATGAGAAGAGGAAAAGTATGACTGGGGTTGAATACTTGAGAAGAAAAGTTTAGTCTTAAAAAAGGAAGGAGGTAATTTGAAAATGGCATCTAAACGTATATATGTATGTATGTATACATACGTATATATGTAGTATGTGTGTATATTCACATCTGTATCTACACCTACATCTTCATATCTAAGATTATGAAAGGAAACCAAAAAAGTCAGAATTTTCTCAAATTGTAACAAGTTTCTTTCCTCTGAAAACAAGCCATTAAGCACTCTGCAAGTATGCCAATTGCTGCTTTAAATAAAAAGAAAGCCACTTACATTGTTTCCAGCCCACCAAAATAAACCCACCCGGACTGCTGAGATGTAGACCAATGGGACATATGTGTGTGATAACCCCATTCCAGAGTAAATCCAGCCACAATATTAAGGAGTAATTTCGGTAATAAAAAAGTTTCATTAACTGTAAATCAAAACACATTTTATGCCTGGAAGGCAATTTTAAGCTTTCTTCTTCTTCCTAACCCCTTCCTGTACCCTTCATTACAATATAATCAATTAGGAATGAGCTTGAACCAAAGCTGGAGTGCCAAGCAGCCCTGAACACCGAAGAAAATTTGAAATTGCTTATATCCACAGTCAGTGGATCACTACACATTTCTATCAGAATTTTAATAAATCAAATTAAAGTATGTTTTCACCAAAAGGAAGGTTTCACATGAGTGGAAACATGAGTGGAATGGCTTTTGAACTTGATTAGTAGTAGCTTTCTGTCTGATCTCCTACTTTTTCTCACTAGCAAACTAAAGTGCTATACATTTAGTCTCCTGCATAACGGTTTCTGCTACAACATTTAATTCACATTTGCAGTTAGCCAGAATGCTATGGTCAGCAGTCACAATTCAGCTGGAAAACAACAATGCATTAAGCTATGATAAATTAATCACTTGGAAACTTGTGAACATGTCCTAAGGAACTTATGGTTGCCCCTTAGCATAGTATTTTTTCCACTCTATCATATTAATGGCTTTAGCATCTCAACACTACTGTGACAAAAGCAAAATGTCTTTTCTTTCTTCTTTTTCCTTTGAATAAGTAATGTTGAGGCAAGGAGAGGGGGAATGGTTACATAAGATGTCTATATCTGAAAAGGAAATTAAGGCTGGATCCTCTCAATCTTAGTTGGATTCCTTAATTACTGGACAACCCTTCCTCTTAGGATCTTTTCAGCCACCAGTTTTTAGGCATTTGGGAGGAGGAGGAGAAGGGGGAGGAATTGTATTACCCTAGGAATAAAGAACACCAGATTCGTATAAAATAAGAATTGGCTGAAGTCCTTGCTCAAACCTCAAAGCCCTTCTGACATTTGAAACAGTTTAGTACTCCTTTTATTTTCTTCATCTGCCGCAATGGTACTTCCTGATACTGGCAGAGACAGAACAGTGAAAATACCATGTGAAAATCTGTGGTTTGAATAAGTTTTGCCAAGTGTGCAGCCTTTTGGTGTTTTTGCCGTTGACTTTTTTTTAGACTATTTTTATTAGGTTTCTACAAACAGAAAAGACAATACCAACAAAGTATGCTTAGATATAATAGATATCTGAGCATCAGGCCTAAAGAATGCTGTGGTATGTGGGCTAGACAGAGAGCTCCCTGGGCTCCTGATTTGCAATCGCACCCTTTGGGTGGACTATGCCATTACACAATGACCTCAGTAAGGCTCTGGGAAGCCCATGCTTTTCAGTGACATCACATACTTAAAACTCTGCATGGTAGTTTTCAAACATATGGAAAAATTGTTGGATGGAAAGAAAAGAGGTACAAGTTCACTACCAACAAAATCTTTTACTTTCCCAAATGCAAGCACATCCATACTGTCAATATCAATCTTCTTCTGGAAATTCAGAAGTCAGAGGAGCACCTCCCTGTAATGTTTGAGTGAAATCATGCTTTATGAGCGTAACATCTGAAACCCAAGAAACCCCCTAAACTGTCATGAAGATTAAGTTCAGGTTTTGTATTAAATTGTACTCTCTTTATTACTTTGAGGTTTTAAAAAAGTCATGCATGTCTTCAAGGTCTTTCAGAGTCATAGAGAGTTTCAGGGTGCATTTGACAGCTGCTTTTTTTAACCTAGTAAATCCACCTTTTAGTATCTATATATGATAATCACAAGTGAGAGTTTGTGATTGAAAGATCCTGGCAGTTTTTTGGTCTAGATGAAATGAATTACTGCTATCAGCCCACCATCTAAAAACCTCAGCAATTCAATTAGCAGTAATTGAAATGGTAATTGATAATGTCAGCTCAAAGGCTGCAAAACAAATGAGCCTTACGTCTGAACTGTTCCCTTATCTCCAGAATTTAGATTTATATCCTGGAAATGCTTATTGACACAGAAATGCATTTGTTGGCAACTTCACTGGAAAAAATTACTGGAAGTGTATCAAATAAAACTGGAAGTATAAAACTGAAATATACTTCAGAAGAAGTCATGAATGTGCTATAAGGTATAACTCTGCCCTGATAGGAAGGAAAGCAAAATGTCCAGATGCTATCTTTTATTTCAACACAGGATTAATTTTCCTTAACTTTACACATTTAAAACATGAACTTCTACTTCTAAGCTAAATTTTCAATTCAGGTATCTAGTACCTAGTTTCAGTTTTGATGACCCATGAAATCTTGTCTGGTGTCCAGCTGCTTCGCTAGAAGGTCACAGATTTTATTTTTGCCATGCCACAGAGGATCTCACATGGCTGTAGATACCAAGGTTGAGGGAAATGAATAAGGCCCATGGTGTCTAGACTCCTTTAGGGGAGTGGAGGTCTTTATTCTAGAACCAGTCCCCCAGCTTCTGACTGTAATGGTGAGAGGTTGCCCACATACAGATAAGCAGTGCCTTTTGAGTTGTTTCAGGATATCTAGCCCGGTTTTCAGATGCCCTAGGATGGCACAGATCTCCTGCAATTGATATTCCTTGGTAAATATCACAGACAAACTAAGGCGTCTCAAATGAGACAGGAGATGTGTGTGTGAACAGCTGAAATGAGTCCATATATCTCTAAATTTGGATCTGTATCTCACCTTTAATGTTAGGTAAAGGGAATCCTGTCCTTTATGTCCTTACTTAGGAACATCCTCTGGATGTGTTCTGTGATTCAACACCGGTAACACATGTAAAAGAGAAGACATCAGTTTTCCATACTGTGGATACAACACTCTCTCTCAGCTTTGAAACTAATGATGTAGACATGAGAATGATAGTAGTAAATGTGGTTCTCAGCAGTTTAAGACTATAACCTTAACCTCTAACCTAGTCTTAGAGGGTTATTTAAGCATCTGACTTAACTGGTTTATTGACATAGATCTGTCTTCGGACTATGGATCCTGAGCTATCATGGAAAATTTAAACATTCAGAGAACAAAAGCACAGAGACAGAAGACAGACACAGAGGACTTTGGTCAGATCTTCAGCTAAGGAAATTAGCAGAGTCCTTCACGTGGTTAAGACTCAGTTCCTGTCATGGAAAAATGTCTAGCAGAAAACCCAGTTGCACAGTTACTGAGGAGATTTATGTACACATGACATCTGGTGTGTTTCAGAAGGAAAGCATAGGACAAATGAGTTTCCTAAACCTGCAATTTATTGACACAGTCATCCAGAAAGCATCTGACTGTCTTTCAAGATTACTGTGAAAGAATAGTCCCACAACCCTGCAAGAGCTTAAATATTTTATTCTAGTTTGTTGGAAAACTACTTTATCTGGCTGACTTTTTAAGCTGCTCTACCCAGCTGGAAAGTGCTCTGCACTTTCATGTCCTATGTCATTCCACCACTGTTTACTTTGTTCATTAATGAGAATGCTTTCAGAATGGCTTAGATATAATCAAAATATTATGATCTCCCCACCTTCAAGGTCTGGCATAACATAAAGCATAGGCCAATATAGATGAGCAGCCAAAGGACAGATTATCTGTGATAGATAGATAGGGTCATGCTGCTGTTGTAAAACAATTCTCTGCATGTGTGAGTGGCAAGAGGGAATGCGTTAGAGAAATAAGCTTGCAGAGAAAATAGGATATATTTGTAAACACAAAGTGTTCATCTAGAAGTTGCACAACCTATGAATGCCACTTGAAAACCTACTAATATACATAAAATAAACTTTTAAATGAGGATTTCATGATAAGATGACAACACATTTCCTAAGTGAGTCCAGCTTCAGAGGAGACCAAAGTTCAACAAAGATGACAATCTATGAATGAACAAAAATGTGTGTTAAAATTTTTCAAGATGGCAGTGGCTTCAGGCATAAGATTTTCCTTGATGCATTGCTCACAGAAGCAGTGAACAGTTTGATATTTCCCACATAATGATAAATGACATTTTTCTGATAGATATTAATAACAAGTATATTGAGTGTTACACTGGTATTACAGATCATCATTATTCACACTGAACAAGTCTAAATATGAACAGTGCTATGTAAAAGTAAATAAGACTATGGTATATATTTATATAGTTCCTTCTCTGGAGGCCAGTACGAGATTAAGTAACTTAACGACAATGGAAAGACAAAGCACTATAGTAAACTCAGTCCTGCTGTAAATACACACAACCTCATTTACAACCGAATCCCTTCTTGTCCAGAGCCATA
This sequence comes from Pedionomus torquatus, assembly GCA_013398155.1. NCBI lineage: Eukaryota > Metazoa > Chordata > Aves > Charadriiformes > Pedionomidae > Pedionomus > Pedionomus torquatus. The sequence continues at coordinate 201,768 of VZRU01009775.1, read as the reverse complement.
TTTAGTATGTGATGTCTCCATCCTCACACCGCATTCATTATTTCTGTTTCACACTAAGGCAACTCCGTTACTTTCACTAAATGGAGCATGTCATTTTCTTAAATAATTGCCTGACAGTAAAAATCTAAGTATATATAGAGCATAGCGTGAGGAAAATAGCTTCCTATTCTAATTCATGCCCTTGATTTCACAGGCTCTGTTTCTGTCAATAATTACATTTAGAGAACATCCATTTTAATTCCTCAGAGCACTGCATTTATATGAGTGAATGAACTCCTGTTATCAAAACTGAGTCTTGACTTGGCTCCACAAGCTGATGTAACATACTCGACTGCAGTTCCTGAGAAAGTATAGTAGGTCGATTGTATTTGGGCTGGAAAACCAGGATCCATGAGCCCACATTTCAGGCTCATACAGCAAAGCTGGAAATGTGAAGGTTTTTTGCTGTCAATCCAAATTCTTTGGGACCTGAGATTTCTCTCCTGGGGCTGTGACACAGCATCCAGCCTCTCTCTAAACTTCAAGAAATACCAGTAGTCAAGTACCCTGGTGTTCCAGAGTTCTTACAATGATTCAGTATTACAAGCGGTGACCAAAGACTTCACTGGCACTGTCCTGGGTTCTCATTCCCCAGCTATCAACACTAGGTTTCTCTTTTTCATACCGAAGTTCCTGTCTGGGCCATATTCCTGGATTTACTTTCTGCACAATCCTGGGCACAAACAAGAAGTTGCTGAATACCTAAGTTTCTGCGAGGTTGGCACATCTGCTGTGTTCAGTCTAAATTGCAAATCTAAAATTTTATGATAGGTTATAATAGGGTTAATGATTTTGGGGGGTTAATAATCTATACTAAATAAAAACAAAGTTTTCCTAGTTCTAATTATAAAACTATTTTGCCATGACTACATATTTTCAATATACTTCTTGATTCCATCAGAATCATAGTTTATCACTAATTGGCAGATCATGCTATAACTGTTATTTTGTGCTAACAATTAGGAATTTTGAAAGTATGCCTATCTCTTTCTTTTTATGCAAAGAAGTTTCATCAACCTCAGAAGCATTTTTATCAGATATATGGGGAGGACATCCATTCAGTCCAAGTGTCGGGAGGAGCCTGTGTTGAACAGATTCCTCAAATTGATTGAACACTTGCAGCAGCCTTCAAGAGCCACACTGGGTTCCTCCAAATGGGTTCTGCCTTTTTCACTCCTGAGGAACAAATTTCCAACTCCCATGCAGATTTGAATTACACTGATGTGGCAGCAAATAAGATCCCTCCATACATTTTAAAAAGATTTGGATTATAAGGATGATCCATCTCTGCTCTGATCTCACAGCATAGAAACACCAATATGAGCAGATACAAATCACAGTGTCTCACTCAAAAAAAGTTGACAGTGAATAAAACTCAACCTTACTCATCTATGTATCTTTATCCAGTCTGTTCTGGGGTGGAATTGCTGTGTTTGCATCAGGGATGCATAAGAAAGGCATTCAGATATATGGCCATACTATAATGGTTGTACAAAGTGTATGAAAAACAAAAATAAAATCACTGTTATTATTAATTCTGCATTTAACTGAAGTAACTGAAGCATGGAACTAGGGTTAGGAGAGGGTTATACAGCAGAAAATAAAATATCAAGATATGTTCATTTAAATGTAGCAAAGGGTGGAAACATACGGTTAACAATGTGACATTCCTCTCTCTCCAGTTCAGAGTAAATAAAACAACCTTACTTTCTTTCCAACAAATCAATCAAACTGCACCATAAGTACAATGACACCCTATTGTTTCTTATGGTTTTCAGAATGAATGTGAAGTTATGTGTGTTTTGCTTGGCAAAACTGAATCTTCTTGAAATCCACCAGCTAGGTCCCAAGTCTTATCTTACTCTGTCAGAATCCCCTGCAAACCATTATTTTTCAGCTGAAGGGGCTCTCTGAAGTCTTGCCTGTGCTTCCTATTCCAGGCATCAGCAGGGAAGTTGTATGCTTTTGGCACATGAGGAAGTGCTGTGTGTTTTCAGCTCCCTTGCTGTCTACACAAGGAATATGTTGGAATATTTGTCTCAACAGGCTTCTCCTTCTGAGTTAAATTGTGTATATAGATATGTGACAGTATATCGCCTATAGTATGCAAGTGGATGCATAGGAATGCCTATAGTGAAGTGGAGGCATGGGAATGTCTATAGTGAAGCTTCAGCAAGGACAAAGACTAAGCACAGGGCTGAAGTTCAGCTCCTGCAGTAAGGAAGCAACAGGTGAGGTTTTCTCACTGTTTTTTCATGCATTTTGCTAGGTTTACAAATTTTGATCCAAAATTACATGGCTTCGTTATATCAGAGATGACCTTAAACACAGGAGTCTAAGCCCATAGGAGGGAGGAAACGTGTTGTGGACACTGTAGATACGCTTGAAACCTTTACATCTTGATTTTAAGAAGGTTCATTTATCTTTCAAAATGTCCTTCTGAGAATGCCTCCAGAATGGACACCAGATGGAAAAAGTCCAAGTCTTCCTCAAAGGGGATAGGTGAACATCAGTCCTTCACAGTTCAGTGGCTGTGGATCAGCTCTACAAGCTGTGTTTCAGGCTTTTCCACATCTTTTCATACATCGACGGTGATGGTACAGAGAAACTGAGATTTGTTTCTGCAAGTCATGCACGGGCAACTCAATATGACACTTAGGATAGGCTCCAGCATCTACCATGTTATTAAAGATCACAAGTCAAGGCATGCAGAATCCCCTTATTTCCACAAGTATCAGACCTTACACAGTTAGAACAGGGTAGGATCTGTTACTGAACTGCTTATCATAAGTGACTGCTCACTGATTATTTGTGACTGTGTTGGAATCAATGCCATTCTTACCTCCAATTTCATATGTGTTTTAGACACACCTTTGTAGAACCAAACAGTGGAACTCATTGCTGTAAATATTAATGTATAAATATTGTTATTCAAAAACTGATACAATTATCACATGAGTAGGAAACAGAGGCCAGTCTGAATCCATGAAAAGTCTTCCAGTTTCAACACTGGTGGGCTCTAAGCAACATTTAGGCAAATGAAATAAGATCTATCTGGTGATTACTCACTTACCAATCTGTTCTTTTTTTAAACATTTATTTTCGTCCAGTTCAGTAGTAAATATATGTTGAAGCCATCAGTATTGCTTTTATGCACTGTGGTCATGCTCCTGATTTCTTTGGCTTCAGCCATTCACAGAAACAATACAGAAAAGGAATTGTCAATGTAATTGGTCTGCCACTAATGTATGTTACAATAAAATAATACTAAAGGAAAGAGAGTGTTTAGAGTAATGATGACTAAGTGTTGAGCTCCTACAGCAGAGTTTGTGAGGTAGTGAGTTCTGGCAGAGAAACTCTTGGGATTTTGTGGGTTTTCTTTACAATTGAATATAGCAACAGTGGATGCAGTTGCTTCACTTGAATGAGTTTCCTAGTGCCTAAAATTATATTTGGTGTCATAATATGTTTAATTCAACTACATTAATTGCATGCAAACATTTCTGTTTGGTCACATTGTAAAAATAATATTACTGGGTGTCTTCTGCATACTCCTTTCTTCTTCCAATTTCTTACTTGCTTCAGGCAAACGATTTTCCGAGAAGCTTGTCTGTGATTAAAGATGCAATAATTCTTCCCAGAAAAGCAATAACACCATCCAACAGTATCACATTCCCACTTCTTAATTAAGGTTCTGTACTTTTGTTATTCATTGACAGTAACTGACATATACATGTTTCTGCATAATTATACCACAAGTTCATTAGGGCCTGCGCACATATATGTGTCTTCCATTCCATTCATCCATCCAAGCCTGACAAGTAATTTCAATTAAATAAAACTAATTTTAAAAAATGAAGCATAATAACCTATGGGTAAAGGCAATTAAACATTTTGGGGAAATTGGACTTTATGGAGACCACCATCTTTCCACATGAATTACAGAACACAATTGTTCATAACATAAATTTAGGAGATGTACAGTAACAACTGAGATACAAATGATTGTATAGACAATGTTGAAATTCTGCTTCTAATATTACTTGATGTGAGTTGCAGTTAGTTGGAATAGTGTAACCTTGAACAGTCACACTGGGATTATCATGACTTTTTAACAGAAAAGTTTCTGCAATCAACAACAAAGCAAAAGCATGAAGTTTAATGACTGTGGCCTAGAGTTCATGAGAAAATTTACAGTGATGCCTAATTTAAAATGTCCCAAGCAACAGCTGCATCTGTCAGGGCACATCTATAAGAAAAAGCTCTCGAGAATTTTAGGACTAGATAGAGTTCACTTCAATTAAAACATTTAATCGAGACATTGAAGAAAGGGGTGTGGTCATTGTAGACCCTTCTTAAGAGTTAATGAGGACAGATAGAGACCTGCAGAGGGAGAACTGGGTGTTAAGTAGGTTGGAAAAAAACCTGGCAAGTACATGGAGTTGAAACATGCTCTGAAATGCGTAACTTTCTGTTGCCTATTGACTGATACCTGAAACAGAGAGGAAGGAATCCAGCCTCCGGAGTACTTCTGACTGATCAGACATATTCCCCAGCTTAAACATTTCAGCAACTGTGTCAACTCATTTATGCTCTCTGGCAAGCAGGCCTCTTGGATCCTGCTCCCTCCTCAGTATGGAAAATTACAACTCATTTCTCTGAAAAGTGACCTAATCACCTGTAACTGAGATTGCAAACACTCCCTGTCTATTCCTCCTGCTGAGAAAATATCACTGTGTGGAGACTAAAGCAGAAAAAAGACAAAAATTGAATACGTCTGATTTTAGCCTAGCTACGACACCATCAACCTGGATTGTGTTGGGGGAAATAACTTGAAGTTAAAGCTAGGAGTTTCAAGAATCTCACTACCACTGCTGATCTTTTACACTCATTTCCTTTATGGGCTTATGGGCACTTGAAGAGCTGGTTGGGACTGAATATTCACATGGTAAAAGAAACACTGGGAAAAATAGCCCAATGTCCAAGTGGAGATCAGTGACAAGTGGCCTTCCTCAGGGACTGGTACTGGAACCAGTGCTGTTTAACATCTTTATCAGCGACATGAATGGTGAGATGGAGTGCACCTTCAGCAAGTTTGCCAATGACATCAAGCTGTGTGGTGCAGTCACCATGCTGAAGGGAAGGGATGCCATCCAGTGGGACCTGGACAAGCTTGAGATTTGGGCCTTTTTGAATCTCATGCTGTTCAACAAGCCAAGTGCAAAGTCCTGCATATGGATCAGGGCAACCTCAAGCATAAATACAGGCTAGCAGAGAATGAATTGAAAGCAGCCCTGAGATGAAGGACTTGGGGATGTTGGTTGATGAGAAGCTCAACATGAGCTGGCAAAGTGTTCTCACAGGCCAGAAAGCCAACCACATCCTGAGCTGCACCAAGAGAAGGGCGGTCAGCAGGGGGAGGGAGGTGATTCTGCCCCTCTGCTCTGTTCTGTACTGACAGACAGGTGGTGTGAGACACCACCTACAGTACTGCTTCCAGCTCTGTGGCGCCCAGTGTAAGAAGAGCGTAGACTTGTTGAAGTGAGTCCAGAGGAGGCCACGAAGATGATGAAAGGGCTGGAGCACCTTTACTATGAAGACAGGCAGAGTGAATTTGGGTTGTTGAACCTGGAGAAGAGAAGGCTCTGGGGAAACCTTATAGGCCCTTCCAGTACTTCAAGGGGGCCTACAGAAAAGATGAGGAGAGACTCTTGATCAAGGAGTGTAGTGAGAGGATGAGGGGGTAATGGTTTTAAACTGGAAAAGGGGAGATTTAAATTAGGGAAGGGACATTTTTTTGACTACCTAGGGAACATTCATTCAGAGCAGTACCTTGAGTTGTAAATAGTTATCATCATCTTGTAAAACCAAATAGAACAGGTTTCACTTTAGAAAATTTCCAGGATAGGCCAGCTGCTATTTGCTATACCCACAAAACAGCTAAGTAATACTAGAGCAAAACCTTGAGTACGATCCCAATAATGAATATCACATTCTGAGATTTATGAATTATTGCTCTGTTGCTGTTTTTAAGTAAACGTATCTTTTTTAATTTCAAAACTTTTTTTGATAAAGCTGGTTCTGAACAATATTGCAGCTCCTAAGACATCTCTGTCCTTTAGGGCAGGAAACTGAAACACTTTCAAAGTAATCAGAGCACTTGCACAGATTCCCCAGGGTTTCTAAGAAATATCTTGATTGAGTTGAATGAACTACTCTGAGTGCTAGTAATTCACAGATCTAAAGACTGTAAGGTAGTAGCTAATATTAGACAAAAAAGCTCTGCAGCATCCTTATGTTTGAGCCATGAGTGTCCCAGGAGAGTTCATAACATCTGCCTGGAACCTAACAAAATTAACTCTACCAAGTGCTCAGTCAGCTTTTGTAAAATGAATCACGGCACACTGGTAAACTAATTATTCTGTTTCCACAGCTTTATGTGCAAAGCACAAAGCTCAGCTCTAAATCTATCATCTGTTTCCAGATACTTAACATTTATTTTCCTTCCATAATCAAGAATTATAATAATAATAAAGAAAGCCCAGTGTATTCTACTGTTATTCCACGGTGTCCTAGTGATGTGAAACACAAGCAAGCAAGGAAGGTTTTACTGTCTGATACAAAATGTTCAACATCCCTTTAAACATCTCCATGTATGTAGATTTCAATTATATAAACTCATTTAGTAAAATGACTTCTGTAATGAGACTAAAGTGTAAAACTCAAGAGAAGACATACTTTGATCAGAGTAAAACGGAATTCATGTCAGCTTTTTATGTCTTTCTAGAAAATCATTTCCATACTATGCTCTGGGGAATCTCTGCAAACCTTTTCAGTCTATGTGAATATAAACTATTGAATTTAGAATAATAAACCAGTTAATTAACTGGTCCTTCCACATGGTCACTAGTGGATACTGAAATAATGTGAAATTCTCACATTCATATTGTGAGCTTTACTGTTTTTTTGAGGGTTTGGTTGGTAGGTTGGTTTGTTTTTCAAAGGAGAGCATTGTGAATATTTTGAAAATAAATTCAATAAGATACAAGCACAGAATTTTTGGACAGTTTATTCTGCATAGTATTTAATTCATGACTGGCTCACAGAATTGCCCAATAACTTTTTTTGCCATGGTTTTTTTTGATGAGTAAGAAATCACTAAATGGAATTCTGAAGATTATTCATAATTTTTTTTCATAATTTTTTTTCCAAGCTAATATCCATATAAAATTTTCACTAGGATGGTTTTTGAAGGCAGAAGACATTTTTAAGAAAAGGAAAACAAGTTTTTAATTTATTCTAAATACTATTAGAAAAAAAGTGCTTGTTTCTATGTATAGCACATATAACACGTGTATGTACACATATCTTTGGGACACTATCCTGAAAATTAAACCTCATCCATGGGTATGGGGTGCACTTAAGTACCTCAGTAATCTCAGTAAAATCAAAATCGAATGTGGTTTCACTCACAGAACTACAGAACTGTGAAACTGTGAAGGACCTCTGGGGATCATCATGTCTAATGCCTGACTCAAAGCAGGACAAACTAGAGCAGGTTGTCAAGGTTGTGTCCAGTCCAGTTTTGTCCAAGAATGAAGACTCTATAGCCTCTATGGACAACCCTAAATATCTACTGTTTAGTTGTCTATGTTCCTTAATCTTACTGTTTTATTGCAATCTCATAGGAGCATCTACTTTTTTAGTAATTATATTCAGATATATAGCTGTAGCCACTGCAGATGTATTGAAGTTAGTTTTCAGTTTTAAACTACATCGAGTTTGTGTTTTGGTAGCAATGCAATAGCAACAGCAAAGATTCTGTTGGAATGAAATAATTTCACTTTTGTTTGATTTCTACCATCTTGACCTCTTCTGTGGTATGGAAGCAAGGTTCACTAAGAAAAGCAGGCACTGCAAATTATTAGAAATATTCCCATACTAATTGAATTCAGCCACTAGTAAAAATGCAGCAAATACTAGTATTGTATTTTGAGAAGTCCTGCATATGTTGCTTTTTTATAGGCATGGGATTTTTTTTGAGAAAAGCACATCACATCGGTGAATTTACTGAGCAACCCAAATGGAAGATGTTGGGGGAAATCTGTAAATCCTTGGTCTGCATATTCATGCTCTCTAATAAGCTGTAATCTCTTCCTCAGTGTGAATATCCTTCCATGTGTAACATAGCAAGTATCCAGCTATTCCAAATTTGATGCACTTTTCTGTGAGCTCCTAACACAGTGCTTAGTTGATTGCTGTCAATTGACCGTGCTGCTGAGTTCCCCTGAGCTTTCTCAGGCAGGAGTGGTTATACATTTGTTTTCTTTCTATTATCATGTGTAAGCTGTCTTAAAAGGAAAGAGCAGAAATTACTTATGGAAAAAGACAGGCAAAAAAGTAGGTGCATTAAAAATAAGAGGAAAGAGAAAAATGAGATTCATCTAATGGAGTGATAACAGGCATTCTCAAGCGATCTAGTAAAGCTGAGCTCTGTTTTAGTCATGGAGAGAATTAAGCATTTCTAAAGTTCAGTTCAGTCTAAAGCAATTACCTGGAACAGGTTAGATAAATTATGTTACAAAAGACCATATTTCTCCCCATGGACTGTAAATGGAGCACGAGGTGACTAGCAGCTATTGACACCTATTAATATAAGTGCTTAGAGTTAGGTGAGACAAATCCCACCCTAACAGCCTGCAAGATGATGTCTTTTCCCATTCTATTTTTCTGCCTCTTTCTATTTCTCTGGGGTAAAATGGAATTTCTGGGAAGTCTGGATTATTGTTTTTTTCCTTTTCTTTTGCAAGCTTTTGGATACATTTTCATAGGAAAGGAAGCTACAATTGCAGCAAAAACCTTTGGGTGTGTAAGAGCCTAGGAATGTTGAGGCCTCAAAACACTCTTAACAGCATCAACAACATTTTGCTTTTGTTTCCTGGCGTTACGTAGAGAATAACTTTTTATTTTTTTATGCAGACCTGGAACCAAGTTGTTGGTTTAATCCTCTTAATTATCTGTGTTGGCATTTACAGAGGGAAATAACTAGAAACCATCCTGTACTGTGGATCATATCATCTATCATTAGTTCCCATTACTTGAACAGAGGGAAACTATATGGAGACAAAGACCATGCTGTATTACCAGTATGCAGAGACAAAATGAGCAAAGGAAATAACTGAAGGATCCTGTATCCCAGCATCGCTGCACAGAAGCAGAAGAAGGGAAATAAACTCAGTGTTAACCCCAGTTATGTGAGGTCATAAAAATTCACTTTGGTTCAAAGATTGTAGACTTCCCATGTTCCCTGGATGAGGCAAAGGCTTCTCTAAAGGGCAGAAGATAGTCAACTTCAGGTTAACTTCTGAAGGATCTAATTTTAGCCTGTAAAGTCATCCTGGAACTAGGGTTTTTCAATAAATTTAGCCTTTGTGAAGATAGATAGAGTCCTACTTTAAGGACTGAAGACACATTCCTCTTTTGCAGGATTATATGTTATGAAACAAGCAGGGAAGGAAAGCTAAATGCAGAAAAGGATGCATATCATGTTGTTGCTATTTCTGGGCAAAGGGGTAGGAAAATAATAAAGCCGTAAGACGTTAACAATGTTGAGACATGGCAAAGCACTGGCTAGTTCTCCCTCAATGAGGTTACTTCATAAGGTAGATTGACTTTATTAAGAAGAGAAAGTAACTTTTTATTTTTCTCTTTGACTTTGTAAGTGCTCCTGTTAAAGTCTTTCAAAATGTGTTCTTCCAAATCTGCTTGCTGAGAACTACACAATACCATATATACTGTGTTAACAAGCCATCTGACCTCTTTAAAATATGTGCCCATGTAGTCTAATAATATTAAAGAAAGGGATTCAAATACGAATGATAGACTGTTTTATACCCATGCAGAAAGAGAATCCAGTCATTAGGGATGTGGGATATGGGGAAAGACACAAGACTGTGTAAGTCTGGATTAGAAAACAGCTTCCAATTGCTTCTGTGTTTTGTGCTTTGGAATTTATTAGCTTTGTTCTTGTAAAATCATAGGAGAGTTGGTAGGGAATAAATATAAAACCGTTTGAACTCACAGCAGTACCAGGTGCACGGGATTAAACTAAAACCTTTTAAAAGTTCATATCAAGCAGACTCTATGAAGCTTATAACACTGATGTATCCTTCCCTGGGTAAAAATTCAGTGAAAGGGGAGGAAAAAAAAAAAAAAAGATACAGTGTGTAAGTACAGAAGGTTTACAATTCTCCCTTATGTATTTGAGATTTAAATTGGATGGATATGGTCCAAGGACTGGAAGAGTAGAAGTTACATGGGACAAGTTAATATGCATTGGCACAGAGCTTTGTGTTCATGCTTGCTTGCTTAGCTCCTGCTGTTGTTATAGAAAGCTCTGGATAACCTGTTATAAGGCTCATTGTACTTTAGCAATCCGTACTGTGGAGAGGTTTACTGAAACAAAGTAATAACTTTCTTCTAGTAATGTCTTTTTTAAATGTCATTTTCTTTCCACAGCAGTTATTTGAGAGATCTGATTTGTGCTACAGCTTCAAACCAAAGAAACACAGATATATATATATACACACACACACTTTTTTTCCTATTTCTTCTTTTCTGTACAACTGTAGTATTTAAACTCCTTAAAACCATTACTCCAACTGACAGCTTAATATGGCATTTTCATATCCTATATCAATTACTGAAATAAAAATATCCTGTGGTTCTTACACTGACCACAAGTTGAATCTTAGTTTATCATCATAAAATCTTGTTAATATTATACTATTATGAAGCTGAAAATAACCTCCTTTTTATGAATTGGAGTACCTATGGTTTGATACAGTATCCATTATCTTTTTTTGCCTTCTTTCTAGGTATACAACTTCCTGCTCCAATATTACCAGGTGGTTTTGTATTTTGGTTCTAGTCATACGGCTGCATGCACATGTGCATATATATGTGCGTCATACCTCCAGTTATACTGACAATAAGTTTTGTGATCATGGTTAGAATTGGACAGACGAAACACCAAGCAAAGAGAGACACTTTATCGCTCTTTCTTTCTTCATCCAAAGAAATAGGAAGAATTGCTGTTCTTTTTGGAAAATAAACTGCTTGGGGTAAGTTTCAGACAAATCCAGATGCCTAACTGGAGGGTTGCAACTAGACTGCTATATGTGAGTGAGGTATCTAAGCCACTCTTTGTCTTTCCTTCCTCCATAGAACTGATCTGTAGAAAACACTGAACCCCTTTGTCTCTGAAGACTCCTGGGACTGTCATGTACTTCCTTGAAAAGAAGCTGCATTGAGAAATAAATGGCAAATAAGTACTGCATTAGGTACCGCAGTTCTCCACCAGTCCTGGATTTCCCTATTAAGACATGTAATACATTCTTACCACTTACACATCACTTTTATTCTCACCTTTTATCAGGCTGGCTTCACCAATATTTTTCATGCATCTTTGCTCCCTTTGTCTGCTATCTCTTGCCACAGACCTCTTGCCAATAGCGACAGACAGTAGGTAGAGACATTTTGCAGCAAATTTGATGTACCAGCATGTGAAGATAGCAACACCACCTTAACTACTACTGCTACTTTTCTCTCTCTTCTACTTTGTTTGTTGCTACGGCGTCCCTCAGCTGCTATTCTTTCTCAGGATTGACTCCATTGCATGAATTTGCAATGCTGCTGTAGTTCTGCAAAGAGGAACCAAATGGCCAGAACTGTGAGAAGATCAGGACCTAGGGGTCCTCTGGTGTTGGCCTACCCCATATACAAGTGTTATCTAAAGGGATGTTGTCAGGTTCTGCACCACACTGCAGTAGACATTTGTACAAAGAGATGTAACTCTTCCCCCATACAAAATGGCTTTACTTTACTCATACTACCTATCAGAAGCAGTCCTGGCTTGGGCCATGTTTGAATCAATTTAAGGCATTTCTTAAAGAGTGCAAATTGACACAGGCCAAATGCTTATCAAGGATGTGAGAAATTAAACATTACATGTAGCTACAGAACAGTGCTTGAGGTGCCATAGGTGCACCTTTTCCTTTTAGTTGCATGGCCCAAAAAAAAAACATTTTAACATACACACAAATTGACCTTCTAAATGCCTTTTTCTTCTTGGTTGTGGAGGAAGTCAATCAGTTCAGTTAAAAACAGTCTGAGACTAGTTTTTGTCTGTGCTTATTTTCTTGTCCACTGCCAAGGATAAGCACACTGCTTTTTCAAAGGAAAAATCAAGCTTGAAAGAACATTGGGGGAAAAAAGGACCTCAACTTCAGAGAATATTAAATGGAATATTTCTTTCATCCTTTCTTGTGACTGAAATTATTTGCTACAGTGGTATTCAGCAATTTAATTGCTCCTAAATTACATTCATGGAAATTATTCTTTTAGTCTGAAAAAGCCAACAGAAACAATTTTAACCTTTAAAGGTTACCATTGAATTGTCTTCTGGGAAATCATTTTCTTGAGTTCTCATGCCTGACTGTGGTAATGTGGCAGAGTGTCTGGTACATGTGGGAATCCAGGTACTAAGACTCTAGCTGGCTTAAAATTCCAATCAAAATTTATCATTTCATTTTAACCCATGTGCATTCCATATGCAAAATAAAGATTTTTATTTTTCAATAGCTTTATGTTTTGTGTACAAAATATAGACTTCAAAGATGGATACTAGCACCTATTGCAAGTGCCAGTTTAATCTGACATTAACGTGAAATATGAAATTCCCCTCCCATCTGCCTCATTGAAAGCCTCTGCAAATCCTTCTCCCTGAGAGAATTTTGCTGGGGAATTCTGCCTTAGTATATGTTAATTTAGGTTCTTTTTAGTGCTCTATAGGGCCAAATCAATGTCATGTCTGGTAAGTTTCCCTGCTATTTGCAGTGGATACATACATAAGCTTTCATGCATAAGTTTCACCTGAGGTAAAGTTAGTGTTATTTATTGCTGTTTCTAAAGTATTCTAGGTGCTCAGAGTTCAGTCATGCAAAAAGAATACATGAGAAAGGAAATCTTGAAATCTTGCCCATGTGTGGATGTTTCATAGAGATTAAGATAAGAAAAGGAGGAAAACCTCAGTCTTCAAAACTTTTTTTCTACAATTCCACAATATTTTGTGTATTTTAGAAAAAACCTTAACTCTATATCCTAATGTGTTATGTATTCAAAGCTACATGGGTGCATAGCCTTTATTCTAATTTTCATTTTCTGATTAAAAGAAATCTTGACAAGTAAAAACAATCCCTCCCTGATTATTTTAATTTTTTTTTAATTTTTTTTTTCCAGTAGCCTGGTCCGATCTCCTACACCATACTGAGAAATATCATAGTCCAGAAATCACCTAATTTTCCTTTAGTCATCCTTAAAACCTTATTTGGCTGAGATAAAACTGGCATTGATATGCTGAGCACTGCTCTCCTCTCCTCTTCCTGGCTTTTGGCTTGTGTGGTGTTTTCTGTAGTGACAGCACTCCTGTTACTCTGATGCTTGTTTTATCATGTCTCTCTTCAGGTTTCCAGAAGCCTGCTTAAGCAAGTCACAAGAAATCTTTGCAACTTTTGTACCCTTTGTATTATCTATGTAGATGACAGAAGTTAAACTGTAGTGCAACTAGGAAACATCAGCTCTGTGCATTTACCAGCAGATGAGGGAAAATTGCAGAAATGAAGGAGATGTAATAATGTCCCAGGCAATTCTCCACCATGTTGGAGAACCATCCTAACTTATTTTTCATATGTATGTCCTTGCATTATTACCTTTACATTGGTCCTGTTCAACAGTTAATGAATAAGTTAACACTTGGGGGAAAAAAAAAAGAAGAGTAGTAGTGAAAGGGAAAAGTAAAACTAAGTCTCGTAGTCAATTAACCTCCTTAGGAAAACAGGAAAAAAACTTTATCTCAAGCTTGATGTTAACAAGTCAACAGACTCACTGAGTTTCCTGCTTTGCATGTGAGGGCCATATAATTTATATGTCACAGTTCCCCATTCATAGGAAAATCTCATGCATTTGTGCAGAACATGCTAATGGCAATACTCTTCTGTAAACCCATATGTTGGATGTTGAGGTTTTTTTGGTGTTTTTTTCATTTTGCAAACTGCTGCACTCTCAATGATCTGGATGAAAAAGCAGGAGAATGGTTGGAATATTCGTCTAATGTAGCAGTCATCGTTCACTTACATATGTATTCCCTACTAGAGAAAAAGGTATTTTACATGTGTGAAAGAAGAAACTTTAAAGGCCACTTTCTCTTAGCTTATGTCCAAAGTGATAGACATACCAAAGAGCTCCCTTGACTAACTGCTGTGAACTGGCTTGTGCATATCTACAAATGTGTTGAAGACTTTTGGGGTAATATAAGACTGCAACTATATTGCTTATCAGAATGAATATATTCCATGCAATGAACAGCAAATCTCAAAAACAATGCAAGAAATATCTAATTTTCTTTCATAAAAAAATAAGATTTTTTAGCACTTTTCACATTCCTGACTTCTCTAGGAGAACACAAGGGAGTCCTTCGCGTGACCAGAGCATCCAAAAGGAACATCTGGTAGAGTTGGAATACATGGAGTACAGACTCTGGCTTAGACTAAACATCCTTTATACCTTGCCTAGACTTCCTTACTAAGAAAACCAGATTCAGTGCAACACAGAGACCATTTGCATTCTCATATGGTGTGTGTGGATACTAAGACAAGGATTCAGGCTGTAAAAGCAGAAATCACTTAACAGTGTAGATTCATCTTTAATCTCTCTTTTTGCAACACTAGAGTAATGAAAAAAAAAAATACCTAATACATTAAAACCATCTTCACAGAAACAGAGAATGGATTAGGTTGGAAAGTATATCTGGAGCTCATCTTCTCCAAACCCCATGCCCAAGCAGGGCCACCGAGACACAGTTGCCCAGGACTGTGTTCAGATGGCTTTTCAGTATCTCCAAGGATGGAGTTCTCACTCACCCTCACAATAAAAAAAAAAAAAACAAAAAACCAAGGGTTTTCTGAAGTTCAGATGGCACCTCTTGTATTTCAGTTTGTGCCCATTGTGTCTGGTCCTGTCACTGGGCACCACTGAAAAGATCCTGGCACTATCCTCTTTGCATCCTCCCTTCATCTATTTATACACATTAGTAAGATCACCCTGAGCCTTCCCTTCTGCGGGCTAAATTGTCCCAGCTTTCTTAGCCTTTCCTCATATGAGAGGTGCTCCATGCTTTCATATAATCGAAATAAAAACCACAAAGGACTGGAATTCACTAAGCACATGTCATGAGATTTATTTGGCTTAAAAATATTGCTACATTTGTAGAACAGCCAAACACCAAAGGATAGTAACTTTTAATTAATCCAATTCATTTGTCCAGTAGTTTGAGTGTGTGAACAAGCTGAAAATCTTGTTTTGAAAGGTTCAGATGAGGACTGTGCACTGTATGATGTCTGTTTCATTTCAACAGAAACCTTTCCTAGAACTTGCCTCTAGCTACATGTTGTTGTTCTAGCCATTATTTTTTATAATCTAATATTTCAAGACAGGAGAGAAATGCAGTGATTTTTATCCTTCGCATTAAAACACACATGAGATCTCTATTAGGTCCCTTTGCTTTTTTAACATGTAGACAGCCTGGGCTTTATTGTACATTCTAGTTTGTGCCACTAGGAGAAACACTTTGCTGGTTGATGCTTCACTGTGTGTCAGTTTTGGTGTTGTTTATTTTTCCAGTAATTCTTCTTGCAGTAATGACTGCTAAATATTTAGCCAGAAACACGTGATCGGTCTCAGACCTCCTTTATAAAGTGAGATCATTGCACAAAATAGATCAGCGGTGGGACAAACTCAGGCCAATCAGCCACTCATGGTGTACAACGAAATGGGTTTCTCTTTTAGATATTCCCTATTCTGCTTCAATAGACACAGTTCATATTAGGGGTTTTTTGCCTGTGTAGTGATAATGTGCTTTTGTTAGGAGTTCTGGAAAGCTAAAGAAAAGATGGGTGTGATCTAAGTGTTTCTTGATGTGCATCAGATAACAAGATATTGATGTGGGAAGAAAAAATAAATTGCATATTCATTGGGAAGAGGTTGCTGTAAATCAAGATGCAGGTATGTGTGTAGGAGTAACTTGTTGCCACTGCTTGTCTAAGCTGTGGGAAGGAGAAGACATCAATAAATCAATCTCACACTCTTGCCTGTGGTCTTTTGTAGGGTCAGAAAAGCTAGGCAGATGCAGCTATAATGCATCCCAGGTACCTCCTAGTTAGTGTGTTGGAATTGAAGTGAGACTGTGGTTAAAAGGAAAAAAAAAAAAAAAAAAAAGGCATTCCTCCACTAGCAGACATTTAACCACTATATAACAATTTTGTCCCAGAGGGGAGCTTGGCAAACTGCTATTAATAAAGGAGTGTAGCAAAGTGGAGAGCTTCCTGGCACAGCCTCTGAATGCTTGCTAGGGTTATGCAGTAGTAACTGGAGCTGTTCGTTAACATTGTGGTACCACTCTCTTCCTTTAGAAAGCTAAATCTGAAATCTTCTGGTCACAACATTTGGTGAACATCTTTCACCAGACGCAATGTCTTGACTCCTGGCCATCTGCTCCATCCAGTGGCTGACAGAGTTCCAAGCCTGAAAGCCTTTACTAGGGCATCAGTCCAGGAGCTGGGTTCACTGGAAGTATTGTATCTCTGGGTCTGCAGCAATATGTCACGGGAAACACCAGGAACAAGAGGGACTCTAGGGACTTCAGTGGCCGGGACACACCAGCTGGGGGATGTTTAGATGTAGGCAACTATAGGCAGCTGGCAAAGGCATCAGAATAAAGGGATAACATCATCGGCTCCAAGAGAAAACCAAGGTCCCACTGTGTGGTATGTGCTTTTGTCTTTATGGACTGCTGGGGAGTGGGAGTAGGTAAGATTGCAGCTAGAAAGACATTTGTGCACCTTTTTCTGTTTGGAGAGAAACTTGTACTTTGTGTGCATGTAAGTCTGTATTTTTAAAAGGATTATGTTCAGAATAGGGGTTTATCTGTCATTCAGTCACCACTGAACACCTTACATCCCATCTTTCAACTGCTTTTGGTTCAAGGACATCAAATGTAGCACTAGTCCGTGTTGCAGCTATCACCAGAGCCATCCTCCTCAAGTAACATGTCCTGATCCTACAACATGATCAGATTTGTTGGGGTTTAGCAAAGAGGGGAAAAGGCAGAAAATTCACTGGCTCCACTCTGTCTGCATCCTGAGTGAGCTCTTCTGTCACTGCTACAAGAATGCATTTTATCAGAAATGTGGGCAACAATGTGAAAGAAAGGATAAGCAATAAAGTATGCAATCCCATAAATGCACAAGTGGGTAGAAAAAGCATACCAAGCACCTGTTTACTTCAAAAGGCTATTATATTCCTAATTCTTTTAAGATCTGCATACTCTCACTCTGACTGTCATTGTACATTTAGGGAATTTTATAAGATGGGTTTAGAAAGGACCATTGTTTTTTCAAATGTAATTCTTTCTATAGTATAGAGCAGTGAGCCTTCCCCACTCACTCCTGAATTATAATTCCTGTATTAGCTACAGCACACATCTCTTAGTGTTCATATGTTGAAGTTTTTGCATCAAGTAATTTGCCACGTCTTTCAGCAAGCTGTTGCAATGGTTACTCATAATGCTAAAAATGCATGCCTGTGTGAATTTCTAGTCTGAATCTGCCTAGGATTTGCTTCCGGCTATTAGATCTCACAAATGCTATTTCTGATCTGTTAAATATATACTGTCAGAAATCTCTCACCTCGAGATCTGGAATCTCAAGATATCAACATATCAAAGGAAAGGGACTCTTTAACTGTTTGTGGTACAGGTACCTTGCACTCTGAGTCTGAGTTTTTCTCCTACTTTCGTGCAACAGTCCCAAAGCTATCCAGCCAAAGCTGCCCGTGAACAACAGCTCTCAGGAGCTTCTTGCCTTCCCTGATTTCCACTGCAAGACAAAATAGGGGCAGAAAAATAGACATGAAAATTAACCCTCTGGACACATTTGTCTCTCCACCTTATCTGCAGAGGGAGCCTGGTGAACTGGGGAGACCAGGCAGCTTTTAGAAAGCTGAATATGAGTGAGATGTATCCCTTTTTACGTGACACAGACTGTTCAAAAGGACAGCTAGTACTTAGATACCACAGTGGTTGGCACTCTCAACTGAAAATGTAGGGAAAAGGTCCAGCATGCTTAAAAACCCTTGTTTTCTGGCTGTCGGCTGTGACATTTTAAAGAGCCAGCACTGCACATGCACTAGGGAGGCTCATGGGAACTCAGAAATCTCTGACTGCAGTATAACTGAGCAATCCACGAATTGTCTTTGCTAAGGTTCGTTTAACTTTCCAGCCCAGACCTGTTCAGGCCCATACAACAGAGACCCCTGATTCTGCCAAACAATAACATCATGGGGTGAACCCATGGCATTGTGAGGGCTGACCACAACCACTGAGGGATGTGTGCCCACGCGTGGCTGGCTAAATGAAAGGGAGACATTGGCACTGGCAAGCTGATGGTCCAGATGTGCGCCTACAGCCCTAAAGAGCCAAAGATAGGAACGGAAGGAAGGGGACCCGATGTGAGCCACAAAACCAGGCAGTGACCTCAGCATGTTTATAGTAGAAAGTAAATGATTTAGGAGAAAAACAAGGCAGCAGCCTTATTGTGAGCATAGTTTTCAGTGTTGTACATGGTGAACACTAGATGTGGTGGGAGGCTCTCTGTTGGCATTTTGTGGGACAGTTTGGCTGTGTCTCAATATTTCTTTCTGTATCTCTTAGAACAAAAACAACCCCTTGACCGTGACTGTCTTCTAAAGGATCTCTCCAAGATCAATCTTCAGTGAAGCATTGTGTGCTTGAGAATGACCAGTGATGTCCAGGGCAGGGTGGAGTTCAGAGAATAGTGGGTAGCTGAAAGGAAGCGCCTGATTCCAAAGCCTTGAAGAAACATGCTAAAAAACTTGATGGAGCCAGGCCATAGCTAGAGTGAATCTGCCCATTGTCACCACCTGCAACTAATTTGAATTCTGAAGGCCTGCTGGGACCTCAAGGCAACCCATCAGCCATAGTTATGCTTGACCATTCTAGTCACAGGAAAGTTGTCCTTTTGTTGTAGGTGATTTGCAATTTTTAAAGGGAAAACTTTACCATAGGGCAGTATCCAGAGGTAGCTGTCTGAAAAAGTGACCTGGAGGGTATTAGGGACCAAAGATCTTGCAGAAGTCCCTACTGAATTCTTAATTGAATTCTTCATAGAGGATTCCCTTCTCACCAGACCATAGCCTGAAGATACCTATAAACTGATGATTAAGTATCTACAGAGGAGCAAGACATCTGGATTTTGTTCTCATCCAAGATTAAATGTCCTGCATTTTAGGTGAGCGTCCTGATTACTGCTCTATTGCATTCAGCTACAAGGGGATAAAATCTCTTCTCTTTCTTCGACTTTCTGAAATGCCCTTTTGTGTCTAGCAGTAAACAAAGTGTTTTCTTTCAGCATCTCCAAATTTATTACCATTTCTTGACTGAAGAAAGGCCAATTTATGAACTGCTTTGCTTCCCCAAACCCACATACTGAGTGAATAAATAATTTTTAGAGGGAGGGAGGGGAGAGCTGCTCTGGTTTCAGACTGTAGTGACACAAACAATTCCCCTTGGGACAAGCCAGTTCAGTAATATTGTGGGTACTCTGCTAGTTAGATAAAGTTTTTCTACAGTAACTCAGGATTTAGATTGTGAGAGTACTGTGATTGTAGCTCTATTATTTCCATGCACATGTTATTTTGTTGATTCTCTATCTTTCTTTTACTCACCAGCTGTCTGTTATTACATTTAGATAATCAGTGTTCCTGAACTTTTCAGTCTCTTTTCTAGACTCAGAGGGTGCTTGGCATAATGGGTTCCTATTTCTGATATCCAGATATTTCCTAATACACTGGGACCCTCAGCATAGCTGAAAAATTTTCATTTTTCACTTGCATTTTCATACAAGTAGCAATCAAAAAATTTCAAATATTGGTAAAAATAAAGTTACCAATACTTTCCCAAATGAAAAGACAATGAGTTTCCTTCTGTGCTTAAAGACTGCAGATGGGAAACTGGAATCCTTGACAAAGCCCCATGGCAGCATTGCTCTGCAAATCCAGTTTACTGTGCAGTACTTTAAGGCTGTGGTCTTGGCTACTACAGGAAAAAGATTTATAGCTGAGAGATGGATAATATGATCAGCGTAAGCTGTTTTTATTACTCACCACACACTCCCATACTCTGAAGCATAGCACTATAATATTAGGAGGCCTGCTTGGACCAATACTGGACTACATTTTTTCATTTATGGTCTGCTCTCTGAGATTTACTGCATGCTCCAGGCTGGAGCTTGGCAGGCTATAAACACTGGAGTTCAGGCAGGGAATGAATTTTTATCTCTGCCTGAGTCACCAGGACAGGGTGGGTGACCACAAAGCCCTGTGTCTGCCCAGCCACGCTGCTGAGTCAGGAGTCGCATCCAGCAGCAGCTCGTGGCCTGGCGCATCCCACAGCATGGGCTTACACCTCCCTGCAGTGCTGAGTCTCAGCAAAAAGCTGAAAGAAGGGGACCTGAACGAAACCACAGGAGCAGAATTCTCCAGCCAGCACAGACCCTCTGTGTGACACACATGCAAGGTTAGTATGAGGAGGGCAGAAATTACCAGGAGGAATACAGATGCATTAGTTTACTTCAGGCACTTACTGTGGGGAAAAACAACATGCCAAGGGAGTAGTAAGCACAAACACAAAAGCGTGCTCTAGTTCGCTTTGTAAAATTAACCTCTAAACACAAACATACCAGAGTTATTACAAATTGTAAACCCTGTGGAGTGCAGGGCTTTTCCAGCCTGTTTACAGCCCTCCTTTAGTTGGCAAGTGCAGAGAGATGTGAAAACTGAGAGTTTAAATCATTAAATGAGCCACGTAAAAGCAGGGACACTCACTGATGTAGCTTATGGCTTTGTGGAGAACAACTTGTGAGGAGGGTAGCAGTGGTTGCATGGGTGTTGAAGCAATTCTGCTTCTTGCTTCTTTCCTCCTTCCTAGTCCAGGATTTTCTCCCAGCCCTTTGCCATCCCTTTACCTGTTGTCTGAGAAACAAACAAAAACACCATACACACACACATACCCTGCTTATAGCCTGGATATGTTCCTACCTTTCATTCACAATCCATCCACTCAAACAGATGCCTAAGAAAATGAGAGGGCAAAGTGTGCACAGAAACAAGCAGTCCCAGAAAAAAGGGAGGAGGTGGCAGGTAGTGAAGTCGTGGGGTTTGCAGAGGAAAACTTCTATGGAACACCAATCTAGATGCCCTAATCTTTTAATCACACCAAAACACCTAGTATTGCATTGATGGAAGTAACTGGGATTCCCAGTAAGAAGCCAGTATAATTTTGCACTAGCTGTTGCACAAACTTACTGCAAAAAAAAGCTGGTTCATGCCCTGATCTGGTTAGAACTGCAGACTATAATCAAACTTGCTTTTTTGGATGTTGAAACAGTAGTTTAAGATACCGCTGCCTCCTGCTGTATTTTGCAAACTCTCTCATCAAGTTGGCTATCCTTCCCACATCATAAAATGCCACACAAGCATCCCTTACCCAGCTTATTACAACTCTTAAAGACAATCAAACCATTTTGCTCCTACCTGGTCTTTTACCACATCTCAGTTACAGGGAAGATGAACACTAGGTCATGGGCAGTCACAGACAGCTCTAGGTTGTGTCTCCGTCAGGGTCTTTGCTAGGTTTACTAGAGGATATCTGAGTACACCTCAAAACCAGGACAAAGTGCCAGGACCTTATTTGACCTGGTATGAAAAATATTAAGTATTCCT
Source organism: Pedionomus torquatus (assembly GCA_013398155.1). NCBI lineage: Eukaryota > Metazoa > Chordata > Aves > Charadriiformes > Pedionomidae > Pedionomus > Pedionomus torquatus. The sequence continues at coordinate 179,817 of VZRU01009775.1, read as the reverse complement.
AGCATCAGAATTGAGATGTATTCAAGTATGCAATATAAACCCAAGATCTCATGTAATACTTTGGCCCTGTCTGTAAAAGAGATACTGTATACTTAGATATCATGAAGAAGATTAATAACTGGTGTTATACTGCACCATTAATTTCATTCCTATAGAATGTGTCATGTTTGCTTAATGGAGGTACAGGTTATGAAGAGAAGAAGCTTCAGGAAACAGGTTCAGCTCACAGATCAACATACTCCATGCATTTGTCTGAAGGTAGGTGTCAGACCACATCCTCTCACCGTTAATGTCCCCCATTGTCCAAGGAGGTATTCAGGTTTCTCTAAAGCACACAGCTTCTTTGGTCAGCTGATGGGCTCTGTCAGCAGTACTAAATGATTAGGATCTTGGCTTGGTGCCTCTGGCTATTCACAGGAAGCTAGTGTCATTCGTGGTGCCCCAGACCCTGCCTGGTCTCCTGCTGCCCCTGCAGGTGTCCCTTAGGGGCCCATGATTTTTCTGCTACCGTATTGGATGCCATCTAGCACCCCAACTGGTAAAAGAGGCACAGATTTAGGCTGGTGAATCCCATCCCAAATATCTGCTTCATTCTGGAAAATGTCACAGTATTAGACAAGAAAATCTGTAGACTGAAATGGTCCGGTGGAAAACTTCAGTCAAGTCTGTGGGGTGCACATACATGCTCATTGGCATGGAGTCTGTTGCAGGAGTGGAGTCCCCAGAACGCAACACAGTGCATGGCTTTAGGGGTTCACAACCCAGTGTCATGAATAAAACCAATGAATCGTCCTACCTGTGTGAGTAGTTTCAAGACGAGGAGGAACTATGAATAATGAACCAAAGACCAGTTTGTGGTTAACAAAATTCTTACAGTAACTCTGGGAAGCTTACATTGGAGCATACATTGATGCCTAGCTGGAAGTTTCCAAATGAGAGCCAAGAGGAGCTGTCTCTTTGCTGCCAACACCAGGATCAAGTACACATTAATTTTTATGTATTTTGTGTGTACATTGGCTCAGAGACACGGTTATACCTGAGGTGTAGATAAAAAATTACCAGCTATATCTGCTCTAGTGGTGCAAAGGTCTTCAGAACTAGCTGAATATTCTGCTAACAAGATGTGGAATTAAGGGTGGTCGTGCTAGGGTACAGCACAGGCCAGAAGAGTGTATTATGAGGTGTGATGCATGTGCTGTGCAAACACATGGTAAAGGTGGTCCCTGTGTCAGAAAGCAGCCTAAAACTTTTTCCAGAAAAGGTTGGGAGATAACAGCTACATAAGCAGTACTCTGGGCAAGATGACCAGAGCAAAGCAAATGCAGTCAATCAGCCTTATATCAGGTCTTTCAGAGGACACTGCTAAAAATGTGTAGCACACTTTTCAGGAGTTGTACGAGCTTGAAGCAACTAGTACTGTGTTAATAAGTATAATTTGTCACCAAATCTTTCTTTTAAAAAAAGAAAAAAAGTATACACTAGATCAAAAAGGGTAAGTTGATTCCTAGAATGGTGGCTCCAGGTGCACTCAAGTAGAGCGGAAAAGTGTTCAAACGCAGCTTGAGTTTATCAAATAACCTCCTAAAATAAACATCTGGGGCCAGCTTCACTTTTGCATGCTTCTGTTGAGTTGCACCAAAGATTGACTCTTCCTTAGCTATAAAACTAACCCGTAAATGAGATCAAATATGACTTGAACATCTAAATAGGATAAAAGTGAACAGCAAGGACGAAAATTCAAGACTCTGATTCCAAAATTCTTCACTTGAAACTGCAGCTTTCCTTTGACCTGAAAGTTTTGTAGAGGCCTGCAGCTTTATTTTCACATGTGTGTTTAGGGGTGGCTGCTTTTCTTGTAAAATATGGGGTTGAGTTCTCACTTCTAATGAGACATCTGGGTTCAGTTTTCTGATCAGTCTCACGGGATTCATAGCAATACCTGTTATTTGCTAGCACTCTGCAAGCTTGGCAGCGACATTTTACATCTTACCTAAAAAGTCTGGGACACTGTTCAGGAAGAAGTGCAACTTTTTTTGTGATAAAAAAGGAACGTCTGTTGATAGCTTGGTTAGGATGCTTGGCTGAGAAAGGGGAGTCCTAGCTATGAATCCCTGCCAGCATTATGTATTTTTACACACTTAAGTAATTAGGTCCAAAAAATCCCAACCCAAAAATCCTAATGATTCAAATTTCAGACCTCAAGGTTTTAGAAGGACTTGTCTAAATTCAGCCCAAAGATGGTCAACCTTTGTGGACAGGCCGTATGACTTATTCTGGTGGCAAAGAAGAGCTATATGTTGTGATCCTGCCTTCGCATGGGACTTAGGCTTACAGTATTTATGTGTGATATAAGAAATTGATATGCAATAGGTCTGAAGTCTCCCAAGCATGCTGGGCTTGTTGCATGTGTTACGTAGCTACTGCATGTGGTCACTCCCTGTCTGTGTCCAGACACCCTCTTCTTTAGTGATCCATTCAGAAATGCTTAATTTACATATCCTTTTCAAGAGTGTGCTGGCAACCCCAAAGCATTGATAAGAATCTCTCCCAGATGTTTGTTTCTTTTTTTTTCTCATTAGCAGTTTTGGGGACTCTCCAGCACATCCCCCAAGGATGGAATAAGATCTCCCAATACTTAAGGGAGCAGGAACATGCTTGGTACTTAGCTACCTGATGAGGAGGAAAGCAGCAGCTAACATTTATAGAGCAGTCAGAAACAGCTTCCTAAACAGCCATGACAGCTGTATTGCCCAAGTCAACATGGACCAGCACAACTTTTACTCTGGAGCTACCAGACCTTTCCAAAGCTTAAACAGAGATCAACATAGCCCCGGCAGAAGTCTTTAAAAGTGTGAGCTAGAAACAAGCTAAGGTGCAAGACCCAGCCCATTTTTATGCCAAATACACAGCATAGACAAATTCACATGGTTATGGAATTAGAATATTTTGTCCTATCCTCTTTTACACACACACTGTTCAATCTGGTGTTCATTTGAAGTACATCGTTTTCCATGTGCTCTATATTTTCCTTAGGAAAGAGTAGACTTGTCATCCAGCAATTTAACAAGGCAAGTTGCATATTCGCAAACAATTTATGAGCAAGCTGTGAGATGATATCAGAGTCTGTCTATAGTTCATATTAAACTGGATAAATAAACATCCTTGCACAGCATTTATTTATTTATTTATGTGCTTTTGTTTTCGTACCACTTGGGAACTTGTTACTTGGAAACTAAACCCTTAACGTCGCTAAACTGTAAGGCTTTGCGTTCTTTTTCTATACAGAAGCCCACGAAAAAAAAAACATTTAATTTGTATTTCCTCTGAATATTATAGCAAAACCCAACCCAATGTGTACCATAACAATCATAAAATTTTTTTTTTTTTTTTTTCAGAAATTCATATGATTGTGTCCTTGTAATATTCCAGTTCGGAGTTGCAGCTGAAACACAAGGCAGTGTGAGTAAGTCAGGTCTGTTGTTCCAGATCATTTCAGTATTTTAATACAATGGTCTCTAAAACAGTGGGGAAAATGTGTATTTCATAGTGCACCTGCTGGGACGGTGTGTGAGTCACTGGCTGAGTGCTCTTTGGAAGGCAGCTATCATATAGCTGTAACATTAACAAAACATCTTATTACTGTCATCCCCCATCAAGACTATGAGTAATGTGGAAAGAGACACACAAAGGGGATAAATATACACTTTTCTTCATTTACAGTAAAAGCAAGTTGTCGTTTCAAACCGAAGGAGCCAAAATATCTCCAAAGTAATTACATCCCTTGTGTAAGGCACCCTGTGTAACATACATCAATAACTGGAATTTATTTACCTTATAAAAATTACCTCAGTGTTATAGAGGCATCATTCATGCTGTTACAGTTAAGGTTATGGCAGTGTTTCCAGTAAAAACTTTTCAAACATATAGGATTCAGCTGTGCAGATCTTCTGTAGTTGAAATGAAAGCATGCATATGGAATTGCTGCGATGGTGGTATCTCATATAGAAAAATGTACACAGAACTGCCATGGACTCAGAAGCCTTTACATTAAAGAAATTATCTATACAGGCAAAAAGACAGGGGGAGAGAGATTGCTGTCACTCTTCTAGTTTTGCATGACCCAGAAAATGCTTGGTGTCACAGAATATAGGAGCCAACACTCTCCTCCTTCCCAACATCATCCAGGGTGAATCTCACTTCTTATTTCCCAGCCTAAAAATGTTTTGGTTCACCGTGTAAGTGCCAGCAAGTGGCTAGAGTATTTTTGCCTCTGGGTTCTGATTCATGGATGGGGACCAGAGAGCTGAGGGTTGTCCAAGCCTTGGCCACCTTGCTGCGGGGCATCGGGCAGGCAGGCAGAGGGGCTGCTCACAAAACAGCTCTTCAGCAACCACAATTTACAGAGCAGGACATTAAGGCAAACCAAAAATTGTTGATATTTAATTTTAAAATGCTACACAACAAACACCGCTGTCCTTTTCACATCAGCAGTTGACCTGTGGGAATATTTTTGTCACAGAAGCTCTGCTGTGTGGCCTCATGACCCTTCTGAGTACATCTTCATTAGTGTTTTAATTCATATCAGGAGTGTGAATTTGAAGCAAGTTGCCTATTGTATTTTGGTTTGCTTAGAGGAGCAGTCCCAAGGCAAATAAACTGATTCCTTTCACTAAGCCACAACTGTTTTCCTAAACCAGAAGATACAGTCTGGGAATGCACTGATGCTGAGGGGCTTTCTGGCAGATTACAACTGGTTTGAAGTTTTATTCTGAAGACCCACCCATATTGAGCTGGATTTCAGGTGAGGACTACAGCGTTGATGATACTTGTAGGCTGCATCACTGATTTCCTGAAGGATTTGGTTTTATTGGATTATTTTTTTTTTTAATTGGTGGTGGTGCAAAAGAAAAAATAAGAAAAGTCATCAAACCATGAAATCTAGACTTTGATGCTGACAAAAAACAGGAAAACATAGAAAGGATATATTTTGATATCTTATTTGGTTTTGATGTAGCTGAAAAGTGACATGTTGAACAGAATTATACCAAATACCCATCAAACACCAGTTTTTTAATTTTCTTCTCTTGCAAGGAGCTGGTTTTGCTTGTGCTAAAAGATAATAAATGCTTCAGCTGCCAGAGAAAGCATAAATTTGGATTTTTCTATATTCTTTCTGTACTGTTTCCCTCAATTATGGAAAACCTCTTCTGCCTTTGATTAGGTTACTATAGCAAGAATGTTATCTCTTGATATAAATATATTATACATCTTCATGTTAAATTCAGTCCACAGTCCTGTAGTTTCACTTAGAGTCAGTAGATGGAGAAAGGATAAATCTTTCAGTGTGCATTGCATCAGGTGACCTAAGAGGCAAGATGAAGGACCCTCATGGAACTGAGCATCAGTCTGCGAATTGCTGTGCCTTCTGGTGTAAATATGGAAACCATCAGAAAGTTAGGGATACATCAAAGGTCTGACAAAACTTTATTTGACAAAAGAGAAGTATAATCAAAGCCTGACAATCTGCACTTATGTGGTTGTTGTTGGCCATTTAATGACATGCTAACTAAGCACAGCTGACTAAAGCGTCACTAATTGGTCAAACATATATAGCCTGTTTCTCAGTACAGTATAATATAACATAACATTCAAAGGGCACATATGTTTTGTATTTATCATCAGAAGTAGTGTGTGAAGGTTGCATGTAGGGTACAACACTGCTCTAGTTTGTAGAGGTGTCGCATATGTGAACAGAGTATAATACACTGTTATGCGAAATTTTCCATAGAAGATTTTGAAATAGAAATAAGACTTTACTCATTATATGTACTCAAAATGAACTGAAAAAAATTCAGGGTTGACCCCTGTCAAACTGATGCACACTGTCACAAGCTGGCCTTACATGCTAGCTATCACTATGAATGATTACAAGCAGCAAATAAAGTCTTTTGAAATCAGGAAAATGAGACAACAGTAGCCTGCATACAACAAAAAGACACACATGAGTAAAAGGGTTGTTTTGCTGTTTTCTTTGTTATGAATAATTCTGCCTGTGAACAGAAACAAAAATAACTGCATAAATAAATAAAAAGCTAATAAAAAAGAATGGGAAGCTGAAGGAAAATGCAACAAGGATTGTTGTTGATTGTTGTGTATGTTTTTTAGAAGATCAGAGTATGGGATTTACTGCTAACTGAAAGGGCTATTTTGAGTTATAAACAAAAATATTCTTGCAATACTACCTTTGCATTTAATGATACAAGTTTCTATTCATTCTTTGTTGGCAGAATTTCATCAAGAAGTTTCCAAATCCATACATTTCTCTTATCTGGGACAACAGAACTCTGACTTCTCAACAAATTCGTCCAGAAAAAAAAAAAAAAAAAAAAAAAGGACCCTTTTTTAATCATCAATGAGCAGTTTCTAAGTCATCAAGTCCCTGAAGATATCTAACCCCTGTGTAACACTACTATCTACCTAGATTAATCAAGAGCACATGCTAGAAGACACAGGACTGAAAGTGAATAAATCTGTGTAGTAGTCCTTGCTCTTGCATGAGTAGATGCTCTGCTCCATTTCTTTTTGGTTCAGGGAGGATCCCAGCTGCATGCAGACCCTTCCCTCAGAGATTTCAGAGTACGAAAATCCAGCCTGCACCACATGCAGGTGTGAGCTCAAAAATAGCACTTTACAGGTGAGAAAATGAAGCAGAAAGTACCCCTCTGTCTTTCTGGCAGTGGGTCTGTCACACAGACAAGTGGACAGGACATTGCTTTTGTCCTTAGTCATGTGGTTGTCTGTCCCCTGAGAAACTGAAAGTTGCTCTCTTCATGAAACTGCATGTCTGAGGGGAAAATCAACACAACTGCAATAATTGCTGTGAACTCCAGTTGATCTTAACAGCTACTGCCTTTGAAATAAATAAAATAAAATAATTTTTAATAGTATGCCATAACGCTGACAGCAACGCCAAAGCTGACCAAGGTAGGTCAAATGTAATCAGGTCAAACCTAACAAACAAGATAAGACTCTGGCATCCCTCTCGCCAGCTTTCTGGTCCAAATAATAGTCAAGTCCCTCTGTGGAAGGAAGAGCAACCTTTCCTTTGGGAAGATTTTTTTTGTTGCTCTGAAGATGAACAGCAGTGAGGAAGCTCCCAAAAAGACTTAGTTGTTTGTCCTTTCCACGTATTTGTTAAAACAAACCTCCCACTTGCATGATGTGTGCATGCTGCTGACGTTCCTGTAAGGTTGGGCAGACCACATAGGTGTGAGATGTGTTTGACATTTTGTGTTGCTGTGATGCTCCGGTGGAGTTGCCTTTTAGTAACTAGCAGAGAAAATACGTTTCTTGGAGTTAATTCACTCACTGTTACCATCTGGAGGAGGAAAATGATGGGGTGCTGACTAACACTGTGGGGAAGCTTGGAAAATCCTCTGAAAACTGAAATAGGAGACTATCTTAGGCATTTCCTTCACCTCTGTCTTTTAGGCGTTTTCTCTTCCCATCTGCTCAGCCTACAATTGCTCCTGTGTTCTGCCATCTACATTGCTTATTTTGGGCTTCTGCTGGAAACTGGCTGGAAACTAGAAAGGTATTTGTTTTTTAAGCTAGACAAAACATTGGAAATACATGACTCTAAAGTGACAGGAGAAATAACTATTTGAATTTGGAATTTTCCCATTTGTAGCTTTCATCCTGTTCCACAAGTTAAAAATGCTTTAAGAAGCATTTAGAGACATTTAAAAAAATCATACAATTTTATGCCTTTTTTTTTTTTTTTCATAGAAGCTGAGGAGAAATGACCACTGACATTAAAAGGATAAAAATAGAAACATTATTACCTTAAACTTATCTTAAGATATTCTACATTTCCACTTTCTGGCACACAAAGAGAAATACAAAATGGAAATGGCCAGAAACACATTATTGTTATTATAATCATAGTTCTAAGTTCTAAATTATAAATGCTAGGTGAACAACTTCATTTCTGTGCTTCTGGCTACCTCATAGATACCCTGCCAGTGTGTTACTAGCAGAGCAAGCCCAGAGGGAACAGATTTTCTGCAAAAGCAATGAAATGGAGGGGTTACTCCTCATAGAAAGGGAGGAATGACAAAAGACAGAAGGCTTTCATAGCAAATCACAATAAAATGGATGTTAGCATTCCCCTTGGCCAGTTTTATGTCCCTTAACCTTATTTTTCTGCATCATGCCTTCTCCCCCTCCTCCCATGGCTATTCTGTAATAGTAGGACAAAACTCCTTTCTTCTCCAGGGTACAGATGTCATTTATACTATTGGGAGGAAGCTACTTTCAGCCGTGAGGACAGCTGAAATTTCAGTGACATTTCTAATCTGTAAGGTATTGGCACATAACATTTACAGCCATGGTGTGCCACAGTAGATTTAACAATTTATTTGCTTTCCCCCTGAGCTAAATGTGTGAATCTTTTAGATGTGTAATGAACAATGTATCAGGGCTGCTAACATGCCAATTTGTTTCAAAGAATTAAGTTTATCTTAATTACAGACTGACATACAAAGGACAGCTTACCAGTGCTCCACATGCTGCTTGTCAGAAAGTGGCAGTTTCCAATAGCTGAGACCATCCAAATCTTGTTTGGGCTCACACAAAACATTTTAGTCTTGTCTGCAAGGCCCCCTTCACTTGTGTTCAAGCATGCAACATCTATTTCCCCCTTCTGAGGCCATTTTGCTTAGTTTGAATGGAGAGGGTTTGTACATTCTTGAAACAGAATGATGCCAATATTCCCAGAGCTGGGTCCAGAAATGGATCCAGCAGATCTGTGTCACCTTAGTCTTACTAACCTAAGCCCTGCTGAGCAGCAGTACTGCTTAAACAGGATTGTAAAGTATTGTTACTGCCCTCACATCCAAGCTGTTGTATACCCATACTGTGAGCTGCAAATGAACGGTTTTTCAAGGAAAGATGACTAGCATACAGCCCTGAACTCCTAGGAGGAGATTTTCTGTGCAGATTTTACCAGCATCATCCAATTCCAAAACCCAAGGAATCATTATTGGAAAACATGAAGTTATCTTATACCTTGCCTTTTGCTCTCTTGTTTTGAACATAATATTGGGAGAGATTTTTATCTAGCTGGTCACATGGAAACTCATACTTGAATTATGCTCCTGGCTTTCTCTGGGATGTGCAGGGATATTGTCTTTGTAACTGTTTGCCTGCTAAAGCAGTAAGATCTCTATTTTCTCATATGAGTTTGTGCAGCTTCTAGCACAACACTGTAACCACACCATTAATTATAAACAAAAATCTAATAGAAGATGAAAGCTACTAACCCTTTGAAATACAGGGAAATATATAAATATCATGCATTTTTTTCAGTGATAATGTTCACTTTAGAAAGGTGAATTCTCTCCTCTTTTACATTTGACCTTTTGGAAAACTATTTTGTTCAAGAGTACATTGCATCTTTCTCAAACATCTGGTGAATGTCTTTTAGGGACAGACTAAAATTGTAGAACAGAGAAATACAAATAGCATAATTATGGCTTTATTTTGGTCTGCTCATGAAATTGAAGGATTAGCTGTATAGGACATCTGTTAGTCAGGGAGGTGGCCGAGGTCAGAAAGTTATTCTCTTGGCTACAAAGAAGATCCTTGGACTAGAGAGAAAAAAGCTCCAGCTAGAAACAAACTGATGTTTTAGCTCAGTCTCTTAAGCAAATTGAGTTTATGGGATCACACCCATATATATATTTACATATTTTTGTCTCATTCCCTTCCCTATAATACCTTTTGAATCCATATGTCAAATTGAGTGCAATTTGATAGAGATTTGGAGTTCTCAGAGATATTTTGTTCCTTCATGTGTTGAAGCAATAAACAGCTGACTAAAGGGGGTGACTGATAAAGTCATTTCACTGAGTGAAAGACTTTGCTGTGGGCTTTGATTCACCAGAAAAGGTGAGACATTATGAAGATGTCCAATAAAGGAGGCGATTCTACCAAGGTTCACCGTAAAGACTCCAGCTGCAAAGGATCCCTTGCTAAGAAAACAGATTTACATAGTAATAAATTTCAGTGTAGTGCATGTACAATAGCAGAGATAAGAAGTTTATGTGAAATAAGCAATAGTCTACAGAGTGTAGTTTTTTTCTGATCCGGCTCAACCTGTTCTTTGAACTGACAAAAGCAACCCCTGAGCAAAAGTCAGATAACAGTATTAATCTAGAGATTTGTTTGAGCTGAAGCCTGCCTTCCAGCAATGTTTTTATTATCTTGAACACAGAATTATATCCTTATGTTTGAACTACATGGGCAGAGAAGATGAATGCCCAGAAAAGAGTATTGCAGACACTGTGATCAAAGCTTTCTCCATTTCAGTTTACCAGGGTGCTTTAACCCCAGCTTGCTTCTACTTTAATGGCTTCCCCTTAACAGAGCTTTTATCCTGCTGAATGAAAATGCTGATGCTTAAATAAGGAATGAAGTGATCAGTGGAAACAATGAAAACTGGCTAGGTTGTTTTGTAGTTGAAATTTCTGGTGTCTAACAAGAAAGAAATTGTTTTCTATCAGGCAAGAATCTCTCTGTCCCTCTTCTTCCCCTCCTTTCTGAAGTTCCCCCATAACAATCGATCTCTTTCCTATGTGTTACTTTTCTCACTACACCTTCTCCTTCACCCCTAACACCTTGATCTTCCTGGAACTAAGTTTCCTCAGAGTCAGCAGCCATCAGCAGCTAACTCCATGTTTATCTCATGTTTTCTGTTTCTCTTGGGACCATTCTTATTTATCATCCTCTTCCACTTGTGTCTGGAGTGGCCTTGTATGACATTCTCATCAGACAAGACCTATATGTCTATAGATCCTATTTTTGCAGTCATGACTTTGCTTCAAGACCTATAAGGACACAAGTACCAGGGGAGAATCTGGGCATCTAGCCCCATAACTGCATGACATGATATTCATGACCTCACATAACTCCGGTGATAACTGTTCTGGTTGATAACTCATCTTCCCTCTGGAGATGAGTTGGAGCAGCAGAAGTGGCTACTAGACCAGATTTTAACCTAGAATTCAGGCTCCTAAATCTCTTCCTTCCTCCTCAGCAGTTAAAGTTTTATTCTGCTCGATTTTCTTTATAAGAACATGTTTTTTACCTATGCCACCAATATGGCTTTGATATATAGTGTACAAAACTCATGTAATGGCATAAAACCTCCAGTAAAAAGAAGGAACTGAGCTAGATCTGTCAAATTCAGTGACTTTGATTCTTAAACAAGGCATTCAAAGCTGGATGCCGGAAGTTAAGCATATAAAATAAGTATGTAGCTGCCTCATTAAAAGTGCTGAGCACCTTTTGGTGTTGTTGAAGTCTGAAAATCAAACACAAAATCTGATCAGAACCAACACTTGTTGCTCTGGCAGAAAAAGAGAAAGGAAAAAAGAAAAACATAAGCCTAAACCACCATATGGATGATGAGACTATAACTTTAAAAAAGTGTTCAGTTATCACTGAAATCTAATTATAGTAGGCCATTAAAGTAGTAAAACAGCAAACTGAAAAATAATGTACAGATCACAGGAAAAAAAGACATTCATTTACACCTGTTAAGCAACTCATCCATAGTGTTGAAATAGAGAAGAGAAGGTTCCAGGGGGACCTTATACCAGTCTTCCAGTATCTGAAGGGAGCTACAGGAGAGCTGGAGGGGGACTCCTTGTCAGGAAGTGTAGTGATAGTTTTAAATTGGAAGAGGGGAGATTTAGATTAGATATCAAGAAGAAATTCTTTACTTTCAGGGTGGTGAGACACTGGAACAGATTGCCCAGAGAAGTTGTGGATGCCTCATTCCTGGAAATATTTAAGGCCCAACTGGATGGGGCTTTGAGCAACCTGTTTTAGTGGGAGGTGTCCTCGGGGGGACAGAACTCAGGCATGGGGGTAGGAACTTGATGATCTTTAAGGTTCCTTCCAACTCTAACCATTCTATGATTCTACGATTATAGATTTTAAAATTTACCTTAAAAGTCCAGGTGTTAATGAAAGAAAATGCAGAGGTGTCTGAATTCCTCCTTTTGTTCTCCAGACCNGAATGGGGGGTTGCTTGAGACTGTCCCTGAGGGGGTAGTGACATGCATATTTGGGTGGCAGATTCCAGGAGAATGGAATATGTGAAAATCCACACTCACTTTATCAAAGAAGGGAATCAAAGGTATGACAGCTAAAAAAATACAGCAGGACCCTTTTCACAGGATTATCTCAAAGTCCTCTATCAACTCAAACCAATCTTCTTTTCTTTGGGGGCTTTATTGGGGATTTTGTTGTTGCTGCTTTCAATTATGCATAGGGTTAGGAAGATTTTCTGTCAGTGTCAAAAATGAATAGTTTTGCAGGGACAAAAATGAATAGTTTTGCAATTTGGAAAACTTCCAAACCTGGAGGTGCCACACATAATGAGAGACAGAGTTTCCTGAGTTTGGGTTGATGTGCTTGCATCAGGATTGTGCAACTGAAGTGAATAACACCCCTGCAAGACAAATGTTTATGCTTGTGTTTTCAATGGGCACTCAGAAAAGAATGAAAATTCTTTACATGTCTTATAATAAATTGAAAGCACAGAAACAGAAGTAGAAAATCATGTCCTATGTGTAGAGGTGAGATACATCTCACCTCATTTTAGCTATCTAAGGGCTAGGCATTGAGTCTAAGCCAGTCATGTCAGTAGTCTGTAGTTTATGAAGAGGCAGGCACCTACAAAGGACGATTCATCTTCTTCAAGAACAGATGTATATGAGGGATGAAGGAGAAGTCTGTCTTTCATCACAGACTACCAGAGGAGCCCAGATGATGAGCTGAGGCCAGATGCCTAACCTTTAGACAGCTGACATTAAAGGAGATGAATCTGTGACTTTATCAGAAGATGAGACGTGATTGTAATGTTGTGTGACCTGACACAACAAACTGATTTCTGAAGAATATGTGTCATGGATTTTTTTAAATATCAAATTGTTTTCTCTTCTTCTGATAAGAAAAAACCCACACCAATATTTGATACTTAATTCACTGGACTGCCTTTGCATGAGTTTCTCCATTAGTTTGCGACAATGCCTTTTCTGAGAGCAGAACTGGAAAGTGCCTATCAAAAATTCCTTACAAAGGATGACAGAAGAAAGGGCCATGAAAAGACACAAGCTTGTTATTAAAGTACATGATGCTAAATAACAGCTGCTTTAAGGATCAGAGTGTTATACTGTTACCCTAAAGTGCCAGCCTTTCAAAGCATTCCAGGATGTAGAAATACATGCAACAGAGGTTTACTTTTGTTTCACATGGTCAAGAGGATGATCCCAATGGATGATTGGGATCAAGGCTCTCATTGACCCCAAAACTGTATTAATGCTACAAAATATAATAAAAAGGACTGGGGGTTTTCAACCATAAGCCTCATATGCCTTCAAAGCTAAATATAAAAAGAACTTAAGGTACTTGGAGAATGACACAGGCACCCTGAACTTTCTAAAACCCCCTTTGCTCTTTCACAGAGTTTAAAGATTCTCATATGTGGGCCATTCACATCCTAACCCACCCAAACCTCACAACTTAGTGCTTCTTCCCAAGAAAAAGCATCATCTTGCAGCTATGCATGCCCTTCTACCAGTGTCCTCTGAAAGGCTTACTTCTCAAAGTGCATTTAGCACACACAGATAAAACTCTTTCCATCACCAAAGACAGCTGTGTTATCCCTGGTAACAATAACACCTCCTCTTGACTTCTTACGTAAATAGTGGGGTGGCCAACCTCTGAATCTGGAGGTCTTCACATAAGCCCTCCATGATGTATTTGCAATGCTCTCCCAGCAACAGGGGTTCCTTGATAATGACAGTACTGCTGGATAACATAAAAATACAGGAGCAAATAATCCAGAGAATGCTGTTCATGTTGCTCTCATTAAATCAGTCTTGACACCCTTTAGCTTAGTATATACTGGGGTTGTGGGGCTTTTAGGACTTTTCTTCTCAGAATCATTCCCTTCCTATAAGCTTTTTGCAGTTTGTCTTTTACTTTTGTATTTAAAAGTAACTGGCTTGTTGGATAAGCAAGGTTGCAGCCACGCTCTGTTTTGAACTAACATGGTAGACACTGATTCTCATAAGGTCCTGAGCTTTGTATTGCTAAGATGTAGAAGGTGACTGCTTGCAGCCTTTGATCAAGTATCAGCCCTCTCTAGATACAACAGCCCTGTGCTCCAGTTTCTAAAAGGTAGTTATAAATTACCCACCTGGCACACAGTGTTTTTTATGGTACTTCATTCTCCCCAAACATTCTGTTGGAAAGCTTAATTTCTGCTATACTGAGACATAATTCTGGTTTCCACTTCAGGGGCTCAAGATGACTAAGAGCTAAGCAGTTTTGCATTTAACTTGCAGACAACGAACCCTTTTACTGGGCCTATCCCTTTCCCTATAAATCTTGTTACTAAAGGAAGGGAACTCACTTGTCACTATCTAAACCATCTACAGCTACTTATGGGTAAAACCTGGGTAGGTGAGGTGCAGTTTTGGGTTTCCTCCTATGGGCCTGCAGCCATACAATTCTTTGCAGAAGACAGACAGGAAATTTATAGCCATGCAATTATTGAATAAGCTGCAGTGAGTCCCTGGGAAAACTCTATGTAAAGGAATCGCTGCAGGAAGAGACAATCCCACCTAGTTTTCATGTTAGTCTTCTGCATTGATAATCAAAGCAGATATATCTACACTAACTTCCTGTGTATTAATTAAGGCTGGAGCTTTTTCCTTTTCCCGCCTTCAGTGAAGAATATCAAAGCTGCATTAAATCTACTGGCTCTCATTCACCTGCCTGACAAAGAAATTCAATTTCTGCAGAATATTTCCCATGAAATGTGGTTAGTCTAAATGTAGGCAACTGAAATAGCTACAACCAGAAGGCACAATAAACATATTTAATTCTATTTTTTCTCCAATTCAGGCAGCCAAAGCTGATTCAAAGGATGTGGACTATGACTTCATGAGATAATAAATCTATTTATAATACTTTTAATACATGATCAAAAATGCTGCAATCATATGAAGCAAGGTACTGACATATTCTGTGTTTCTGGTTTACTCACTGTTCGGGTCACTTGCTAGTTTAAGCTTGTTCCAAAAAATGGGACTGGCTAATTTTATGCCAAGAGGTCAGCTATCACTTCTGCTTCAGCTGCTGTATGATCTTATGTCCCTACCTGACCTTGTGTATCCTGGAGATCACTGAGACATATATCTGTGCAGGAGTCGTCAGCCAAGGCCAGAGCTTTACTGTGGGAGCATAAGGGGAAGTGAATCTAGTCAGAAACTTCTAATGGACAGTTTTAACCTTTTCTTACAAATGCAGAACACATTAAGGGCAAATGTATTTTTTTCATAAACATGTCCAAATGCATATCTGGGAAAATAGCCGTCACAAAATTTTCTTTTAATATTTTGTAAAAAACAAACAAACAAACAAAAAAGAAGAAAATATGTATTTTAGAACAAATAATTTTTGGGCTAGAAATTAAGCCCTTAAGTAAAGCAGAATGTGGAAGTCAAAATAAAAACTTCTGATAGTTTCAGAGCATTTTCACTGTTCCAATTTTTATTTATTTATTGGTACTAAAAAAGTTGGAGATTTTAATTTTTCATCCTGATCTGTGAAAAGGGCACTTTGATTTGGTTATTTATCTTTTTTGGAAAGTCCAAATCATACAATTCGAGGAAAACAACTTCTCCCTCACCGTAGGTTCCCCTTCGACTTTAAAAGCCTGTCAAGCATCTTTCTGTAGCTCTGATTTATTGAAGCCATGCCAAAGGTGGACAGCACAACTCTGTGCTTACTTGACCAATTCAAAGGGGGTGTTTATGGGCAGACACTGTGGCCTAGAGGATGTTATCGCTTTCCCACCCCCTGCCAGGATGGAATCTGACACTTCTCACTTTGCTAATGTTTTCTTCTCCCTTTGCCCCTGGCTGTGGCTAAGTGATTGTTTATGGCAGATACTTTAAATCATTATCACCTCCCGGGCCTTTGAGTACTGCTACATAATCTGGTTTTGCATCAAGGAAACTCTTCTATCACTACAAAACAAGGCCAAATGTTTATCTGGTGAGATGATAGTCAAAGTGTCTCCTCTAATATTTAAAAACAAACAGCAGTTACCTCTGCTCTGTTGCAATGAACACCCGCTCGCTAAAGCTAAGCAGTATTTCTGACATTCCTCGGTGGGCAGGACTCCTTGGATAGCTGTTTGCTCTTTGTTTTTAAAACACCAGAAATATCCAGGGAACATGGGGGGGCGGCAGAATAGTGGGGAAAAAAAACTTCACAGAAGGTGGCTGTGTTTCTGGCAGTGCCTTAGCGCTTAAGCCCTGCTTTGCAGTGTGGTGGTGCCATCCTAACTGGAAGGAGAGCTCTGGTGCGGTGACCTTCCGGCAAGGACTCCAGGCACGACCAGCTGCCAGCTGTGCAGAGCAGAAGAAGGAGCTGGGGGCAGCAGAAAGGCCATGACCTCCCTGCTCAACTTGGGAAAGCAATGCTTGCTGTTGCTCCCAGGGGAAAAATAGGGCTATGAGGGCTGTGATTACTGATTAGCAGGGAAAACAGCCTCTCCCTGAATCACGGTGACTACAGCTATGGCCTTCCCAACCCCCTGGGAAGAAGCACTCCTCAGGAGTGTCTTCCACAAACACCTGGTTCTTGTCTCCGGTGCCTGGACCTCTCATCCTCTTAACTCTCACCCTTAAGGTAGAAACATTCAGCTTTTTTAAGGGGTTGAAAGACCTTCAGCAGGTTCAATCAACTGCCAGAGCAACCCTCACAGCTCACCAAGGCTTGCTAGTAGTTGTCAAGTAGGTTGCTGGCAGAGAAGAGTTCAAAGAAAGTAACCGAAAGATATCTGTCAGTGGACTGGTAATCATTACAGTGCTTCTCTTACACACTAGGGCCAGGGGTATATTCTGGAGAGCTATTTGAAGAGGAGTTTGAAAACAAAAATCTCACCTACTGAAAGTGCATAAGTGGGTGTTGAATAGGTGCTGAATGGAAACTGGCCCAAATTTCTAAGTTTTAGTTTTAGACCACTTGTTACTAAGTAAATGAGAAAAACACTGTCAAGTATCACTGGATAAAACCCTTAAATAAGAGTTTGCTTTAGACTCCACATGGAATTTCATATTTGCAATGGAAGTTTAATAATGTGCTTGATAAGGAGTCAGTGTAGGAATTGATGTATAGGCTTAAATCCTGGTCCAAATTAAGTTGCTCAGGGCTTTGGCACTGACCAGAGCTGTTTGAACCTTTTTCTAAAGAAGTGAGTGCAGAGAGAAGGAAGAGGAGACAGTGTTTAGGGAAAAAAATAAGCAAGTTTCATGGATATCCACACTCTTCAAAGGGAAGCTTGCTGTCCAGAAACATTAACATCAACAGAATTGCAATGGGTTTACATTTCTACAACACAGCTGTTATCTCGCTTTACTGCTCAATATATTGCACGTTTAGTGCATGAAATTACTCTGACATCCAAACTAATCCGAAACATGGCAGCAGGAGTAAACACAACTAAATAAAGAAATCTTGGTTGTGGCTTTGAAAAACTCCTACTGTTGTACTACATTGAAAATGTCCAGAGTTGTCAGCACAGCCAGCTCAAGGCTGACTCACAGCACGGGTGCCTAGGAAATGTTTTAAGCATCTAAAGGAGCTGAAGTTACAGTTCAAGCCAGAGACACAGTAGTTGTTTTGTCCTTTCTATTATATTACCCCTTTCCCAGTAATTGCCTGACAAAGAAAGTAGTGGGGAACGGCACAGGGGCATTTTTGTTGACTTTGCCCTTGTGAGCATGGATTAAAGGAAAATCTTTCTGTGCATTTGAGCAGTTAAAAGGTAGCATTGTTTACTGTCTTGAGCTATCAAGGACCAGACATGGACTATAATGGCATAATGAGCTTTACATTTTAAACACTCAAAAAGAGAATGAGTCTGTCCCTTTTCTTACTATCTTGGCTTTTCATTTAATAACCTGTCCATGCCGAATATCTTACCTTTGCACTCAATGTTTTTCATTCAAAGTGTTCCTGCTGTTATAGCCACATCTCCAACATGCAGCCTGGCAAGCCTGAAAGGACATTTAATTGCCCAGCTCTGTAACTGTGCATCTGATCTCAGTAATCACATTTTCTCTTTTTCAGCTGACTGATTTATTCCCAGATAGATTTAATTCTCCCTGCTTTGCCCAAGCTGCCTAAGTAATATTCTGCATATTTATTTCTCATGGTTTATAAATAAACTCTTTCCCGTTTCACTGCAGTCTCTTCAGCCTTTCCCTTGTCATATTTTTGTTTATATTTTTTCTTTCTGCCTAATCTGACCATTGTTTACCAAACCTTGCCTTCTCTTTCTGCTGCCTCACACCAGTATACACCAGTATAGTCTGTTCTTTTTTCTCTTGCTTTGCATGCCTCTCTGTTTAAGGACCTCAAGGTATCAATTACTCCCTTAAAACTGATTACTCCCCTACATATTTACCCTTTTATTTCAGCAATTCCAGATCAGATCATCAGTATGACATTATTTTTCTGATATCTCCTCCTTGACATTCTACTGACAGTTCAGACTTCAACGTTTCTAAAGAAATGTAAGTACCAATTCTTCTTGGAATCTCTTCTGCTAGCTTTTCTTCACAACTGTTGGAAACTTCACATCTCCATGTTCACATTCTTGAAGTAATTTGAGTTGGACTTCTCCCATACTTCCAGTCTTTCCATAATTCATAGAATCATGGAATCTTTTAGGGTGGAAAACACCATAAACCTAACAATGCCAAATCCACCACTAAACCATGTCTCTAAGTGCCACATCTACCCATCTTTTAAATATCTCCCAGGGATGGTGACTCAACCACTTCCCTGGGCAGCCTGTTCCACTGTTTGACATATCTTTCAGTGAAGAAACTTATCCTAATATCTAATCTAAACCTCCTGTGATGCACCTTGAGGCCATTTCCTCTCATTCTGTCACTTGCTACTTGGGAGACCGACCCCCACTTGCCTACAACCTCCTTTCAGGTAGTTGTAGAGAGCAATAAGGTCTCCCTTCAGCCTCCTTTTCTCCTGGGTGAACAATCCCAACTGCCTTAGCTGCTGGTCCTTATAAGATTTGTGCTCTAGACCCATCACCACCTTAGCTGCCCATCTTTGGGCATGCTCCAGCACCTCAATTCTTACCATTGCCTTCTCCAATATTGTCAAATATCTCTTTTTCTTCAGACTTTTGTTGTTCTGCTGTTAATAAGCCCCATACCTGTTATCTCTTGTCTTAATATATCCTGTCTTTAGCTTTTCAGCTTTTTCCAGTGTTGTACGTTTGTCCATACCTTGCTTTCAGTGTCTCCTGGGGGATCAAAATATCTTTCACTAGTGGCATGTGAGTTGCTGTCAGGTTTTCTTCCAATTTGTTTTTCAATTTCAGCATCTGAATAAAAAAGCTTAAATTACCTAATACTACATTTTTAAAGCTTTCTCTCTTTTTATGTTTTTCCCTATGGGTATGAAAAGTTTATGCAAGAGGCTGATTCCTGGCTAAGGAGGGAAGAGATGAAGTTGCAACACATTCTCTTGCTGAATAGCCCACAGTTATCTAGGATTTGAAAAATCCTCAGTCAAATACTAACTACTCGAAACAGAACAAGAGATTTAGAACACTATTCCTTACCACCAAATCTGGTTTGAGACTATTCTTCCATAAACTCTTCAGGCTATGACTCCTCGGTGTTGATGTCTCCTGTGAAACTTGGTCTACTCTTCAAATTCTGAGTATCTAGGTTATTAAATTAAGGTATCTTTTCTCTTCCTCAGTTTAATCCCCATCTATAGGTTATATAGAGAGTATTTTTAGTCTAACCCAAATTTAGAATACCCTAACCATTGAGTTACTTCCTCTAGATATGTTAAAATTAATAGTTAACACATGGGGATTATGCTCTTAGTAACTTTTTGATAACTTTTGTCTGAAAGATTTAGATTAGATATTAGGTAGCAATGTTTTACTGTCAGAGTGGTGAGACAGTGGGACAGGTTGCCCAGAGAAACGGTGGATGTCCCATCCCTGGAACTGTTCAAGGCCAGGATGGGTGGAGCTTTGAGCAACCTGGTCTAGGGGAAGGTGTTCAAGCCCACGGCAGGGGAGCTAGAACTAGGTGATCTTCAAGGACCCTTCGAACCCCAGCGATTCTATGATTCTATGAAGTTTGGCCATACTTTTAGAATGACTAAAACTTGTACATAGTGAATTGGCTTTTGAAACTCACCCGATTTTATGTAATGTGACCGGGGTTTTACTGCTAAGGTACCATCTGACTTTGGTGGCACTTTTATATGTAGCAACTCACACTGTTCTATATAAATCTAAAAGAAGTGGAGGAAGGGTATTGAATGGAACAGTAGGCATTTTTATTCTCATTTTGAAGAGATTTTTTTTAAGTTTGTTTTAGTTTGTTTTCTTGGGCTGATTAACATTATTTAACTGGAATCACTGGAGCCGGGGGAGGAAGAGGGGAGTGTCATGGGAAGCAATTGAAAAAAAGGAGAGAAGAAACAAGGCCCTACATTTGCGTATTATGAACACAAAGAAACTGGACAAAAGCAGCAAACATGAATTTAAATTCTGCTTCCAGCATGACAAAGCCTGAAGCTCTTTCACTAACAAGGATTTAGAAAAATGTGTCCTCATTGGAACTTGGTCTCTTAATATGGCTAATACTTGAAAGCTTTAATTGCCCTAAAGAAAGAGTTCTGCTGTACTTAAAGTTTTATTTGAAATATTAATTGTGATGAGTAGGAGAAAAGGGTTATCCTTTCAATTCTACCTTCTAGCTTGATGAGCATTTATTTTCCAGTGAGTGCAGTCACAGCTACTCATTAAAAGACTTTAGTACACAGTGCGATGGAAAGGAACATCAGCTATGCATCTCTGGAGAACACCATTCATACTGTCTTAGATCATAATCCAAAATGAGCTGTTGATCTTACCAGTTCTCATTTGTTCACAGCATAAAACCACCACATGGTTTGGCACAGAAAGAATTCCCTGTCCAGGGAAAGCTGTGGCTTTTGAAGGGTGTAGCAAGTTCAGTATATAACTAAACACAAGGAATATACGAAGACCAGTGTTGTTAAAGCACTGAACTAATTTGCACATGGAAAGAATAGGGGTTTTTTGTGTTTTCTGCCATCAGCTACCTTCATGGTTTGATTATTTTTTCCTTCTCTTTTCATTCTGTGATCCCTTCTAATGAAGGGTTTCATATTTCCAACCAGTATTCAGTCTAGTCAGAGTATCTATGAGTTCGTTGTCTGGATGTTTGCATGATTTAGTAATAAACACAGCTGACACAGTTTTAGCTGATCAACTCAAATGAAACCTTTCTGTTTCAGCAAACAAACATGACCTGAAAGACAATAACACCTTGGTCTCTTGCATGGCCTCTCCTTATTTTCTGAAATTAATGTTAAATTAATAGGATGCTGAAAAAGGTTATTTCAGCTTTTGTGCACATGAAACTTGATCCTGCCCTGAACTATTACATGCTAATTAACTCTTCACTATTGGAAGTCAGCACACAATTACATCTTCTATGTCAGTGTTCAAATTTTGAGAAGGAAGTGTTCAATTAGCATTGTCAAATGAAAATGTAGACATTCACTATATAGAAGGAACCTTTTGTTGACTTAGAGTCAAACAGTGTCAAAGGCACAGCAGGAAATTGCCATTAGCCAATCTGGACTTTCTCAACATTCAGCTCTATATCCCATAATCATCAGCTTCTGAAGGAGAGCAATTTAGGTAGCAAGTCAATCACATCTGTGACTTCGGTCAACTCATCTATGGCGTACATGCACAGATGGGATGAAGATTGCTTACACATTCCAGCTCCTGGACACAGTGCTTGACTCTTTATCAGATCTGCTAAACACTATTGGGAGACTGTTGGTGTTTTTGAAGCAAGAGATTAATGATTTATTTTTAAATTTACAACAGCTGTTTCCTTTTATGAAGCCTATTTTTGCAAATATTCATGGCTGCATTTAGTAATTGATATTTATTGTCATGCTCAGGAGATGAAATGGTTGGAAATTGGGATTAATATTCAAATGGAAGACTGAGTCATATGGAACATTTTTAAGCAAACTCAGAAAGATGTGCTCAATATGAGCTCACATGTCACTTCCAAAAAAGGCAGTACTGGAGCCGTGTGTAATGTTCCCCCCATTTTTCCACCCCACAAGCGGTGCTCTGTACTGTGGTTGCATGCAACACTTGTGAAGTTGTAAGCTCTGGCTGATGCTGTGCAGCAGCTGTACTGTGGTGGAAGAATGGACTTCCATATGTCCCCCTCACTCAGCTGTAAGGAGATTTAACTCACATTTGTACCCTTTGTAGAAGGCAGAAAAAACTTACAGAATTTTATGGAACACAATTTTTAGGTGGTGGTGCTGGGGGAAGACTGTGTCCCTGTTAAACAGAATCTGCAATTAATTTGGTTTTAAATAACAAATGGTTAGGATCAACATTGAAAGATACAATAAGGATTAATTTGATATGTCCCGAAGATTCAGGTTGGTTGCAAGCTCAAGAATTAGAATTAAGCAAATTAAGTAGTTAAATCCAAATATGGTGATATAATTTATCTTCAGATTCTTACTCTTTCTCTCATTCTCCTTTGTGTATGTGTGAAATGATTCAGCTTAGATATAATTTCTCTAACTTTGAAATTTAATCGAAGGAGAAAATAACACAAGTAGTAAATACTTTGTTTAAAAATGTATCTTATCTGGAAGGGGAACTTTGCTGAAGATTTGTAGATAACTATGGCCAGCAATAAATATCATGCAATAAATGTTAACTTAAATCAGCACCCTTTGTGTATTTATTACCTGAAGAAGGCACATCAGAAGATAAAGCTAAATATTTCTTTTAGGCTATAGATACAGAGTACCATAAAAGATTGAGTATGCTCCTTGCAATCAAACACCTTAGTAAGGTTTAGCAAGGTTGCCAAATAGAATCACTTATCTTAACCTTACTTGGTATTTTATCACATTAAGTTGCCTTTACATTGGTTTGAGTAACTGCTGAACATAAAGCACAGGCTAATTTTGTCACGAAATGCTGCAAGGGCTAATACATAGAGTGATAGAACCATTACTCAGCTGAAAGATGGAACAAATTCTGATATGCTGGTCTATACTTGCCCATCACAAAATCATTCCTGGCTCAAAAAAGTAGTTCAAATTTTCATGGAGTAGTTTTCAATTAGCATACGATACAAAACCATGTGTTCTTACCTTGAAAGGCTATGAAAAATTTAGTTTAAATGTGAGGAAATTGCTGTTGATTTACAAGTTGGGTTCAATATACTTCTGGTGACACAGTTGCAAATCCATGATGACAGAATAATTGATGGTATGTCACGCTACTGATGAGATAAAGTCATTACTGATCTACTTTTTAATAACACAGAAAACAGCACAATTACTTTGCTACTCATGAACTAATCTCCCAGTTCTGAAAGAGCAGTAACAAATATTTTGCTGTAGAGGATGAAACACACAGAAAAGCAAACCATTTAATATTTTCCAAGTTTTATGTCACACACCCTTTGGTTTCCATATGAAGAGTCAGCACTTTTTCTTGATTGGTAGAAATATAGTTATGCTTTGCAGTAAAGCAGAAAACCAGGTTGTTTGATTTTTATGACATTAAAAGAAGATTTTACTGGATACTAAGTTGGTATAACCTCCTCTACAGATTATCACTACAGATGATTGAATGCTTTATCTCTACTATTTATGGAGTATGTATTTGAATTAACCGTTGACTCTTTTCCAGTCTGGATCAGAAATACTGGAAAATTTTTTCTGAAAATGCCTGTACAACCCCATATATATTTTAGATAACTTGAGAGCTTTAGTCAGTTATTGAAAAGAAGATGAAGAAATGGCAAGACACAGAGGCCAAGGAGCCAAAGCTAGAAGACCAGATGAACAGTGTTGGTAAAGATCGTAACAAATCTGTCATTCTTGGCTCTGCTGGGTGATTTCGTTATTGATAAATTAACACCCTCCTGAAGTTTAGCTTGTAAATACACGTAAAATATAAAAGCCTATATACTGTAACATCAAAAGCTATTTTCAGTCCTTATTGTGACTTTTGCCATTATTTTTTTTTTAATTACTACATCTTCAGTGTTTCAGAGCTGTGACATTCCATTGAACCAACAAAAAGCAGATCACCAGCTAGCTCTTTGTCTTTGCTATGCCCCAGTTAAAAATTCCTTTTGCTTCATTGACAGAATGCCACATGCCATGAAATGAATTTCCTTTCTCAGATTCTTAGTGTCATTCATGATGTTGTAATTAGATCTGTACCTTGGTCATGTAAATAGCCCAAAGAAGCGACATACCGAGTTCAGACTCACCACTTTTAACAGTGGCATGAGTCAGCACGTTGAATTGTCTGGAAAACAGATAAAAACACTAGTTAAAGCTTCTAGCATTTAAACATGCGAGTACATGTAGTCTACTGGTGATTTACCTTTGTATCTGTCCCATTATGAGCCTGCTTTTATGATTCCTGCAATATGCTTAATAAAATTAACTCAGATCTAGACTGGTCTCAAAAGCCTCCTTACCCTGATTACTCCTAAATTGTTTGAGAAGAATCTGCAACCAGGAATAACGCATGCAATAGTTTGCTGGCATTATGTGCGATGAACGCAAGATGTGTTTGCAAGTAGGCCAGGAGGGGTGGGGTGAGAGGCTGGGAATTAGGAATAAAGAATGAACAATTCATGGAGCTGCCCTGTAAGGTAAAAAAGCAGAGTATTTATTATACAAGGCTATTAGGAAAGGTTTCTACTGAGCCCTTAGGAATAGTCTGTTACTATTGGTCTTTGGTAGATATCCCAGTGACAGATGCAAAGATAAAATTGCTCTGTTATTGTGTCAATTTAGTGTTTTGTCACACTGGTTCTTAGAAATGATGGCTAACATGCTACAAGTTACAGTTTTTATTCAGATTTTTATAGACAATTAGATTTGAGACTCAATGCATCAAAGCCTCTTCAGCTTAGACTCACAAACTGGATGCACCCTTACCATTCAGGAAGATTTTCAACAGAATTCCGATTCATAATCCTGTGTTACCCTCTTTTCCCTTCTAGACTGAGTCTGCCTACCTTCTCTTCAAGTCAGTGGATTTGCAAGTGTGGTATAACCCTAAGAGTGGCACCCTATGAAGTTTTGCTTCAAAAGAAAGGAAAAAGGAGTGATAATTTTGAACCTGAAAAATAATATTATTAAATTAATGGGATTCTATGACATTTAATGTTCTCATAATAAAATTGAAAAGTAAAGAATGTATTTCCCACAAATGAAAATGCATTGACTCTATTGTGGGCTCCAATTCAGTTTAACAGCAGGGTTGCATGCACCTGAAAAACAGGTTTGTAAAGGGGAGGCTTCCAGACACTACCTTATAAGAATGCCAACAGGCGCCACTATGTTGGAGATACAGATAACAGCCCAGTTAAGAAGTTTTCTTTTATTGTAGTCATATGCAATTTAAAACCAGCTCCTCAGTTTCTTTCTTGTGTCTGTTTCATAGTGAGTAAAATCCAGTCTTGTGAATTTTTCCTTATATGAAAATGTAAATTCACAGGGTTTGTTACTTTTCTCATGAATTTGCACTTACTTTGTAGCCCTTGTTACTCCATCTATAAGATGAAGTATGGTCTCATCTGAAGAGAATGATGTTCAAAAGTATGTCTTGCTCTTTTGCTCTTTCTGTCCACATGTATTACTATTTTGGCTAATGCAGTTTATTATTATTTGACTAATATCTATAAATAACTTATTGGTCAACACATTAATACTTCTTTTATTTGTTTCTGCCAAGAAAACAGCTCATACTACCTCTTAATGGGAACAACTTTCATCTTCATTTGGGTCTTGCAAGGTTATGAGCCATATACATGTTGCCAGTGAAAAAAAATCTTATTTAACTCACCACACCATTCTCTTTTTTTCTCATTTCTCCCTTCCTCATCACAACTGAAACTTTATTTAGTACAGTAGTTCTGAAAACAAAGATAAAAATAATCTCAAATCTGATAGTCATCAGTTGTTCAGCAAACATTACAAGACCGTTTTATCTCTTAATTACTCAG
Source organism: Pedionomus torquatus (assembly GCA_013398155.1). Classification (NCBI taxonomy): domain Eukaryota; kingdom Metazoa; phylum Chordata; class Aves; order Charadriiformes; family Pedionomidae; genus Pedionomus; species Pedionomus torquatus. The sequence continues at coordinate 153,562 of VZRU01009775.1, read as the reverse complement.
GAAGGCACAAGTTTCACTCTTGGGGCTTTACTGAAATTTGCAAATTTGTATTTCAGTTGTACATCCATCTTTTGCCTCTGGGGAAGCAAGAATCATAGAATGGTTAGAGTTGGAAGGGACCTTAAAGGTCATTGAGTTCCAACCCCCCTGCCATGGGCAGGGACACCTCCCACTAGAGCAGGTGTCCTGGTTTGAGGTAAAATGAACTAATTTTCTGTTTTACAATTTTACTTTCTTAGCTGGGCCTCTTCTAACTAACTAAACTCTGAAATTAACAGCACATTGTTTAGAACTGTTTCGTCTCATGGTGATAATACCTGATTATACCAAGGAGTGGTATGTAGAGAGGCCCTTGCTTAAACTTATTGCTATAACAACCAAGGTCAGGTAATTTCATTATTCACTCTGTTGGAGGGTCAGAAACAGAAAAGCGTAAAGGGGTCCCACCTACAAGATCATCGACTTCCAACCTCCCTGCCATGGGCAGGGACACCTCCCACTAGACCAGGTTGCTCAAAGTCCCATCCAGCCTGGCCTTGAACACTTCCAGGGATAGGGCATCCACAACTTCTCTGGGCAAACTGTTCCAGTGTCTCACTACCTTCACAGGAAATAATTTCTTCCTTAAAGAAGATGGTAGAAAAATCTTCCATGGAAATCGCTATGCAGCTTCCTGCCCCAACTGTTCTAGAAGTCTCTACTCCTGAAATCTGACTTCGTCAATGGTAAATATAAACAGCTACGGAGCCACAATGGAGCCAGTGAAGGTCTCTTTGGGTCTGTGCATCATAATATATGGTGGTAATGGGAGAGGTAAGATAAAAGGCTTGTAAATCCAGAAGATAAATACAGTATACTAGAGGAAAAGACATGGAAGAATTAAGAGTCTGTGGGAACACAACCCAATAGCGAGTTTGTTTCATCACTCTCAAGACCTAAAGAAAAATTGAAGAAGTTCTTCTCAGAAAAAGATAAGGAGGTGAAGGCTTAAGTACGCGAAGAGAAAGGAGGAGGTGTTAGGGATGGTATGAGTTTGCTGGACTGAGTGATTTGGCTTCTAAGAAGCTATGTTGAGTGATGAGGAAGGGAGAAGGAAAAATGAGGAATTCCATTCTAGTCAATAAAATGTTAAGGAGAAACATTGCATGAACAGCTCATTCTTTTGCAGCTTGATTCCTCCCTGCTGAATGTAAGGGCAATAAATACTTTGGGATTTTCAGGGGAGAATGCACTGAATATTTTTATTCCAGGAACTGTTCCATTTTTTTTTATCAATAACATTGTATGCTGCATGTAGACAGGAGGGGTAATGTGATAAGGGAAGCTATAATTTACTCTATGGACAAGGCTTAAAGCATCTCAGGCCTGAGAAGTTATTTTAAACTAACTGCAGCATGTTTCTTTCTTCACAGTCTGAGAAGAGCCACCTTGTTACTCTGTTTATGTAATTCCAGTTTTTGAGATAGCATCCTGCTCCAACAGAATCTAAAATAGCCTTCCCTAAACTTAAATGGGGTGGGCTTTTTTTCTTTTTTTTTTTTTTTTTTTTCTTTTTCTGTTTCTGAACACCCTGTTCTCATGAGCAAAGGTTCTTCTCTGAAGAGATCCAGAGAACTTGCAGGTCATATTGGAGATGGAAATTAAATGAGACTGAGGTACAACTGGGAAACAGAAGAAATCTGCTGTAATCTTTATACCCAGTTCTTTCAACTCTTCGGCAAATATCAGTGCATCCAGAAGCATCCAAGTCAGCCATTTGGTCTTGACTTCTTCTGTCTTCCTTATTCAGATGAAATGTGCAATGGTGAGCATGAGGGCAGGTCAGGAAGGACAAACAGGGAGTTGCTATGCTTTCTATCACTTGCAAAAGTGTGGCTCAGTAGTATCTGAAGGCCTTTAATTGTTGAGTTGAGATCTTCGACATACCTATCCTGCCTTTATGATGGATGGGGATTCACTTTGTCACACTGTCTGTTTCTCACTGTTTCCTTCTGTAGAGTAGTGACACCGAGCCTTCCAAGTTAGCCTGAACTTTTTTCCTCTGCATTTACCGCCATGAAATGTAACTACAATGGAGAAGATACAGCCTTTATCTGTCTGTTCTGTATGAAATTTGACCTGTGATTCATAAGAGGTGATCCTCACTTTCCAGTCTGCCACTCTTCCTGTAGGCTTCCTGCTCAGATTTGTTTGATAAGTGAATGCATTTTACAGATATGCCTTCATGCTTTTTTTCACCTCCCCCCTGCCTTCTTCTTCTTTATTTCTGAAAAGAAACAATGAGGGAGAAGAAATGGACTGTAAAAGAAGCACAAAACCAGAGATTTGCTGAACAATGAGAGCAGACTCAAGGGGCCTCCAGGTAAAAATGGGGTAATTGGACAGCATAATATCATATGACTACAGGACATGATGTGGCTAGCATCCATATAGCATTCAATTATATATGTCTAAATACTAGTCTGTCTTCAACCCCCACTTCTGGGGCCTCTCTCTGTATTATTTAACTCACACTGAAGGATGCTTTGTTCCTTAAGGCATAGAGGGGATTTGTCAAATATCCTTCAGATTGTATTTAGGAGAAGGGGAGGACACCCATTTGCAACCTGTCTCGGCAGCATTTCCTGTTGTGGCAGGTATGGCAGGTCTGTGACAAGGATTGCCCACACAGCACCTCTCTTTCCTCTTCTTCTGATGTGGTTTTGATATGTCTGCATCCAGTCCTATCTTCCTCAGCCCATCAATCTTCCTTCATACACACCCCCAGCTCCTTGACTTTCAGCGCATTCCAGTGAATGAATTTTGGGTTTACAGTTGCTCGAGATGACTATTTCTCTTCTTGCAGAAATCTTAGGCTACCATAGTACTTCTCTGAAAATATTCACAAATGATGGAGTTGGGAGTAGGACTTAAAATATGCAAGACCCACTTGGTGTCTGAGATATTTTCTATATGTTGAGTATTTCTTAATGAGGAAACATATACCTTCGTCTTTTTTTTTTTTCTTTTCTTCCTGAATCTTCTGTTTAGGTTGAAGGAAATCTCTCTGTAATGCAGGCTTGCATATGTGCAAGCATCTCATACTGCTGTGACTAATGAAGATTCAGGGGATGGGAATTCCTTTCTAGTCACAATGTGAGATCCGCAGCAGTTTTTTAAAAAAGTGTCCTTCAAACTAGTGTTGCTCTGTTGTTCAGAAATGTCTGAGAAACAGTCTGTATCCAGTATATTTTAAAATATTCTTCTATTTCAAATGGTATAGAATGTTCAAAATATGTTTTTGTATGCATAACTACATATAACAACAAATGGTATCTATGAGATACATCATGTGGGTGACTGCACTGGATCAGTCACAAAAGACAAGAATTTGTTTAATATTGTTTTGATAATTTCTGGGTTCCTGAAAAAGGTTTTATTTTTCCTACCTCTATACAGCTTGTAAGTATTAGGAATGATCTTTGGTTTGTGGGTTTTTTTGGTTGTTTTTTTTTTTTTTTTTTTAAATTTACAGACATGTCCTGACACATGCATCATGTCACATAAATCAGGTTTAAATATAGCTCTTAAGAAGGGTTTGGCCAGATCTATCTAGTGACAATTGCTCTGCTTCTTCAGGAAAGCTATTTATAAAAACCCATGAAATTTTATTCCTATTTCTGAACACCATAAGTCATTAGTAAACTTTAAATGACCATTGAAAGTGGCTGCCTCAGGGCTGTGTTGCTCTGTCCCTGGCCTGTTCCTGAATGTTGACTCAACTGTAGTCCTTTTAAGGTTTATACACAGATAGAGTACAACATTAAAGACTTTGGGTCAATGACATTTACAGCTGCTTGAGTAAACTGCATCCCTTCCAGTCTCTTCTTTTGGTGGAAGAGGAGAGAAAGCCAAACGATGCCTTGATCAGAAGAAGGTGAGTGGTTAAGATCTGTGAAAAGTCAATAGCAACTGTCCTGCTGTCTCCTTTCCTGTGATGGAAGTATCTTTAAAAAAGGTTTATTTGTACCAGGTAAAACATGGAATATTTTAATTTCAGTCCTGTGGAAAAACAGGGAAAGCACCCTGGGAACAGCACTTTCCTCTGCACCAATAGCACAAGAAGGCTTCTCTCTCATCCAGAGAAGATGGAAAAGGCAAAAAGCTAGAGGGGTTTTGTGCACACAGAAAGCAAGAAGACCTTCTTCTCTTTTGGATTTCTCTCCAGAAGTTTTCTGTTGCATCACCTTTTCCTATTGCAAAAGCCTCATAATGGGGTTGTGTGCAGTATGGAATTCAGTCTGCCTTACTTGCCAGCCATTGTACTTGGCTATTTTATTTTGTTTTTCTGTTTTGTACTCATCTTTCTGTGGCTTTGACGCAGACATAAATGTTTATAGACTTCTGGATTTCTTTTTGCTGTAAGCATTGTTTTTAATCAGTATAAGCTCCTGGGAAGTCATCAGTCCAGACAACAAAATTTGCATTTCCATATAGAAAAGATAGCAAAAGAGGAACCCAGGAATCTGTTCCCACTTTTCAACTTCTCTGCTTTTTATACTAATGCCTCTCAGACCTATGCCCAAAAAGGAAAGCTTTATAGCTATTATATCTGCAATGTCAACCCCTATAAAATTAGTGAATATGGACAGAGATGTTCTATGTTATATTCTAGTGAACAAGGCATAGGTGTTAAACTACCCACTGTTTTCAGAGTAGGTACATTTTCATGATGTTGGGTCACTGCCTAGCAGGAGCAGTAACCTACATATCCCATCCATTATCCTTTAAAGCAAAGGTTCCCAGCTACAGTCCCAGGTGCAGTTGGCACGGTCCCAGCACTGTGGTGTAGGCAATGCTGTTGATGGGCAGTTACCCCATCATCATCACCTGGTAAACAGCTAAAACTGGCCTGCTGGTGGCAGCGTTTTTTTGTTGCTGTGCTTACAGTATGTGCTACAGGAATTTTCAGATATAGGATCATAAATATTGGATCTCTGTTTTCATCCCAGTGAAACAAAGGCACTGTGGTGTAAGGCAAGGGTATTGTGGACAGTCATTTCTTGGGGAAAAGAGGTGATGGTATGTGAATGGAAAACCAGAGGTTACACAATTGCTGCCGAGAGCTTGACATAGGGCCAAAATCCTGGACGCCTGGACAGCAATAACACAGCAAACTAAACCCGGGATCCCTTCCCTAATACTTTTCATCCCCTAGATTCGTACTCTTCCAACACATTCTTTGTATCCATATCTTTAATATTACAAGAGGGACAGGATTCATATTGATCACAGCTGTTCGTTTCTTCAAGCTTCAAGAAACCACATATTGATCTCCAAAACAGCATATGTACCATGACCTTGTCATGGGGATTTTCAGGGCATTCATACTGATCTGGCTGAGGATGAGAAGTCCCTTGCGGTACCATCTGCCTGTGTGAAGAGCCTAAAGTTCCAACAATGTTCTTGCAACTTGGTTATGCAACAGCTGTTGCCATGTCAGATACTGAAAGTCTCAGAGATCTGATCTGAAAAAAACAATCAGAATTTTGTCACACACATGGATATCCTCACTCCACTGATAAACTGTTTAGGCATTTGGAGCAATATCCCCATGTCAGGGCTGTGCACCCCATGTTTTCTATAGTGTTTCAGTGCACACAAATAGGTGTTTGACCTCAGTCCTTACTGACATCTCTTGTTGCAGGTGAATGTGTTGTATTACTTCTATAGATCTGGACTATACGCTGGATTGACAGGCTGACACCAGTGGGATGAGGTTCAACAAGGCTAAGTGCCAGGTCCTGCACTTGGGTCACAACAACCCCATGCAGAACTACAGGCTTGCAAAGGAGTGGTTGGAGAGCTTCCTGGCAGAAAAGGACCTGGAGGGGCTGGTCAACAGCCTGTTGGACATGAGCCAGCAGTGTGCCCATTTGGCCAAGAAAGCCAACACCATCTTGGCCAACAACACCGGCTGAGTAGAACTCAGGAAGACATTGTCCCCGTCTACTCATCACTGGTGAGGTCCCACCTCAAGTACTGTGTCCAGTTTTGAGCCCCTTACCGCAAAAAAGACATTGAAGTTCAGTGGGTTCAGAGAAGGGTAACGAAGCTGGTGAGGGGTCTGGAGAGTAAGCCTTATGAGGAGTGGCTGAGGGAGATGGGGTTGTTCAGCTTAAAGAAAAGGAGGCTGAGGGGAGACCTCAGAGACCACTCTCTACAACTACCTAAAGGAGGGTATAGAGAGGTGGGGGTTGGTCTCAATAAGACTTCTAAGTCACAGGTGATAGGACAAGAGGAAATGGCTTCAAGTTTTGCCAGGGGAGGTTTAGGAGAGATATTAGGAAAATTTTTTACACTGAAAGCATTATTAAGCATTGGAATGGGATGTCCAGGAAAGTGGCTGAGACACCATCCCTGGAGGTATTCAAGAGGTGGGTTGACATAGTGCTCAGTGACATGGTTTAGTGATGGGTTTTTATCAGTTAGGTTGATCATTGGAATAGATGATTTTAAAAGTCCCTTCTGACCTAGACAATTCTATGATTCTATGATCATTTAATACATTATTTACAAAGGGGTAAGATTGCAACATTTTGAACCCCAGGTTTGTGGCGTTTTCTTTTCATTTGTGCAGTTCATCTCTGAGAAGGCCAATCTTTTGCTATAGATAATGTGAATGATATGTACAGATAGATAATGTACAGTATAGTAAGTGTTAATCTGTAAAACCATGCAGCTCCACCTGGCCTAGATCACTACACTCCTTCTCCATGCATGTGCAACTGCTCCTCATGTTAATGAAGAAAGCATGGTCTTTGAAGAGGAAACATACACATCATGCTTCACATCCTAAAGCACTCAAGATGTTTTTTTGACATGCCAGAGATAAGTAGCATGAGGCACAAATACACATAATACTTGATGAGGTACCATACTACTTGATGAGATACCATAATATATACAAAACTATTATCACTCAGCTGTCTTCCACTACACATGCTGAGACTATCAATAATCACACTTGGTTTGGACTGCTGGGTAATATTTTGAATTGAATTCAAATACAAGTATAACCTGGCACTAAGCCTTTTCTCCTGCATTACAGGAAAACCACATCTAATTCAAAAATGTTGTATTCACTGAGAATTTTGAAGTGTGTATCTGCAACTGTTTTGTGTAACTAACTGGAAGATTTAATTTTTTATTTTTTAAAAAATATTTTACATTCTCTTTATGCTCCATTTCTCTGGCCTTGACTTAGAAAAGTACAGAAAAAGGAAGAAGGTAATACTTTAATTTTCTTACATTTGTGAGAATATTGTACATAAAGTGAGAAATCTGGTTTTGGTCAAAATATCTTAAAACAGACAATAATAGCTGCAGAAGCTTGATCAGACTCAAAGGCCATGCTAGAACAAGAATCATAGTTAAATAATGAAAATAAATAGAACAAATGAGAACCAAATATAAAGAAGTCATGGATATTTTTTAAAAATCTCAATACTGACTGGCAAACTGAGCAAATAGAAATTTGCAGTTTGCAAAGAAAAGAAGTAAATGTGTTCTGTAGAGTATTTTACACCCATTGACCACTCCAGCAATTTATATATAGGGAGCTTAATAGGGTATGTAATCCTTAACCAGTAGCTAGCTGGTACCCTTGCTTTCCATTTAGTCAATGAATCAGGAACAAATGCGGAATCTGCATTGCCAATGGCTGGCAGTTTGTAGTCATGTTCTTATTTTTGCAAGGTCAGGCTCCTCATGTACTTGAATATCTAAAGGTCTCATTCATACTAATGAATACACATGTAAGAAGAATGCTGTATTTGACCTCGTTTCTCCATAGAGTAAATTCAGTTATTAGCTGTATGAAATGATCATCTGATGAAAACATCTCCATCTGGAGGTATACACTATATTCAAAGAGCTAGAGACAATTATCTGGAAACAGAAATTGTTTGGAAGACAAATGGATAAAAATGCAAACCCCTTCGATGGGCTGAGAACAGGAATAGTAATCCCACCTAAATATTAAAGAGATCTGAGTTGCAGGCATGACTGGGGGGAGTAAAAGATGAAATAACAGTTCATCTCAAGTCCTTCCTTTGACATGTCAACAGGACTCTGAATCAATTCTATTTTAACACTTCCTAATATGTATACTGCTATAATTCTGATTTTCTTCTTAACTGCTTACATCTTTTTTTTGAGTACTTTTGTGTGCCTTAAAAAGGGAATTCTTTCAATGAATAAACCAACTTCACTCAAATCTTAAGAAAAAGAGAGTTGAGTTTTGGGTTTCATTTCCTCCCTTGTGTTATGTTTTTATTGTGTGGGCCCTATTTCTAGTCCCAGAGACTGCAAAAATGGGGCTACTTCTTGCATTTATTGAATTACACTCCTCCAGATTAGAAGACCCAGCACTGAACATAAAAATCAGTGCTGGAGTACCTATGTCTATGTGATTCCACCTCAGTGTAAATATATTACCCTAACTGTGAATAATTAGGATGATATCATACTTAAAGTTTTCTTTCTTCAAGATATTTATGAGAAGTATTGATAAAAGAGTTTGAAGAGTCAGCAGCAGGAAACATGGGAATTTTGAGTACTCTTCATACAGGTCTGTCACATAGGTGATGTGGGGTATCCTTTTCTCAGACAGGCTTAGGATCAATGGGCAAATTTACACCTTTTCCTCTAAGTAGAGACTTCCTCCTCTACTGCATTTCCTTGCTTATTAGATGACAAGTTTTCATTCATTTTGGGGTTTTGCTGCTGGCTGAAAAACTCAGCACCACCAATCAAATGTTTTCTGCAACCTGGAGAGAAGCAAGAACATGAACAAATGTTGCTGAGGAGAATAAAATAAACAGGAAGAACACGCTTGAAAAGCCAGATCATTACATGGCCCCTTGCACAAGTGTATTACAATCCTGTTTTATTGAGTGAGCCTCCATTTCCTGCAACACAACTGCATCCATCAAAACACGAGATGAGCAGTATTTCATGAGTGAGGCCACTTTGATTTTTTTTTTTTTTAATTCATTACCCTTCAGTATAACATTATGCCTCATTTACTCCATGCTAGCTGAAGCGTGCACAGAGGAATCTTCCTTGTTGCCCCTCTGCTTCCAGCTGCAAAAGTATTTGAGCATATCTTCAACAAGAACAAACTTCTCCTTAGTTTCCAGTTTGGGGCAGAAAAGTGTTGTCCATATTTGACAGAGATGAAAGAAGAGATTAAGTCAGTTTCTCTGTACAATATAGGGAACAAGAGCCAAGGACTCAAAAAGTATCCAGCTCTCTCAGATTGCACTCCAGTGCCTTAATTCATAGAGGAATTAGTCTCTGGTGCACATGGTGGCTTAAATCACTATACATCATGCTCGCTCTGCAATGAATGTAAACCACAGCAAACATTACCAGGGGCAATGTACTGCAGGACAGCACTACGTTTAGCTTTCCCTGCTCAGTTATTAAGCTGCACGTGAGCGTTGCGGAACAAACAGTATGGGCTCATCCAGCAAAGCCCCAGCAGTAGGGCTAAGATCACTTTGTTTTTATCTGCTCTTTCCCAGCCAAGTGTGTCACTGAATCAGGCTCACAGTGGTTTTACTGGATTGCATAGTAGAGAAAAGGATCAATACTGCTTTGTAGCTATATTTCCTGGGCAAATATTGGGCAATAGACTGGAGAAAGGAAGGTACTGAAATAGCAGAATTGACTCTATGGTTCAATAGTGAGAGTGTGACCGAGGAGGTGGAACTTCCGTCTTGCAGTGCCAGATGTTGCAGCCTAAGGATCCAGCTAATCCTACGTGGAGGGAGACAGATTTTTTGGGATACTGAAGCTTTACCACCTCTGATGTTTGTTGACTTCTAGCACTGGTACCAGAGCTGCAGCTAACTTTTGCCCCTACTATTGCTCCATCTTCACAGTGCTCTACTTGCTGCATTCCCATTACAACTTTGATCGACAGGGGAGAATGGGGAGGCCTTTTCTTCTTGCAGGTAATGCAAGTTTTCTACAAGGAAAAAGATTTTTGCTTTCCTGCAGCTTGGCTATAAATCCAAATGTCCTGGTATGACTGATTGCTATCATTTGACCTCAACAGACTAAAGTCAACAGGCCAATGTGAACTATATGAAGCTCAACACGGACAAGTCCAGGGTCCTGCACCTGGACTGGGGTGCAGGTGACTCCAGTATCAGTACAGGCTGGGGGATGAAGGGATTGAGAACAGCCCTGTAGAGGAGGACCTGAGCATACTGGTGAATGAAAAATTGGACATGAGCTAACAATGTGTGTTCACAGCCCAGAAAGCCAACTGTATCCTGGCCTGCATAAGAAGCAGCATGGAGAGCAGGGCAAGGGAGGCAATTCTGTCTCTCTACTCCGCTTTGGTCAAACCCCATCTGGAGTACTGGGTTTAGCTCTGGAGTCCTCAGCACAGGAAAGACATGGACCTGTTGGAAAGGGTCCAGAGGAGGCCACAAAAATGATCAGAGGGCTGGAACATTTCTCCTGTGAGGACAGGCTGAGAGAGTTGGGGTTGTTCAACTAGGAGAAAAGAGGGCTCTGGGAAGACTCTATTGCAGACTTCCAGTCTATAAAGAGCTCATATGAAAGATGGATACTTTTTATCAGGACTTACTTTTTATGATTCTATGATTCTGTGTTTTAAAAACTACTCTACAAAATCTTCTACACTCATATGAAAGGTATTATATGACATGTAATTCAGTTTGCATTTGTTTTTCAGCAAGTTTCTGACCTCCCTATGACATTTCAAGTCTCTTGAATCCAAATTCTGCAGTCATGGTGTATTTGAAATTCAGTGGTAAACTTTTCTAATAATGGAAAATACACAATTTTTCTTCCATCCTTTATTTTGAAGGTTGGATGTGCTCGGGAAAAGCTCATTTGGGTCCACAGCTTGGACTGAGAAGAAACAAGCTATTCCAGATGGAAAAATTAAAATAGAGAGGTATAGGGAACTGGAAGAGGTCTCACAGAAACCTTTGTGTAGCTTTAGTGACAGGGATTGCTTTACACTCTAACAAACACACATTTCATTGCAGCTTTAACTCCAGCTGGGAGGCCAGCTATACATGTTGTAAAGCAATATAGAGTGAAAGGATAGATGTATGGCAAAAACAAAGTACTAGGTGTCAGAATGTATCGGTTTCAGACCTGGATTTGCACTGAACTAAGCATTAAATAAATTATTTGGTCTGTTTCTCTCTCACTCTGAATAACTACTTGTAAAACTAATCTACTACTTGTGTACTTCTTGAAGATGCTGGACTGTTAAGCTGGTTTCATGTAAAGTTATTTTGGGTGAACAGTACAAGCTGCTGAAACATCATTTGAGACACTGACATAGGTATTCACCATCTGCTTTTAACATCATTCTCAATCATTCAGCTAAAATTATTTCATATTGTCACAAGCTTTAACCAGTCAGTAGAAGTGGTATCATCAATGACTGTTTACATGTATTCCATGTATTGCTCTGACCATAGGGAGGGGTGGGTTTTTTTGTTTGTTGTTTTATTATTATTATTATTATTATTATTATTTATTTATTTTAGATTTTAAAGTACTGAAAGTCTAAATTTAACATAGCAAAAATCTTTCTGTATTACACATGCCCCATCCCTGGAGGTGTTTACGATCAGGCTGTAATGGGGCCTTGAGCAACCTGGTCTAGTGGGAGGTGTCTCTGCTCATGGCAGGGAGGTTGGAAGTCAACGATCTTTGAGGTCTCTTCCAACTCTAACCGTTCTGTGATACTATGATTCTATTATCCTATGATCTGTATTACCCACATAGATCGTCTTCTCTGAAAGGTCATTCTGAATATCCAAATTATGTTTTTCTTTTAAATTGATTTACAGAGCAGTCATCACTGAATATGCGGGGACTAGACAGTAGTTAAGCATGGGATGTACCTCATCAGATTTCACTGTCTGATAGGTACATGTCCTCACCTGGACAAGACTCAGTGCGGAGAAATAAGCACTTCAGAGTGGAAAATACATATTTCTCACAAAAGGTGCATGTTTGTCCGAGCAACTATAAAGAGAATATATACAGCTGATATTAAGCAAACCTCTCAATTGAAGAAGCCTCAGTTTATATTCCTAATAATTTAATACCTTTTTCTTTCCTGTCCTCTACCTTTCCCTGCTATGAAATTAATGTACTGATTATCCTCAGAGTTTAAAGGCTAATACCTTGTTTCAACACAGCTTGAAACAAAGTTATGGCCAAAACAGAAATCCCAGCAGTAAATAATTTGGTCTGTCTCTTACTCTGAAGTGACAAAACTTTTCTTGAACAAACTTCTTGGGTTGGGGATTTAATTTTAAGGTATGAATGCCAAACCCAAATAGGCCAGCACTCGGGGCAGTCTGCCCGATTCAGAAGAGGAACATGAGGCTCAGTTCTTCTCATGCCAGATGAGAACCTTATCCACCATGTTGTTGGCGGCTCTTTTCTGGGCCTCTCTTTTTCCTCTACCTCCCAGTCTCCTTGCCTCCCTTCCCCCACTCCTAAAAAAGCTTTGCCAGGTTGGACTTGTTTTCCTTTTCCAGCAGAATAGAAACACATTTTATGATCTAAAATCTGTGAAAAACCAGAAGTTCTGTTTTCAAGCCAGCCTGACTAATAGAACCCTGAGCATCAGTGGGTCAGTATAATCAGTTTTGCTTAAGTGGTCAAAACCCTCTGTTTTAAAAGACAAAAATGCACATTGCAGCACTCATTAAATGGTAAAAAAGAAAAAAGAAAAGAGAAAGTCTAGGAAATGGAAATTAAGCTAGTCTTTCAAAACAACCTATTAAAAAAAAATATGTTTCCTCTCATTTTCTGGCTTCACTCATCTTTCTGTTTCTGTATGTTCCAATCACATTTTAGTGAAGTTTTATTGCATTCTTTTTTTGCTGTAGATTCTGCTTTGCGGTAAACAAAATGGATCCTTTTTTTTCCCAATACTTTTGTCAGGCTAAATAAAATTTTTCTAATCCTTTCTGAGTTTGTCTAACAAGACACTCACATCTTCTGATTCCCTTTCTTATTTACTTTCTTTCAAAACATCAAAGAATGAAAAATCTCTCAGACTGAGTTTTGTTTCCTTTATATTTACCCTTCTTAATATTACTCTTTCTGTTTTCATTAAAATAGTAGCAATGTCTTGGACTATGAACTTGGAGACTGTCACAAATAATAGCTCCTACAAGTGAGTTTTGCTAGCCAATGGTTACAAGATTTTTTATGAGAGTCTAGCTGATAGCAAAAATAAGGACTTCAGCATAGTCCTGTTCTGAAGATCTTGAAGTCTCAAATCCCATCTCTGTTTATTATGAAGGTTTTCTCCATGTGCTTGCCCGTTCTTCATCTTTAGTCTTGCTGCTCACTGTCTGTTCTCTTCATCTTTTCTCTTTCAGCTTTCTGGGTCTCCAGAAACAAAGTACCTCCAGAGACCGTCTTACAGCTGGATAAATCAGCTGCTTGCTCACCCTTCCCACTTCCACCACTTCAACAGTGACATTACTATAGAAAGCAAAATGTATGCACCTATAGCCTGCTCCCTGTGCACCAGGCTCTCAAACCACAGGAAAGACCAGGGGATTTTTCAGGAAAGTGACCTCTGCTCCGTTCCTTGTAATAGAGGTGCTGCTAAATATATTGTGTCATTGTCTGAACAAAGAACAGCAGTAAATGCAAGAAGTTTTTGCTCTTACTGATTGTCAGCTGGGTGTTGACCACATGCCTAGTCTTGTACAAAGCTTAAGAACATATTGTTCTCTCCCAGAAGGTCATTGCATACGTATTGGACATAGAATGCAATATTAGGCCTTGGAAGAGCTGTCACAAAGTGATTTTCTTTTTCTTGCTAGTAAGAAAGGGTAAAAAAACCACAGTATTTTTCACTCTGAACCAAATCAAAAGCAGAGTTGGCTGCTCAGGAATTTCTTCTGCTAGAGACGGTATTATTCTTAGAGCACAGAGGTCACTATATACCAGTATGCTCTTACAAGAATAAGGCACAAAAGCTTCAAATTTAATGTCAGATACTAAGGGTAATGCCTATTTGAATAAGAATCCCTCCATGACTTTTTAGGTCCGTATAATAATTATCCAAGTACATCAAAATTTGTAATCAATTCCTCATGACCTAATTGCTGTTAGCTACATTTTAGAAATGGATGAAGTCCATCCTGTACAAAAGACTTTGTGTGAATAAGGGTAAATGCATGATAGTTTTCATCAGGAGAAAATCTTCTCTGACATATTATGGAGAACATGTTTAATTCAAACACCTTGTGATATCAAAAGGTGACCATTTACTGTCTGGATTTGACCCCCTTCAGATCCTTCTCTGTAGTTACAATGTTCAACTGCTCTAACATTTCTGTTTAAATGCATATTTCTAGTATGACATTTTGCTTATAATATGATTGAAAAGAACAAAGACATTTTGTTCTCCTTTTCCAGATCCTGAGAAAAGAGATGATATTTCACTATCCACTCTACTTTGCCCAGAGTTCCACTGCTGTTAATTAGTTCTTCTATTTAAATTCAAGGATTTATGGCATACATGATATCTTTGGAATAAATTGTAGAACAAGATTACAGCGGAGTCACATTTTAGCTATTTTGTGGAAGTGTTCCTGAAGTATAAATACCAACATCCAAAAACCTGCAAAATCACCCTGAGAAGACAAATAATTTCAACTTTTGAAATTGCAAAGTAGACACACAAATATGGAATGACATGTCATGGATAAAACATAGATAAAATGTCCCGCTTTTCAAACTTCATTATTTGTACATTATTTTTGGCTAGAACTTAGGAATGAGAGCTTGCTCTCATTGTGTAAAAATTTTGTCATCTGCTTTGAAGTCAGGTTTTCACAATGGGCCTTCTTAATAGATTTACATGAGCTAAAGTATACCTCAGTCAGTAGATGACAATAGAAAGGCTTTTACTCTCTGAAGGAAACTCATTAAAAATGTTGCAGCCATAAGTATATAACCAATGCTTTAGCTGGCATTAGTCATGTTGCAAGTAATGGAATAGAGTGATGTGTGGTGGGTCTCATCTAACATGTTTTTAGCTACATCTTGCGTAGGTGTTTATAGCAGATTCTGACTACCTGAGACTCCTTTCATTCTCCATGGAGAGAGATCACCATTGTAAGACAATGATTCAGCTGACTAGCTTATACATATCGTAGCTATATATATCCTATACATATATAGGATGAGATGAGTTGCTCTTCGGGAATGTCTATTTTCTCCGTCACCTTTCAAGTGACTTTCTGGTGGCCCTTGCTTCTGGCTTGATGAAGTCTTTTCTCACTATCCAACTGCACTTTTGAGATGAGTCTACATTTTCCAATTTCAATTGCACTTCCATTTCATCATTGCAATCCAGCTCCAAGGCTTTTCTGACAAACAAATTCCAGAGCGGTTTAGCATCTGTACATGTGACATATTGCAGACACAGTATGCTGAAATACATTGTAAAAATTCAGAATTTATGTGGTACTTCGAGACATTTGAATGAAAGCACAAACTGTACAATCCAAGAGCAAATGTTCATTAATCAGTCTTGTATCATATGTGTTCTTTACTCTTTATAGTGCTGTTTCAGAAGCATATTTCCAGACTAGTTCAGTCATCTCCAAGACAGCCGGAGTCTTCTATTGTCTCATCAGTCTAAGAATACAGAAAAATTCTTACCTTTTGGAGAAGATATTTTGTCTGAGCAGTTCCATGTGTGCTAAAGCATATCCATCTGGCATCTCTGAAGGGAACTCAGTGTGATAAATATTACTACAAATTAGCGTAGTTTGAAACCTTGGCTCTAAAAGAAGGTTTAATTAACTGTATTTACTGAATGGTCTTGGGATGCATTTTAGGGCTACTCCCTGCAGAGAGATGAAGGTAAACAGATAGTTTGATGCTGCATGTGTACGTTTACATGTGAGGACACGTCTCTTGTCCTTTTTCTTGTCCAAAATACAGGTCTTATTTTCTTGTTCCAAAAGGAATATTCAACAACTTAGTCATTGCCAGTAAAATTTTTGGGTGCCTCAGCTCTTCAAACTAAAATGTCAATAGCTGTTTTTTTTTAACACATGACTCAGGGTAAAAGTGCTATTGCCAGGGTTTATCAGTCATTAAACTTTCACTCAGTGCAGATACAATCTGTTTGCCTGGAAGTTGAAACAAGAAAGAAAATGTATTCCAAAGTGTAAACAAAGATCTCATATGATTATAGTGCTGACTTTGGTTGAAATATTTCACAGAACAGCTATGGAACACCAGGCACATACTTGTAAACTGGTATTCAGTTGGTAAATTGGTGGAGGTTCTCCATTTGGCAACAGCCAATGTTAGGTGTAGGATGAACAGTTGTAGTGAAGCAGCTAGTTTTTGGCAAAAGGGTAAAAATAGTAGCAAAAGATAATAAAGGACAGCTGGAACCACTCCTAGGTGGATAGACAGATGATAATTCAGACAGTTTCAAAAGTAAATGAAATTATAGCACTCAATTATGTGTAAAAATTAAGAGACTGAGCAACAAAAGACATTAGGAAAGCCTAAAAAATAAATTAAAAAATGAATCAACAGTAGCTCAACTTTGCTGCTTTAGGTGAAATACAACTCTAGATGGACCAACACAAAAGTAAATAAATATGATATGGATATTTCAGATTCATATCATGTAACTACTACTGTGCACTAAAAGACAGATCCACCTGCAAAACCTCACACACTTTTAATAATGTTTTCTAGAAGACAGAAAGTAGATTATTTCACAGAAGGATACTGGATCAGGTCCTCAGCTGATGCAAATTGGTTTAGCTACCTAGATTATAATGCAGTTATATGAGTTAATTCTGGACTAGATCCTCTGCTGAAGTTTTTACTTGTTAAAGTTTCAAATGTTTCATTTAATACCTTCTGTCTTGTAAAAATTCTCTCTTTCACTCTTCTTCTGTACTTCTGATTTGGTCCTGTAATTTTCTCAACCTCTCTTTGCAGCCATTAATACATTCTGCTGAATTCATTAAATTTGAAGAAATATTTTCCAGGAAGACATAATAGAAATAAAGAATGTATCACTTTGGTTCATTTGCAAGGCAGAACAATCCCAGTCAAAATGGTGTTTCAGTTACTCATGTTGGGAATCTACAATTACACTGTCTTTTATTTTTTGGAATCTGGAATTGATCTTTATCATAATTATTTTTTTAATAAGGCCCTTGACTCAGTACTGTACTATGCGTGATTTGGTGTCAAGACTATATGCTTATATATGAATATATAGTCAGATTCTCTTTTAAATTTATATCTGAAAAAATTAATATATAATTAGAAAATACATAATATACAACATATCTATAAGATATAATAAGTGTTGAGGTTAGGAATGGTAGGGAAACACCAAATGTGTTACCTAAGGTCTTAAGAAATGAGACATGTGGTTCCTAGATCAGGGGTTTTCTATATTATCCTTGGAAACTATTTACTCTCTTTGCTTCAGTTTCCTTTCACTTCAGTTAAATGAGTCATATTTTCCTTCCTTATCAATAGATAGTGGGGATAAAGTTGCTAGTACCTGAAGTGTTAACTTGACATATAAGGGTGAAATGGGATTCATCCCATCCAACATTGCTTTCTGTGCTGGCTCCTTCAGTGCTGTACTCTTAAAACAACCTTCATAGACAACAGAGGAAAAGCTACTTCCAGAAGTTGCTTTTCCATAGAATCATAGAATGGTTAGAGCTGGAAGGGACTTCCAATCCCTGTGCCATGAGCAGGGACACCTCCCTCTAGAGCAGGTTGTTCAAAGCCCCATCCAGCATGGATTTTCCCACCCATCTTATATTCCTCTCCTATGTCAAAATGAATCAATCCCTGGGATTTTGTTCTCCCTGGGCTAGAAAGACTGTAGATTTCTAAATGGCTTGAACTTTCAAATAGCTGAAATCCCAAACTTAACATATGTTACATGTACAGCCAAATAAACAGTTTGGGGAAGATTAGTATTTATAAATTGTGATATACATAAACCTACTCACATAATCACTAATGCTCATTGCTTGCTGGGAATTTCCCAACAATTCATAGCAGAAATGTCTGAAGGAGGAATCTGAGGGAGGGTTTAGGTCTATTGTTAGGGAATATTTTGCAGAAGATCAGTTGTCAAATAACTCTTTATTGTAATCTCCAGTTATTAGACATGCTGTGTGTCAGTGCTTCTAACTTGAAGGGGGCAAGGTATTACCAGCTGGAAGGAAACTCTATGTGCACGATTATGATAGGTATCAGGAGCCATGAAATGAAATTCAGCCATTATAAATCTTTTCTGAAAGCTGAAATATGTTACCCTTAAGATCTATAAACTTGCTTATTTCATGGACAATCCATAAAGCTGATCTCTTATGCCTCAAGAGGTTCAGCTGTCCTTCTTGGGTTTTTTTTTAACTATTTCAATAGTTAGATTATTGGCCAGGCCATAAACTCAAGACTGCTGCCTGGAAGGCAGAAGCTCTCCTCTCTTTGACCTGTAATTGCTCTGTTTTTCCCAAAGGAGATTGCAGGAGCAACATACAAATAAGTTTGGCCTCTGGAAGCAGGACACATTTGCTTGACTTCAACTTGGTTTGCTATGCTGTGGCATGTCTGGAAACTAAATTTTTTAGTTATCTTGTCATTCTTCTTCACAGACTGCTTCATGTTGTTAAGCAGAAGTTTTGTGCTCTTTTGAAATACAGAGTTCCTATGAAAGTTCTTGGGTAGATCCTGATATATATATATATATGTTTTCTTTTTCACCGTAATACAGCTTCAGTATTTTTATACTGCTTATTAGAAGTTCATCTTCAAACTACTTCAGTTTTCAGGAGTTTTGCCTTTTGAAATCAAATCTTTCACACACTCAAAATTAAAAACTGTCTGGAAAACAGAAAAAGATGAATTGATTTCTCAGCTTACAATGGTGCTCAGAAACTAGTGTGCAGGAGTAAGCTATAACTACCACAAATCCCCATTATCATCAATTAGCACAATATCTGTTCCACAAACCATATAACCAGAATAGAATGTGTTTTTCCGTGTTACTTAATGAGGTCTAGAACAAATCTAGGAAATTACCTAATACCTTATGTTAAGCAGGACAATCCATTTTCTTCTTGTCAGGATAGAAAAGCCTGGGTGATCTACTTTGGTAAAATCTCAAGGGCTTGTAAAAGTTCAGAATGATGGTCACTCATTAAGAACAGGACAAGCATGGTGGTGCTCAGCCAGTGGAACTGCTTATTCTTTTGATCTTTTATTTTCCTTCCTTTTCTTCCCACTGACTGTAGCAACTACTTTTAGAAATTATTAACCTACATTCATACATTTTACAATATGAGATGTAGTACTTTCTTCTGTACTCTGTTTTTCCCTATCTTCCCTCTCCAGAGGAGATGTAGGGAAATCCAAGCATTTAGATACTGTCAGCTATAGGTGCTATTTAGTTTATATATAATTGGGGCTGCCTTTATTGACAAATTTCTCACCCTGTTTATTATATCTTTAGACTCTTACAACTTTACTGATTGGAGCTATGGGTTTCATAACCTGCTCTGCTGAAAGCAAAATGATAAGGGAAGGAAAATTTCCTACATCTCCAGGGAGAGTTGTATAATGGACCAAATCTCAATGGTTTACAGTCCCAGTGATGACAGATTAGAAAACTTGATTTCCAAATAATAGCTAAAAACCATTAACATGTCTTTTCTCATTTCTTTGTGATGAGGTATTTTTGTCTCTCTGATCTTGTGTTATTACTATGTTAGCTATATCATTTTGCTTCTTCAAGAGCTAAAAAGAAAGGCACAAAATCCTGTGCTAATTTGCATTTTGTTCTTGTATTTTAATCTCTGATCAGTACTCTGGATTGCCTCAGCTAGTGTTAGGGAGCCCAGCAGGTTTAGGACATGGTTGGATTTGCAATGTAGGTACCAATCTACAGCATCAGGCTTGCTTTTTCCTAACACTCTACTTTAACTTTAGTGGAGTTCTGCTCCACTAAAACCTACTGACCAATTCAGTGGGAAATTACAGAGCTATAAAATACTGCTATCCTAATAGCAATCTACTGGGTCTTATAATTTATATATTAGCAAAAATTAACTTTAGCAAACTGCACAGTTGAACTGAATTTTCTGCTCCTTACTTAAAATTAGACTCCTCTTTAAAGCTCCGTTTCTTTCACCCATCTGTTTTCTCCTCCGGATTTCCCCAGACTTCAGAGATGATATACTGGGTCTCTAATGCCGTTCTTCATGCAAGCCAACAGTCACTGACATTGTCCTAAAATTAGAGAGGGAGTATTTTTAAGAATTCTGAATATTTGAGTATAAAAAACCACTTTTTAATCAGTATAATGAATACTTTACAAACTTTACTGCATTGATAGGCTTTATTAACTTTCCATGGATTATTTCAGGTGTTTATATCTATTGTATTTAGAAATAAATATCTGAAAAATCTTAAATTCAACCCACTGCAATATTTTAAATTAAAACCTCCCCTTTCTAAACACAAACACTGCGCTAACACAACAGTACTTGACTGAAACTGAGACCAGCTCCAGACAAGAAATTCCCAGATTAACTTTACCCTTGCACACAACTTCTTCTTCTTAGTTCTAACTTACTACTGGCTAATAAGCTCTCTGCCATGGTCTAGGGTATAAAAAGCATCAAAGTATCTTAAAGCCACTTTTGTTCTTCATTTATTTGAGCAGTTACAAAATGCACAATCCAACTCATTGTGCTTTGTGCTACTTCACAACCAGCCCTCATCCAGTTTTCCTCTCACTAATGGCAGTAAAAAGGTTCTGACTAACTTGGGAAAAGTATGGCCTTAAATGCTGATGATTTCCTGAACATAGTTCAGATGGTACATACACTCAACCTTTGTGTTTCCTGAGATATTGGTCTAACCACCAAGAAAAGTACAACAACTCCCTTCACATTTCTTTTTTTAGTAGCAGAAAGGCATATTATGTAACTTCAGAAATTTGATAAAGATTCAGCTTCAGAGACTGGCTAGTTAATGGAAGCATTCTGGTTTCCTCAAAAGAACTATGTCTCTTTGCAACAGTCATGGCTGAAATGTCCCTCAGGGCTTGAAGTCTTCTTCTGTACTGCTGAAAGGATAATATTTAGAACAGAGACAATCAACTATTCAACCATGTCCTGATTTATGTTATACACTTTGGATAACATTCACCTGCTAGGGGAAATTGTCAGAGCTTTGCCTATCTTTTAAGCTCTGTGTGAAGACATAATGGGAACATAACATAGGAAGTTTGCATGAGTCAGCAAGTATGGTACACTCTGTCGCTGTGCAAAGTAGTTACTGGCACATTAATAGGCATTTCTGGAAATAGTTTTGACCATTCAAGGTGCTTGGAGCTTCATCTTGGTACGTCTTTTGCAATGAATATGAACTATTTAGCTACATAATCTGTTCTCTCGGGCTACTAACTACTAAAGTTTATTTACAGTGTAATGTGTGGCTTAAGGAAACACCCAGAAATACACAGGTGGAAGAGGAGAATGAATGAAGACAAGGAAGACTGGATTTATCACAGATGAGTAAAGAAATCCTGAGCTTGGGGGAGAACTATGAAGTTAGAGAATGCATGTACTAAGTCTGACAGTTAATTATGACAAGAAGAGAGAATTTTTGTTTGATGGTATAGATCTGGCTGGGATGAGAATGATGCCTGGTAGGTGAGGTGACTTGTTCACATAATATTTAGTAGTTTTGGCATAGCTCAAAGGAAATATAGTCCTCTTCTCTAGGCTTTTTGCAACCTATTAGGCTCTAGGCCACCCACTTTCACCACCCAACAAGTTCCCTGTAGGCAGAAGCAGAGGGTTCTGGATGTATTATCCTTCAGTCAGCATCAATAGAAATTTTTTTCTAGATAGATCAGTCATTCTTAAACAACTTTTTCTTTGCTTCTCAATGGGAGGCCATGGGATAGGACATAGTAATAACAGTTTTGGCTCTATGGCTCCCAGGAACTATAGCCCCTATCTGCTGCTACTTCTTGTGCGGTCCATCTCTGTCTCTATTCAAAATGACTTCAACAAGAGATTCTTCCCCTTGACTGTGCCACTGCTTCTTGTGGGAATCTGCCTGGCAATGTGCTCCCTCTGCTTTTCTCTTCATCTTATTCCCCATAGTTTGAGAACTGCGATCTTAAGACAGATTCTGCTGATATTTTTAGATTTTATTTTAATTGAAATTGATTGGTCCCCTGAGGCTTGCAAATTCCTCAAGGACTTTAGAGTTCATCTGATGAAGAATTTCAGACTTTCTGTCTTGTTAGTGTCTTTCTTATTTCTCCCCTTTTCCTTTGTTTCCTATCAGCTTCTTCTCCCTCATCTTCATGATGTTGGAGTGACAACCATGGGGAGTACGGGAGGAAAGGAATAAACGCTCTCTAATTTCTCTGCTTTACCTCTACTACCTTTGTTTGAACACTAAAAGAAGCCACTAAGGTGTTGTCATTTTCATTTATTAGCATAGATTTAGAGTTCTGAAAAGTATGGTCATGTTGCTGAAAGGCATCTCAATTTGTTGGTGAATGATTTATCGGTATATGAATGGTTACAGCCCTTGCTGAAACAGTCAGGTGTTCTAAGCACTCATGGAAATTGTCCCTATGTTTTTGCTTTCTTTTCAGCTCCTTTTCCTCTGAAATACATGAGGTTCTACCAGTTTTGTGGAGTTTTCTTAAATAAATCAGAACTGAGTTACATTGCTGAAGAGTGATAAGATGATATCAAGAATACATAAATGATATTAAGCTGGCCTGGCCAATAAGACATACAAGTATTTACACACAAATATATAATATACATATATTATATATACATATATATATGTATATAATGTATAATATGTAGGTATATATGTATATAATATATAATACACATACATATATTATATATACTATATATATACACAACATACAAAAATACATATTTTTGCCTCAATATGGAATATCACTAGTTGATATTAAATATTTAACTTCACATGAGTTACTAATTTCTCCTTAATATTAGGATAGCAGCTTTATTCACAAGATAATGATCAGATCTTTATGATTCTAGTCAGCATTCACATATTTGTAAATACACATTAGAATTAACAAGCAAATGAACAATATTAAACAATACATTTAATACTATTTTTCTGCTCCTCTACTATGCATGTTTTTTGATGCTTACAGATGATAAATAAAAACTTCAGATTTCATCACAAAATGAGTAACTAAAAGGAAGATAAATATTTTTTAATGTGCATTTTAAAGTTACTGTGTTTCAGACATGAAAAGGTTTCATATGTCACAGAAAGTCATTCCAACAGTATTAAAGGAACTTTTTGGGGGAGAGGAGGTTATGGCTTAGCTGGCATCTTACCCAAGAGGTAAATACATATTGGTGAAGTGGACGGGACCTTCTGGAATTAAACAGAAATGTTCACAAAAGGTTTAAAACAAGAGCTTAAAGAGAAAGAAGAGAACTTTACTGGAAAGAGTATGTTCTTTACTCTCTCTTGAAAAACACAGTTATCAGCAAGCTAAGCCAGGTAGTCATGGGGAGCACTGCCTATCACTGTGCTAGTAACAGCAAAGTCATTTTGTTAGATGAATCCTCCACTTAATTGAGTGTTACTTTGTTCCATCTAATTGATAGCACGGTGTGTTGACCATGGCTGTCTGCTATATCCCCATCCAGACACTCTCTCACTCCCTGTCCTCAACTGAACAGGGAAGAAAATAAGGCAGAAAATCTTGTGGATTGAGATGGAGGCAGTTTAATAAAAAAAAAAATATCAAAAGATATATATGGAAACAAGGCAAGATAAGGAATTTATCCACTACATCATGTCAGCAGGCAGAGGTCCAGCCACTTCCTGGAAATCAGGGCCTCAATAGCAGTTACTTGGTGAAGATAAATGTCACAATCATGAATGCCCTTACATCCACCCCTTTTTCTCATCTTTTATTGCCAGGCACAATGAAACATGGTATAGAACATCCCTTTGGTCAGTTTGGATCAGCTGTATCAACTATGTCCCCTCCCAACCCACCACTAGTGTACTGGCCATGGTAGGGGGTGGTTGGAGAGAAAAAGCCCTGATGCTGAAAGCACTGTTCAGCAATAGAACAAAAGTTGGTCTATCAATGCTGTTTTAGCCACAAATACAAAGCACAACAGCAAACCAGCTGCTATAAAGAATGTTAACTCCATCCTAGCCAAACCCAGTATAGACAGCAATTAACCAGTCTGCTATCAAATAATCACAAATTTTAAAATACTAGTAATAGGTGATAAAATATTATCAAGAAGTAAAAGCAACTAGAAAGTCCTGCAGGATAAATACAGTAAAAAGTTTAAGGAAATAAATATATTGGGTAGATCCTGAGGTGTGCAAGCATTTTTCTGCATTCCCCTGACATACTTCCTGACGTGTCATCCTCCCTGACGTGTCATCCTCTTATAGACAATGGCTTGCCTACTACAGTGCCTGGCCTGGAAGCCTTCACATACAGAGAAGAATGATGAACAGGAATTTTGTAGAAGAAGAAAATTCTCTGGTGTTAATTAGCTGACACTACTAAGAAAGTTTAGCTTTAGTACTTGGTATGGACAAAATAAACTCTTTCAAAATGAAGATCTGTTCTGTTGGCTTTGCTCTGTAGAGACAAACTAGTTGAACCAGGACATAACATTTGAATCTCATGTCCATATTCTGGGATAAAATCCCATAAACTGGGATAAAACCACTTTGCTTCTGGAATTATTTTTCAGTTCCCCCTGATTTTTTTGAAGATAGAGAATTCCCAGTTCATGTAAAAGATGTTCAATGAAAATTTATATACTGAACAAAAATGTTTCCTGAAATTGAAGTACTAACAAGTGCAGTACAACTAAAGCCCTGAGGTCATTTAATAGTGATGATAACAAAAAACTGTATCTGCTAGGGCTGTTTCAACTCTTACACTTGTGAAATACAAATTAATTTTTAATCCATTTAATGTGAGTAGATAAAGAAAGAATGCTCTATTAGGCAAATTCATAACTTTATCCATGAACTCTTATTTCTTTAAGCAGTGTAATGTTTTTATGCAGACATTCCAGAAGAAACCACTGGAAGATATTGGAGATGATAAACTTCATTGTGAATGCTGAAATACTGAGACAAATTCACAAGCTGTGTTATAGAAGTACCCTTTTGGGATGATCGTTTTTACCAGCTATAAAAATCAGCAGGCCCCAACTCCGCTTTCTGTGTCTAATACTGCACAAATGTGCTGTCAATCATTATTCTCAATACTGGGAATTTGACATTTTCTACATGACTGAAAGTGCTTTTACGACTAAATAAAGCTCATTAAAATACTGCCAGCTTCAAACTTCCATAGACAAAAGGAGGAAATGCCTAATACAAATGCACTTAACCCAGTTTAACCCTCATTTAGCCTGTGGGAGTAAATCTTTGGGTTTTATCACTGTAAAGTATATTTTTTTCTGTGTGTCATTGTTTTAAATATGTCGGATACAAAACCCATTTAAACCAAGACAACACTTGAAACATTGACCAGGCTTTATTCATGTTCTCACACATTGGCAAACTAGGGTCTTAAATTCTAAGAGCATGTCCCAGTGGAAACTTTAAAGACCTTGCTAGTGAAAATGGGTTATCAAATCTCACATTAAATAAGAAATACATATAAGAATGGAAAATTCATTACTATCTTGGAAGTCTAACAAATTGAAGTACTTGTTTACTATTCAAGGAAAAATTTTATAGTCCTGTAACTGTTATCAGCCCAAGTTAATGAGCCATGACATTCACTCTATCTCATGCAACACTTCTATATTTAAGTTAAATTGAAGTGTACAAGCATTTAAAAACCTTTTTTTTTTTTTTAATTAACAAAATATTCTATAGTTCATATGGCTGAAGGTGGATATATTAAAATACAAGCTTTTGTTTGAACTGTAATTAGAAAAGCATGTTTGATCAGAAAGTAGGAAATCAAAAAAGGTCATCTGTTGCAGTCCATCAGTTTTATATTACCAGTATCAGATCTAGAGAAATGAAACTGTAATATGTAATTTAAACTTGGCCTGTGTCTAGTCTGATGGCTTAATTCAAGTAAGTGTTTTGTGCAAATCCTATCTGCCAAGAAGGTATTTGTAAAAGCCTTATGCCCATATAAATATTCATCTCAGACCTTATAATTTTACTCATACACAAATAAACAAATCATTGTTTGGGAATAGAAGACAGGAATTGTTCATCCAAACTATTAGTATTTTTGCCATTAAAGAAATTAATAGAGTTCTGACAGGAATACCCTATACGTCAAGCGAAAACAGACTTATAGAGAATAAATGTTTTTTCTCTTTGATATAATGAAAGAAGATTGTGTTTGTTAGATGTTAGTAAGGGTTTTAATACAATGGATCTTCTGAACAAATCCAGGAAATATTGTTCTCCTTGGAAAACTACCAGCTTTCTAATAACGTGGCTGTCCATTCTGAAACTTTGTGTTCAAGCTCTGAACCTTACACTGGGCTGACACCACTAATTCATTAATATTATTGATAACTAGCCATTCTTGGTAAACTCTAATGCTTTGATCTCTTCTTGGTATGACTTAAAATGATAGTTTTTTTGATCATACCTTTATGTGGTTGGAGTTTATAAGGATTCAAATTATTCATGAAGAGTGGAAGTGAGAATATAACACAACTGATAAAATCTAGGAATCAAAATCTGTGGCTGGTCACTGGACACTCTTTGCAGGCAGCAGAATTAGCTAGCAGAGCATATTTCATCACATCTTAAAATAGATGTCAAAAAATAGGTCAAGTGTATAACTCTGGAAGTGCTTATTTCTGTCTATTGACATTTACAAACCCAGCTATTGATGGTTGCTGCAGAAATTCTAGCACAAATGTTTATACTTTCATGGTCAGATGCAATTAGGAACTTGCACATAGTACTAAAGTGACTTAAGAAACATTCCTGAAGCTTCTTCTCTAAATCTGTCCAGTTACTGAAGAGCTCTACTTACTTTACAACAGGAATTTTAAAAGAATCAGCTTAGGGCTATAATGATAATTTTATTTTCTCTGATAGGGATTCCAGTTGCACATGCAGGGGCATGGGTTTATGTGTGCTGATTGAAGGCTTGATGAGTGGGTAATGAAGCCTGGCATGAATGCTAATGAGGAAGAAGTTAACTTTTTGTCAGTAAACAGGCTGGCCTCAACAATCAATGATGAAAGAAATGTTAAACGATTACAAGAATTCTGTCTGATGTAGCAATGAAAAAAGAAAGTAGTAATAAGGTTTAAGAGGACCGAATTTCCTAAAGTACTAGAAAAAGAAAATGATACTTAGAAGAGTTAAACTGAAGAGCGAGAGAATGTTTGTCAGAGAGGGAAAAGAAACTAATAACACAACAGCATAAATGAAGAGAAAACAACAAGTAAGAGAAAGCCAAGTGGTTCTTTCTGGGCCTTTCAGAGTTCCTGATGATTGACAGTTCTTGGATTCAAACCAAAAGTTTTGCTATATTTGATCTAAAGATAGGCCCAATTGCTTGGAGAGAGTTTCATGAATTTATCTGAGAACACTTACCTCACCTCATGAAAACAGTATGTATTTTTAACTTTTAAGAAGTTCATTTCTGTAGAGTAGAAAAGAAAGAAGGTGTGGAAAAATGAATCATTTCGAAATGTGATAAGAAAATAAGATAGTGCTTTGTTTAGAAGGTGTGTCTAACAGCAAACTTTAAATGCCAAAAAATCCTTAGAAAACTTGAGAAAAAGGAAAGAAGAAACTAATGAAAATAAAACTACCATCATTCTGAGGTGTAATTTACCTCCATTAATGAGGTAATACACATTATGTCTTGTTTCAAACGAAGCCTGTGGATGTAGGAAGATTTGATCCAGTAGTAATTAAACCACTGTCTCTCAAACACTGCACATTTTCAGGTGTGCAACACAGGGTAAGGGAAAAATTAAATTTATTCAAGTACATGAGAAAAAAAGAAAGAGAAAGGCAAAAATGGAACTACATATATGTTGTTTGTCTGATATTCAAATTAATAGTGTAAGGACATAAGATACAAGATCGAGTTATCATAGGTTAGCTAATTACTGTGTGCCACCTAACTCAAGATGTTGTCTGTGTAATAATGGTTATTATTAGCCTACTCCAAGTTAATGAGGGTATAAATTAGTTGTGAAGATCTCTAAACTGGTTTGTATTGCCTCATATCTGAAACAGGACAAGTGTAAATATGTAGACGTTATTGTGCATGTGCAATAACTTAACATGCCTAAATCTGTATACTCAAGTAATTGAACTGCTAGATCTACAGGCATCCAGAAACATTCTGGAGTATGAAGCATTGCTTTCAGGATCCTCGAAATAGGTTTTATTATTTCCCCCCAAAACAACCTCATAAACTGGTTAGGACAAATTTCCCATTCCAGATCAACACAACTTTTGAAGATGTTAGCAAAGAAAACTGGCACTGACAAAAGGCAGACAGTCCAGTTTCTGTGAAGTTATATTTTCCTCCAAGAATAGATTGAGTCTCATCAGATCATATACTGCATGGACCTGAAATTCTGCAGTGTTCATTTCTGGGTTGTGTTTTTCTTCCTTATTCTTAAGATGCTGGTGTACAAGGAAACACATTTTTGAAGTTTCATTAAAAATAGCATTAGTACAATTGCCCCAAATTGAGTATTTCATTGAACAGTTGCATCTCTCTTCACAGAAAGCCATCCCTGAAGACAGTGAAATCATGACAGATTATGAAAGACTAAGTAAATGCTAACTCTGTTCCTGAAAATTCAGGATCAGGGCCACCAGATCCCTCACTGTAAATCAGGAGTTTAGTCCAGGTACAGGTCTTGGACTTTGCAGATTCAGGGATTACAGCTGCCCAGATGAATCTTTTTTCCAAGTGAGAGCAGGGATGCTGTGACTTGACTGTGTTTTACAGGGAGGGGGAGGCTAGAATGGTAGGTGTCTATGGAAAAAAAACATTTAACCCTTTCTTGGAGCTAGTAAAATGATCATTGAACTGGAAATGATGCTTCAAAACAATCTCAGTTTAATAAACCACTCCTGAACTAATGCTGTTAATTGAAATTTCCAACAAGTTCTGACGAAAAAATGGAAATATTTTAATTTTTGGGCCTTTTAATTCATAGTGACTGAAAGGAAAATGCATTTATATATTTCTTTCTGATTTAACCAGTTTTAGTGTACACACAAGAGTCCATTTTGAAAGAGAAACAAGAAGGGGTTTTGATTATACAAAAGGCAATAGATTTATCTGCTCCCAGCAGAATCTCATTGATGCTGCCATACCAATCTTTCATATAAATGGAAAGAAAAAATTGGCCTGTTTCAAGAAAATTCAGTTGTTGGAGTTGGGTACTTATGAAAGATGGGACTTTACTACGGAAATATGTTATTCCTATGTGCAATTACCAGCATGTTATGTTTTTTCCTTTAAATATATTGCAGTTCAACATGAGCCTTCTTGGCAACCTATGGAATAATTTACATGGATAGATGCAATCTGTTATAGTTACAGTAATCTGCAGCGATTATTTCATAATTCAGAACTGTGGAGGCGTTGAATCCATACCTGAACCATTAACATCCTGAAAGTGTATAAACAACTTCAGCATTGATAAGCCTCTTTTCCCACAAAGATTCATCATAGTATTAAAATTCACACCTGAGGCTGCAGGGTAGGGTTGTTAACAGCTGAATTGGAATAAAGCATACTCTAGATAGAGTTCATTCTATTAGACTGACTTGTCAGAATTAGTTTCACTTTGCATTCTTTCCATAGAGCTCCAGAAATGCAATGAGAGCACTAAATGAAACTTGATTCTTTGTGTTTTAAACATAGATGTGAGTACAAATAAATGATTCCAATAAATGTATGGCTATATTTTCCATAATGCAATGACATTTTACATAGTTGTCAGCTGCTGATGTTTTAAGAAACTGCATTTTTAAAAGTTAGGCTACATGTGCTCATGGAATGTATCTGGCAGCCTCAGAGAAAGCCTGTCACACTAAACAAGTTATTTTTCTGTGAGTTATCAGATAAGTGGCCTCTATCCCTGCAGAGCTCTCATGTAAATCTTTAAAAAATGTAAGAAAATCTCATTATGATCACAATATGGTCCTGGTTGTTTTGTAAAGCCAACAACTCTTCCAGCCAACTTAATATTCCAGCCCTGGGAGGGACTCCTCCCTGTGTTTTGGGAGCCCTACAAGTTGTTTCTGAAATTCCATTATAATCACCAGTTTTATACCAGAAATCCCATGGAAGAGGCCTGATTGGAATGTGGGCATTTTAGAAAGCCGTATGATTTTTTTTAAGGCTTCTTTTTGTAGCTCAGTTTAGTGGAATCTCAACCTTACAAGAACGGAAATACTTTCCTTCCCATCCTGTCAGAGTATGATTACTTGGTCAGCTTCAGAAAGAACATATTAGTATTCCTTCTCATGCTGCCTCTCATGCCACATCCACAAGATCATCTCTTTTACTTCCAAATAATTCCTTAAAATTGTTCCCTGGGCTGCTTACAACTAAGCAAGCTAACATCAAGCTAAGACCATTGACCATTGCTATCAATCACCAGATTGGCCAATGTTATTTCACTTCATTAAACAGCCTTCTCTGCCTATGTATATCTGTTTCACCCACAAATTTATTTTCAGCCTTTGGTGATGTGGGTTCATGTATCTTTATTCTTCATAAAATGTAAATGCCACGGTACTTTCAAAAAACAGACTTCGAAGGGCATTTAAATCAAGATTAATGTACATATATAGAAGACACATGTGGGATAGACATTTAATCTTTTTTATTTAGAGGTCATATAGTCAACACTATCAATAGAATTTACTGAACGGTTCAATTCTACTTTAAAGAGAAACATAGAGCTCAGTTCAGTATCCTAGGCTTAGGCATCTAAAGTGTTTTTCATTGTTATCTGTTCCCTGTCCTTTTACCTACAGCATCCAACTCTTAAATCCTACAGGTTGTACACAACTGAGACCTCTGAGGTCCTGAAACTGAGTAGTGTTAGAGCAGATACTCTTGTGGATGCTTTTAGTGATCTCCTGAATATCTCACAGTTAAACCACTGATTCCATGTGTAGATAAAAGGTACCAGCTGGACGGACAAGTCATAGACTAGTTTAAGTTGGAAGGGTCCTTAAAGATCACTGAGTTCCAAACCCCCCCCCCCCCTTTCATGGCCAGAGACACCTCCCACTAAACCAGGTTGCTCAAAGCCCCATCCAGCCTGGTCTTGAACACTTCCCAGGATGGGGCATCCACAACTTCTTTGGGCAACCTGTGCCAGTGCCTCACTACCCTGATAGTGAAAAATGTTATCCTGATATTTAATCTAAATCTACTCTCTTTCAGTTTGAAGCCATTGCCTCTCATCCTATCACTACATACCCTTGTAAAAAGTCCCTTTCCAGCTTTCTTGTAGGTTCCCTTCACATAGTTGAAAGTTGCTATAAGGTGTCACTGGAGCCTTCTCTTTTCCAGGCTGAACAACCCCAACTCTTTCAGTGTGTCTTCATAGGAGAAGTGCTCCAGCCCCATGATTGCCTATATCCTTCCTCCCTGAAGAGAAGGAAGACTTCCAGTCATTCTGAAAGACTACTAAAGAAGAAGTATTCTGATCCAGCCAGTGGTTAAATTGGTACTGATCTAGTAATTGCTCTTTTAAAACACACTTGCTACAAGACTGTAGTCTAAATTTAGCATAGTGAATGTTTTTGTTCAAAGGCTGTGCTAGTCAACAATTTCCAGTGCTGGAAAATATTATAAAGATGACTGGGAACAGCAGGCTTTTTGTTTTTTTTCGAACAGCATTAGAAATTACCAGCTCTGAAATGAGACCCAGGCTCCTGGTTAGGCTGGAAATGAAATAAGAACCACCTAGTTCTCCAATACAGATCTTGAATTAATTCTGGCTTCTGGTTGGAAACATAGTTCTTTTTCCTTTAACTTTTATGCTCTTGAAATATTTTATGATTAAAACTGGCAGGTGATGTGCAGGAGAATGCCAACTTTATGCTTCTTTTTTCTGGAGAATAAGAAAACTAGTTCCTGGATGGAAGCTTCATAGGAAAATGGTCCCTAAGTTTGAGGGGAGAGACAGGGAGAAGGAGGGAGGGAGAGGGATAACAGAGAAGAGGGGGAAAAAGGGGGACCTTAGTAGAAAGAGGAAGCTGAACACAGAAAGCTGTAAGGTGAAGACTAGAGAACTGTTGGGTTGCTCTTTCTGGGACTTTGGTCTTGCTGTGCTTGTGTCCTGCAGTACTGAGTGCATCCTGCACACTATGAAAGGAGTAAGTTTGGAAAGGTAAGTAAAGACAGAAATGCTCTCTGGCCTAACCTCTCACAGCAGATTGGCTGGGCTGCTGTT
The DNA here is from genome assembly GCA_013398155.1 of Pedionomus torquatus. Classification (NCBI taxonomy): domain Eukaryota; kingdom Metazoa; phylum Chordata; class Aves; order Charadriiformes; family Pedionomidae; genus Pedionomus; species Pedionomus torquatus. The sequence goes on along the minus strand of VZRU01009775.1, from coordinate 120,962 downwards.
GTGAGTCAGTTTTACAGTGGAGACGGCACAAGTTTCAAGACAGACTTGAACACAGACTAAGGGTGAATTACAGATGCTTCAGGTTTTAAAAGCAAAGAGGAGTGGTAAAAGGATGTGCAAGGTGTTGAAGAGTGTCTGACCTTGAGACCACTATTATGGCACATATGGCTATTTTGTCTTCCCTGGGTGACACTAATTGAACTGCCTTTGCTATGTGTTGATCAATGTTCTGCAGAAACAAAGGTGGCAACATTTTGCTGAAAGCTTATCAGATCCATCTCTGAATAAGATGCTAGTTACATGTCTCAGAAGCTCTAAATAAATTTTAATATTTGCACAATTGCAGACAAACACATTTAATAAATAAATGGGAAACTTTTTGGTAGCCTAAAAGAGCATCCTTAAAAAGAAACCAAACTCAAACAACAAAAAACAACCAAAGCCATGTATGACAAGTGTTTCATTTTAGTTTATTCCAGCCTTGACTACATTAAAGGAGAATATTTTATTTTAGGAATGTGATTTAAGAGTGAATCTCTGTTCAAGACAGCACTGGAGTAGTTGTTTAATTTCCATTGGTACCTGTGGGACCTAAGTGCTTGATTCATATTGTACAGATGCTTAAGTTCTTCACCGAATAGGACTGTGACACAGTGACCCTGCCCCAAAAGTGTATTAACATATTAGATGTAGTCTCTATAATGTGTCAGTAAACCAGAAATAAAATGGCTGCTTGTGCCAAATACATCTCATGATATGTTGCTTACAGAATGGTACATTGTAAGTTTACTACTGTAATTCATTTTTATCACTGTAATTCAGCTGATTTCCTGAGAGAAAAACAATATAGAAGAATCAGCACTCCATGATCCCTCTGCACCTAAAGAGATTTATTCACAAATAAGCTTAAGAACATTCCTTTTGCATTCTGATAGATGACAAGCAGCTAGAAGAAAGGCCACGATATTCCCAGGGCTCTCAAACAGTAGAGAAATAGAAGTATTCCTAAGACATGGGTCAAAAATTTGTCAGCATTCAGCAGAATTCTCAAATGCAAAAAGACATTCAACAGCCCCTCAGTTCACTAGTTGTGAAATACCCTTCCATGTGACAGCTAGAATAAGACACACTGAGTTTGTTTCCTTATTTATATCAGTTTATTGTGTAGGTTATTTCCAATTTTATAATTAAGAACCATACTGTTTTGCTCAGCTGGAATACAACTTCTCTTCATATATAGTCCAAAATTCAAACTGATTAGATAAATCTGGGGAAGTACATGATACATGTTCAAGAAAAAAAAATCCGAATAAATCTATGTTGCAAATAATTTTGTTTTAGGGCCTATAGTTTTAGAGGAATTAGAGGACTAAAAAGGTATGGTATGCTTCTGGCTAAAGTCAGTGCTTGCTTGCTTTAGGGTCTGAAAGAAACAGGAATTGCTCCTAGATGGTATTAGCTAATTTGACTTTGAACTACACTATCCCAGGGAAATAAGGCTTGAACTGCTCTTTGTATTGAAAAGCACTGAAGTTGAAAGATGAGAATGGAAATAAAGGCAAAAATGATGTTAGGTAGGTGAAGATGTGCAGGAGATGAATCCAACAAGGTCAAGTCCATCCTGTGTAAACAGAAGTAGATGCTGGAGGAGCTCAGAGCATGGAAAAACTCTGACTGGAGAATTAAAAATCAGGAGTGTAACTTGAATGTGGGGATGCCATGTGGAAGACAAATAATGTGTGAGAGAGTGATACATTGGGCACATATCATAGAATAAGAAATGTGTAAAGATTGTGACAGAAAAGATTATCACCTGCACCCAGGTGTCACTCCTGTCGATAGACCCTAGAAAGAGAGCAGAAGCACTTTTTGATTTGCATCTGGGAAGATTTTTTTTTTCCCTGAGGTATATTCAGGGCACTCAAAGACTTCCAGAACATCAGAATATTTCATCAATGTAATATTATTCCTGCACTAAAAAATTACTGTGTTATTTAGACTAGAAGGAAACTAGTCTGTTACAATCCTGATGAGCTACAATGGTAGCAACAGCATCAGAATTACTTACCACCCGCTCACAGATGGTGGGAAAAACACTTCAAAAAAGTGGTCTACATATATTTCCATGAAGACAAATTCAGCAAAAAAATAGTGAAGAAAAGATTGTAAAGACCTGGAAAGCATTGCCAAGGAAACTGGATTTGTCATGGAGCACTGAGGACCAACTGCTTCCTATGGTACAGAGGAGATGAGGAAGATCCTCAGGGTGACAGGGCAGAAGACCTCAGCCAGGGGCAGTTCCTGTCAATCATGTGCAGGGCAGGTAAGGGGACAGCTGGAGCAGCCCCAAACCTGGGCATCAGAGACTTCCGTGGGGATGGGGATGAGATGAGGCCAGTCCAGGACATTGGTCTGCAGGTGAGGCTCAGGATCAAAATCAGGGATGAGGGTCAGAGTCAGTCCCAGCCTGGGATGGCCATGGAAGGTGGTGGAGATGGAGCAATTGACACCTGATTCCCAAGAAGCTATGTGAATAATATGATGTGTAGTCATGGTAACATATGCACTGAAAAACAAAGATTGCACAACTCAGAATTTCTAGTTTTAAAGGTTGAAGAAAATTTAAACAACAGAATTTAAATTGCTGTGTCTAAATTTATTTCTTTAGTTTATGAATTGAACCTTAATTTTGGTACAACTGAATTGTAATCTAACTAATGAAAGACCTACATGACTATTTCCCATGTTGCTGTTGTCAGTGTTCACATAATACTAATACTCTCTACATTTTCTACAGGATCTACAGTATCTATTTGATCTGACTTGCCTGGTATTTGAAATAACTGTTTTTTATTCATGGAAACTGATTCTACTTTATGTTGTCAAGTTGGGCTTGCGGGTAGACTTTCCAAGTCCTTCAATATTCACTGAAATTACCCCAAAGATTCCCAAACAGGGCAAGTGTGCATGATCTCCACCTTATTCAGGCTTGCCACAAAGACTTGGCTTTGGTGGTCATTTTCTTCTACCTGAGGATTTACACAGAAGACAACTGCTTTGGATTTCTGGGTTGTTACAGGTCTGAAATCACCATTCACCTCCCTTATCATTATCCACAAAAGAACAAACAGAACTCCACACATCCATTTGAATTAGCTTAAAGTCTATGCTCTGATTTGATTGCATTTATAGTGTATTTGAGCATCTAACATATCATGACTGTGTTACTTTCTGAATCAAGAAGCATTTTTATTTCTAGACATTCTTTCAGCCACTAGCAGAATTTCTAATCAACATAAACAATTTTGGCCTTTGTTACTTTGCTATAAATCATGGCAAAGATCCTATTTACATTGGTGTGGCATAGAGCAAAATTTCAAATATTGCAAGTGAAGTAGGTTGTGAATGTCCATGATGGCTAATAGCCAATGTAACATTCAATAGGTTGTCCTGTACAATGTGGGATTGAAGATGCCTTGCATAAATAAAAAGGCACATCATACCCTTTATCTTAGTGTATTTCCTTGCAAATGCAGATCTGCTCTGCAAGGTAACATCCCAGCCAGGTTCTCTGTGAATGACAGTAGGAGGAAATGAGGAAAGCAGATTTCTTACTTCCTTTGGTCTTGTGTGTTCCTCCATAAGTCAAACTGAGTTTCAAATGTATAATAACCTTTTGAAAATTGAAAAAAACAAGAAAAGAAAAAAAAAAAAAGAACTCAAGGCATTACTTGACTAGGATACTTCTAAAGCAGATCTCTTTTAGAATATGGTGCTTGGCACACAATTTCTGTGTTCAGACAAGGACTGTGAGCTGGGTGATAAGAAACTTCCTTAGACCCAAATTTTTTCTCTTCCAATCTGCCAGATGTTATTCATCCATTTCCCTGTCTCATTGTGAGCCTTAATCACTTAGGACAATGCTAATATAACGATCGGTGCAAAAGGTTAAGGGTCTTAATGTGCCCCAAGCACTTTAAAAGCCTCAGAGGAAAGGTTCAGTGACTGAACAATATTATCTTACAGGCTAAAGATCTTTTTCTGCTTAATGTATATGACTAGATGTGCTTTTACTGTAATGAGCAGAAGTGACCATTAAGGTCATTGATAGAACTTTGCATTTATAGAACCATTTAGATATATTCTTATCTCTTCACAGCATCCATGTAGAGGAGTTTTACAAGCCTTTTGTTTCATCAGGCTGGACAATGGAACAATTTTTTTCAACAATGGTTTTAGAAGGTGGGTAGATCTTGGAGCACTAAGTCAGGAATTTGGATGTACATGGCTAGGTTATTTCATCTTCTCAAAATTAATTAAACTTCTAGCTACTCAGGAACTTTAGAAAGACTTTCAAAGTTCCATATATGGATAGTAATGGGTTTGGATAAAAGACCTATGAGATTGAGGATATTCAAGGAATTTATTCTCTTAATTGTAATTGCAATCATGGCCTACCTAGCTGGTATTTCAGGTTCTAGGCTTAGTAGCATTGACATCTCACACTCTCTTTCTGTTTCTATTTTGTGTAAAAACAATGAAATAGTCTAATACTGTAGTGACAGACATGTCATGGAACTTCTTTCTTTGAAGTCCTAATTTAGATACAACAACACACACCCTAAATTAAATAGTTCCAATAACAGGATCAGTGTAGCCAACTTGGCTTCAAATTGACATGTTATCCCAACACACTGAGTAAATCTTCAGAGGGCTGGTGTTAAAATACCACAGATACACAACCATTGACACCCAAAATACTCTCAGTCAGTCCAGAAAGTAGTTATATATTTTTTCCACTTCAGTACAGGCACATCTACAGGGGAGGAAGGCTGAAGTCTGAGGCATGGGGCTGAGGAGGTCTGTGAATCTTTTGTATGCATCGCGGATAAACAGAGTATTTTGGGCTCTGGGATGTCCATTTGGCACTTCTTCAAGAATGCAAAAAGCAGGCTTAAATGAACAATTCCAAGTTCTGAAACAGCTGATTTTTTCTTAACAGAAGAAGTAATAAAAGACAAAACTTTACTGGAAAGCTAACCCCTTAGTCCAACAAAATAATTCTAAAAGCAACAAAATGTCTTTTTTTTCCATGTGATGCGATCACGTGTATTTGTCATGGGTAGTTTGGAAAGTACAGGTCTCTGACACTGTGTTCATCACAAGATTTTTACATAGCAAAGGTCCAGTAAAAGCTTGGAAAACAAATCCTTGCTCATTATAACTAGAGCATGGAAAAGGCTGATATCTGAGCAGTAAGCTAACAAATGACCCATTACAGAGGTTATTTAAATGTTTGGAATAAAAATGGTAAATGCCTCTTCAGGTATTGCCGGTGATAGTTCAGTAGCTTGAATACTCTGCTGTGAGGACAAAATGTTACCCAAGCTAATGAGAAAAGCCTGAACTATTAAGCCCTAGAAAGGTCAAACTAATTCAAATCTATGTGTAAGCCATTTAACTGTAACAGTTTGATTTTTCCTTTTCCGCACTTAGAGTCTGTCATTAAATGTTTTGCACCATGGCATTGCTACAGTTTCTCTTTTATGAGTGAAAGAATAACCTACTTTTGCTTTCACAGTTCCGTATTTTTCTCTAGGTTTATGTTAGTATTTCAAAATATTAGGCATCGGCAACTCAGTAACCCATAGTAGGCCATTGGTTCCATAGATAATCCTAAAGGTATGGATCTTCACCCAAAGATTGACCCACAGTAAAATCAGTGCTCAAATATTCTACTTCATAAATGAAAATGTTTTTTGAGAGTGTCAAGTGTGAAGGGTTTTCTTTAGAGCTGAGAAAGCCTGAATTCCAGAGTGGAGGTAATGATTTACCTTGATCACCCCATGTACATAGTGGAATTATATATACTGTAGTCTAGACTCCCTCTGTGCAATGACACGTCCAGAATGTGATTCAAGTTCCCCATTGCAAAATTGTCCATTGAATGCAGTCTGTTAAATATAAAGTGAGTTTAGGCTGGTTATTCCTAATGAAGATGTCAGACAATAGAGAGAAATGTGTATATTTATAGCTCTACTCATTAGTCCTGTAGCCTGAATAATGCTGAAAGTGTCTTTAAAAGATAAAGGCAGATAATTTTTCCATGATGTTTCCCTGAGTGCAGAGGTTTTAGAAAATTTAAATTAATATTAAATACTATCAGTTCACAGAGAAGTGAGTATAATTGATGAATACTAACACCTGAAAGACTTGGAGATCTAAGTATTACAATGAAAACTCACATCATTATCTTATTATACAAGCCCAGAGTCACCCAAAACTCTTATCAGTCACTGGATAAGCAGTTTCACTGACTAGGGGTTGATTTCTTTAAATTAAGATTGCTTCATATGGTTCTCTGAAATCTGGCAGAGCCAGATAGCCTAATAGCTTCATGTTTCATTTGCCTGAAACAACCATTTCGTTCTTTTCTCTCAGAGACTATTTTCAGTCAGTGGTGATGACTAGAGTTTGGATAACTGTTTTCTGTCCAGTCAAGCATAAGTTTTATTATCTGATACATGGATAAAATTCCATAAAATCCAATCTGAGGTAAACAAAACAAAATAATGCCTCAGTAAAATGGTAACAAACAAACAGGAATTGGAGAAGCATTGCATGAGATGTACAGCATCATCAGGCTTGCTATGCTAAGCAACATTAAAGAGCTGAGAGCTTTAGACAATTTCTTTTCTTCCCATCCATAATTTCATGTTTAATCAGAGGAATTCATTGACATTTGAATTATTTTACAGTATCTTACCTGTATGAGCATATTTCTCCCTTTTGCTCTGTGTTATCTTATATGCCAGCATGTCTTGAATGGCACTAGATGCGTATATCAGGTGAATGATTCATGCCACAGATGTCCAGTCAGCTGTACTACTGAAATCTCCATTGAACATTCTGAGATCTTGGACACCTGCTGTATACTTAAAAATCTGCATGTATATTCCTAAATTTAGACAGATTTTAGACAATCTGGATCTGCACTGTCATTATTTTTTACTTAAGCCAATCTTTTGATAGTTCTAAATAGTTGTGAAGAGGGACAGTCTTTCCACCTAATCACATTCAGACATACAGATTTAGGAAAATTGTTCTGAGAGTGAATAGCGTATTAATACAAGTTAGCAGTGTACAAGGGTAGCTGACAGCACTCCACACTAACAGCCTAGAGACCAGCTGACCCTTGCTTTTGTCTTTGTACTTCACAGTCAAAAAAATATTCCTGAGCATGCTCAGTCCAGAACTGTTGCGTTTTGTTGCCCAATGACTTGGTTAGACAGCAGTTCCAAATGGAATTGTGTCCAGGCCACCTGATGGGAGGCTGGTCTTAGTTTTGATGGAAATAATAGCAGGTGTAGAGAGAGTCCTCTGGCAACAAAATGGGCCAGCACAATTTTTACATTAATAAAACATGTGTTCTTAGTTTCATCTGCATGAGACCTTTTCCATTCATGTGCATTTGTCTAATTTAAGAGAAATGCTAACATTATATAAAAGTACACAATGCAGCTCTTGGAAAGCAAAGTGCGTACTTGAGAGACAACTGTTCACATCAAAGCTGAATAAGACATTTCTTTTTTAAATCACGGCTTCTCAATAAAGCCAATGAACAATATTGAACAAGATTTATCCATTACTGTCTGATCTTTACAACTACACTGGGTGCTTATAAGGGTTATGATTCTCTCAATTTTTTACCCCATTTCCCAAAATCTCAGCTTTCACAATGCAAGACCACAGAATTCTTTGGCGGGGGGGTGGGGGGAACATATACATATATATTATCTATATATATAATTGGGCAAGAATTTGTTCTTGTTCCTGTTTGTTATATTTAGGAAATAAAAAGTCATCTTTGAGCAGTATGGGCATGGTATATTTATTTTCTACCTGACATTGGTCTTTCTGGAAATCTTTGATGTGATTTGAACTTACTATGTACCTCTTTCTGTCTACCTTGTAATAGTGCTTGATATTTCCAGACATGTACTTCTGTTGTTTGAAACCTGAAAAGTAAAAAAATCTCAACCCAACACCAGGCCACATTCAGAGTAAAGGAAATCCCAGCATGGAGGAACTCTCTGGTGAAATTTAGTGGTAAAGATGGAAGCTGAACTAAAAGGTCTAAGGAGAAACTTGAATCATATTCAATTTGCATTTTTCTGCACTAAGGTGCTTGGGAACATTTCTGTTCAAGTAACTTGTTGTAACCTGGAAGAAATTATAACTGTAATAATAATCTGTGAAAGCCTGAACAAACTAATTATGTTTAGGCATGCCTGGGCTGAGGTGTTAGTCTAATTTAAAGCAACATTTTGTGGTTTAGAGGTGCAATAGTCACAAACCATAAGGAAACACTGAAGAGACTGTTAAGTCTCCTTCTAGCAGGAACTGTGTGTGGTCCTTCATCCTACATGGACCCTCAGGAAAATAGAAAAGTGACTGGAAAATAAAGATGATTAGCAGAGCAAGAGCAGCTCAATACAGTGAATGGCATCTCACATTTCTGGGTCAGTTGAAACTTAGATGTGTCCTTACTAAAGTTCAGGACTGTTGTCAAAACCCTGGAAACTGTAAATTGTGAATGGAGCATTAATATAGAGTGTCTGGGAAGCAGCCAGTTGCCCAAGCAGTTGTCTTCCCAAGAAATTAAAGCAGAAGACTTAAAATGTTTTTGGAACTACGCTGGGCAAAGAACAGCTTCTTATTCTGTATTATCCTATTTGTTTCATGGTTGCTCTGTCCTCCTTCAAAACATGGTTTATTTGGTTTCTTGATTGCAGGAGTGAAATACAGCTTATTAAGCACCTAGATGGTTTACCATAATTTTACCCAGATCCTCATTGGGGAGTATAATTATTTTTTATTAAAGATCCCTAGAAACTTAACTGGACCCATATAAGTGCCTGGCTGAAGAGTTACACATATAGCACTTTATTTACCCTTTTCAATTCTACCTGGCAAACATTTCCCAACTGCCCATGCTTTTCAGTGGAAAGCAATCATTGCACTGCCAATGACTAAAAGGTCAGTTTCAGTTGCTCTAAATTCACCAATCTTCAGTAAGCAACACTGATTAATCCCTAATGACTATGTGACTAAGGTCTAACCAAGATCACTACAGTGTTCTCAGAAGCTGTTTGCAGCGTTGCTGACTTGGGATGGAAAACTAGGGTTCACGTTTCTGTTTAGAATGGCATGTCCATATCTCCAGTAGCAATGTGTTCTGCATACTTTAAAATCAACAACTGACTTACCTAGCCTGATATGAATAAAGCAAAACAAAACCATAATCCCCGAAACACTCTTGTGAAAGAGAAGAAAATTAGAACCAAGGCAATATGCCCTTTGTCATATCTTGCTGACTGTTTTACATTCCTATGCTATTGCAGTAGAAACTTCCTTTTCAGTGGTGTGTGGTGGGAAGCTACAAATTAGACTTATAGACAAATACACAGAAATCTGGGGCAATATGTTAGTACAGATGAGAACATTTCTCTATTCACAGGAAAAGGAGCTGTCTTCATTGGAGCTGTTAGTGACTTCACAATCCCACCCAAAATCCTCGATAATCCTCGATGGTCTGTAGGAAAGAATTTACTGCTGAGCAACAAGCAAAAGTAGCAGGTCTCTTCTACCTCCATATTTTTTCTAATTCTTTCAACACAAGCATGGTTTAGGGGGTGTCTGGGGATTTAATGAAATATGGTCATTTTACTTACATTCTAATAAAAACACGTACATCCGAGCATGATCTTTTTCCCGCTTGTAAAACAAAAGTGGCTTAAGAAGAGAGGTTCTGGTCTAAGGAGTTAAACCTCTGAGAGCATATTTTGTTCCTAGTTTGTACAACACTTTAATTTGCTTTTTGGTTTCTCTTCTCATTTGGAAATTCTCTCGCAAGTGTGGGGAGATGATGCTCTGATGATAAAATACAGATTTTAGTGGCTTGCTCTATTAACAATGTTTCTGTTTCTGCCAAATGTTGTTATTGCTTCAGGATTCTTCAGCGTGTACCAAGAGCTGGCACATCTTCCTGCATTTGTTCTGGCACTTTTCAGTCCCCGCAGCGTAGCTGCACAGGCTCTAGAGAGTAACCCACCAAATCACCCCAGGGATAGAAATGCCAGCTGACCAAAACTTGACTTTGGTGATGCAGCCAGTATACTGAAACTGTCCCAGAAAACAGGAACTGGAAGAATAGCACAAAAATTTTACAAAAGATGCTATTAAAAAAAAGAAAAAAAAAAGAAAAAAAAATATATTTGAATTGAGCTCACTTGTTAAGCTTGCGTGAGTCTGAGCAACTGAGCAAGAAGTAGTGTATAGCTGTTCATGGGGCTGGCAGGGCAGGAATCAAGCTCTAGTCCACATCTTCCCCAAGAGCATGAAAACAATTGATGTTAGCTCTTATACAGGCACTGAGTATTTTATGTTTAGTCCTGGCTATTAGAAATGAGAGCTGCCTGCCATCCATTCATGCTCACCTGATGAAGAGGGATGCAAACTGTGACTTTCTGTCATCACAAAGCTTGACTAGTTTCCAGAAATGCAAACAGTCCCATGAGGGACACCGATCAGTGTCCTCCTGGACAGCAGGGGTGATTTGTGCTCATTAGATATCAGGCAGGAGCACACAGAGGCTTGGAGACAGAAACTGAGGTGTAAAGCTGAAAACGTAGATGCTCCATGACACAGGTTTGCACAAAACACAACAAAGTAGCAGTGTGGGAAGACTTGCAGAGCATCAGGCTGTGATTTGAAGCCAAAGTTTCAGAAGTGAAACCTGAAATCCACACTGTGATCTGCAGTATGTCATGGGGAGATCTCTGAGCTGCAAGAGTTTAATCATGGTTGGGTAACTTAACCCACAGAGAGATCCCTGTCATAGAAAACAGACAGCTCGATGCACTGAAAGCAGCTTGGTTAAGTCAGCTTGGTCTCACTCTCCTGGGGAGACCAAACGTGTTCCAGCTCTGTTCCCACACTGGTCCTGGTCTTGCAGAGCAGTTGCAATGAAGTCAATTTGCCTCCCTATGTGCAACATGGGAACTATGGTTCTTACTTAAAGTGCTCTGAGATCTGCAGCTGACTGTGAAAGATTGATTTCTTTGTTCACTGCTCAAAGGAGCTCTTTCTCCCATTTCAAAACAAAACACTTTTTCTCAGATCAGCAAGTCATTTTTTGGCTCTATCCCAAATAAAATTATTTTTGGGGATCATTATTATTTATTTTCACTTATTCAAACACATAAGACATCTTATTAAATATTTTCCAGCTCATCAACACTCGATTTTTTTTTTAAATAAATGTAATTTACTTGAAGAGTCAGTTTTTAATACCATATTTCTATAGAATGCAATTTATGTTTTTAGAACTTTATTTCTTGGCTCTCACTGACATTTTGACACTCTTGCTTTCCTGTATTCTGGATAACACAGAATAACAATAAAGAAATAACAGGGGATTTACAGTCATCAGTGAGGTGGCAGTGACCACTCTGATACTCATTGCAAACACAAGAGCTTAAACAAATTCCCAAACAGACAGCTGTGCTGCCCATGACTATTTCAAAGAACCTTTACAATATTCATGCAACAGCAAACTGTTATAATCTGCATGCATTGTAAAGGTTCCCTGCCTAATAAACTTCCACTATAATTCAAAAGTGTTATTAATGGTAGGTATCTGCATATTTTAAAATATTATATGCTTAATTTATCTTTCAAATGACTCAACATTCAGTGCATTGGTAATGACACTTTTGACTGTTTTCTGCTATTTTGCTGAATTGATCCTGACAGCCTCATCAGTGTAATAAATCATAGACTGATTAATTGGAGTATTTAATCTACCTTTAGTTGTCACGACTGAAGCTGAACACTTCTCAACTGTTTAAGCCCCTCTGCAACCTCAACACCTTTTCAGAAAAGCAACCTCTCAGTGTCCCCCAGAAATTAGCCATCAAAGCAAAGACAGTTACCATAATCTGTGGAATCACTGAAGCATCAATCAGGAAACCCTTTCCACCCTTTATTTACTTGTTACCTAGGAAGAAACCCCACTGTTTTTATGTTATTGATTCTTCCTTGATTGTTATCTCTATAAATAGATTATACGCTAATGGTCTGTAGGGTCATGCCATTCTTGCTGCTCATAGTTTCCAGTTCCATTAAAAAGATACTGTCAGTTTGCTTCAAACTCACTAACACATGTGTTTCAATTTAAAACTGAAATCCTCTCACACAGATGCAAATCTTCTTGCCACCCCAGGGATTTTGCAAATTGGCATACACCATTTCTTCCCCTCATCATAACCTCTCCAGCTTGTGTGTTCCCTTAGGGCAGCCACTTAAATTCCTCCTTCCACCTGCAGCTTTATTCCCCTTAGAAAGAACTGCTTTCACTCCATTGGGATATGTCAGAATTAACTTAATGGAGGCCAAAAGAGTCTTCCAAAAAGGTTTATTATATTTAGAGTTGAATAATAAAGGCTTCTATGCAAGACTGCAGATAATCTGCAGTACAATTAGAGCAAAATCTCTTTAGTATTCAATAGTCATTTAGACAGGAACTCAGCAACGTAAAGAAACTCCTTTCCACTTCATCATCATTCTGGGAAGGATGCCCTGAGACCTGTCCAACAGCCTGATCCCATAGAGTTAGTTCTACTGGTGTAAAACTGGTGTAAGAGGAAAATCAGACTCAGAATTTTCAATTTTTCCAGCTGTTACATGGCTTTGAGTTAATTTCTTTCTTGCTGTTAATACTGAAAAATTTCACTTCCCTGACCTTTCCCTCCCTCCCACCCCCCTTTTCCATTTGGATAATCAAAATAGAAGGGTAAGGCTCATGGCAACATTACAGAAATGGAATCATATTAGCACTGCCTTCAGTTTCCCATTCCTAAGCACTACACTTCACTACATAGTTTGTATATATCTGCTGAAATTATTTGTGTAAACAATATTAACACCTAATCCCTTTTTATTTATTTTTTTTTTAACAAAATAATGTGGAAACACTTTTATCTACTTTTGAAAATAGCTCACTTGATAGATTTCTTACTCATGAAAGTTCTTTAACAACTTGACTGGCTTCCAGGAAAACTACAGAAGGCTGAATAAGGATTGGCTCATACCTAAACTAGAGGTTTGCCCTCTTCAGATTAGTTTTAAGAGGTTTGGTTTGGGGTTTTTTTAAATTTTACATGAAAGCTTCTACCTATGCTGTTGATGACAAGCTGTGGGAGTAACATGGGTGTTTGACCTATGCTTCATTGAAACGAAATCAACAATTCGATGCTTTTCCAGCAAATTATCTCATATACTTTCCATATCAAAACCTACCAACTGAATTTATTTGCAATAAAATTTGAGAAATTTGTGCAAAACCTCTTATTTGGTCAGTTGGTATTGGAATGCTCTGATGCCCAGTTTTCTAGGTTGCTTGGAATCCTCTGTGACAGAGAGGTTTTGTTGTGTTGTTTTGTTTTTTTTTTTCCCCCTCTGTTTCTTATTACAAACCCATCCTGATGGGTTTTGCTATGTATGCTACCCACCATTCTTCTACAGATTTAACATTCTCTGCTGCTACGCAAGCAAGTTGAATAAACTGTAGCAATGGTATGCAGACAAATGTGTTCCTTTGTTTACAGCAATCACATAAATCTGTGTGTATTGATACTTGTGCAGAGGTCTCTGATGATCCTGAAAGAGAGAATTTGGGCAGGATATTAATCTCTTATGGTCCTGAAATAATGCCATGGGATCTTTAACTTCCACTTGAACAAGCACTAAAAGCAGAGAGATGGAAACGTGGATTAACTTCTTATCCAAGTGACACCTCTCGCAATGTTTTTGACCCTTACTTTAAAGCTGTCACCAGTTGCCTTGATTTATGGAAACACTATCCTTTTAAATCCTCTTCCCTCTTATCTCTGCAGGCAGTTTCCTGATTTGCTTTTCTTTCTCTTAGATCATCCATATTATTTCTTGACAGGGGCTGTGTGGACAGCCACACTTTCGATGGTACTCAGAAAGAAAAATGATTCCCTGTTCTCCAGTAGAACAGAAGGTATTATGGACATTTTTAGTAGCTTTACTCAGAAGACTCCAAGTCTTTTTGTTTCAGGTTACAAAAATAAAAAGTACTAGTAATTTTAAAAGCTGCAGAAAAAAATTTCTACAAACTCCATTTCATCCTACTCTAGTTTCACAAGCTAAGTTTCCCAGAAAAATCAGAAGTGTACTATAGTAATAGGATACTATTTCCATCATTCCAAAGAGCTTTCATCAGTAACAATGAACCTGATGGGCTAACAGTGTTTCACCAACCAAAATAAAAGTCAAGCCCAGTCTGAGAGGTTATGTCTATGCTAGCAAATAGTATAAAAGTTCATGAGCAGGGAGCATGGGCACACCAATATCTATGTTATTTAACAGTTGCCATGCTCCTTGTCACTGTTTTGCCTTGTGCCATTTGGTGTTGTGCAGACAATACCTGGGCACAATTCAGGAGACAGGACAAGTCTGTGACTGCTTCCCAGAAGCAGTTTGGATACTTTCATCCTGGTTTTCTTTGGAGAGAAGCAAGATGAAGTGTGTGTGAAAGCAGGCCATGCCATGTCATTGGAGGTCAGGAGAACAGAACAGTCTTTGTCCATTGTTGTAAGTCAGATGCAGACAGAGAGTCTGCAGCTGAAGCACAAGAAAAGTGCCAACAGAGGAAGGAAGCATCAGCACACAAGCAGAAAAATTTGGAAGACAGTACATCACCTAGAGAAATGTTGTCTATATTGACATAGCCTTGACAATGCTTAAAAGGAGCTCTTCAAGAGAGTGATGGTCAAGATGAAAGAAAGAACACATTTGTCCTACTCCACTGGTGCCTAATCCGCCTTGTAGAAGACCGACCTTTCGCAGACACTCATACACAAACACCCCATAAAGTGTTCAGTATTCTCTATTATGTTGATTTTTCTGCCATGGGTTGGAAAATCTTAAAATAATGCCAGAAAGATAATTTTGCAAGGATGACAACTGGTAAATTGGTTACCATATAGAAGCCTAATGGTATATACTGGCATCTCCTTTGGGATGTGAAAAAGCTTAGAGATATACCCATAAGAGTTTGAAAATATGAACAAGCAAGTCGTACTTGTACTTCTGAAAACAACAAACAGAAATAAAGATGGTAAAAAAGTAGTAGGTCAAATGCATCACCTGAGTTTGGGTCTGTGGTCTCTGCAGAGTAATAACTTGAATGACAAAGATGTGAAGGAGTATCAGGTCCCTGTAACATGCAAATGAGAATTACATCTACCTCTAGAAAAGTAACTTTCTTTGGGATTTTACTACTGCAATGTTACTCTGCAAAGAGATAAAAACTACCCCATCATAAATGTTCTGTCTGGAAAAAATATTAGAGGTTAATGACTCCAAAAATATAATTAGAGGCTAATGACCCCAAAACTATAAGTGGCTTCATACAGTTTTCTTATTTTTCTTTTCTTTTCTTTTCTTTTCTTTTCTTTTCTTTTCTTTTCTTTTCTTTTCTTTTCTTTTCTTTTCTTTTCTTTTCTTTTCTTTTCTTTTCTTTTCTTTTCTTTTCTTTTCTTTTCTTTTCTTTTCTTTTCTTTTCTTTTCTTTTCTTTTTTTTTTCTTTGGTGAAGAAGTGAACTTTAACATGAATGCCAGATCTTTCTGCAGACACCATCTCCTGCTGCTCCAAATGAGCCAACTTGGGTAAGATCACAAACAGCACAGTCCCAGTAGGGCCCAAACATACTGAGTTAAAGTTGGGCCTTAAGACAATACAATATGGCCTCCCTTAGAGATTTTTTTCCCCAAGAAAAAATAATAAGACACTGAATATTTTTATTTTGTTTTACTCTGTCTTGAGACTTTTGCAATGAGGCAGGGAAAGTGCAGCATGATTTCAATATTATCTTGAATATACACAGTGTGAATATTGACTCTTTAGTCATTAAAAATGCAAGCATAGCTTGCAGATCCCACAAAGCTTTAATATATGACCAGCATAGTTACTCAGACTGTGGGTACTTAAGAACATTCCAAGATTGCAGCTATCACCAGCAGATAATTTTGCTCAATATATTTATTGTGGTTTTCTTAAATCACTTAAATCTTGTAAAGCTGACATCTTCTTTTCCCCAAAGTCAATTATCCACAAAGCTATGGGAGAAGAGCTCTTTTTTTCCCAAATGAAACCCAAGTTCTGAATGTCTGTTCACACAGTCAGACATGCAGAATCAGCAAAGCTCTTAAAAATTCCCGAGTGTTGGCTAAGACCTCTGTGACTTAATGACAGTATAACAATGGGATAGGGTTTGTCATAGTCTTCCCAGTAACTTCCAAATAAAATAAAGTAAATAAAATGTAATTAAATAACCATTCAATCTTCTCTGATGGAGATAGTTTGAATGGTATTAACTGGCAAATTTGTTCAGATGAAACCGTAGTCCACACTGTGCTTGCTGCAACGAGCCCACTGCCACAGTCATAGGACGTGCAGTATGTGAAAATTCTTCATTGCCTCTGCACTACTTTATTCTGCTACAGTAGCTGAGGAATTTAAAGGCCAACTTGTGGGAATTACTGCAGCACAGATACGTAATGTGAACATTATGCTAATATAACAAGCAAGTCTAATTTAGCACTTCTGCATCTCTTGAAGGCATACTATTAGAGGATGCGTTGTCTCCTCTGAACTGAAAAGATGCTTTTTCTTAATGAGGGGACAATTTTAAACTGATCACTGAGAGACATTTTGGCTGAATATTTACATGATTTTATGGTTCACCCAATCCTTACTCTTTTTTAATAGTAAAAATTTGTCTGGCTTTCTCATATGAATCGTTCTGGTGTTGGGAAAGGGAAAACGGCCAGTAAATGTTACATAAAGACAGGAGGGGAATTGAGTTACAAAAGTCCCCCAAAGCATCCAAACCAGTGAAACGTATCACATATTATTCTTGAACAGTGCAGCCTCTTCGGAGCTGCTAGACTGCTTCTCTGAAGACCTGTTTTATATGTGAATGACAAGAAAACAACATGCCCTTATCTTGAAGCTGACTTGACTACTGAGATTCAGGCCTTTGGCATCCATGGAGAAACCTCCTTTTGTCCTAGCAAGATGGAGCACAGACAGGTCATCCCGTGTCCGTTATCTCTTTCCTGCTGTCAAAGCATCAGCTTTATCCCTATTCAGCCTTTGTTTCTGTTGTATCAGAAGTGACGTATCATGGGGTGATCATTTGTGCCTTGTGTGTTGATAGACACAGCTAGTCTTCGCTCTCTCCTTCCTCCATTTTTTCATGCAGTTGTCTCTATTGTGGGGCCCACAAAAACTTGATAATGATTAAATAATTGACATAAATTGTGAGGGGGCTGTGAAAACTGTAGAGCTGCAATTTTTCAATTTTAATTCCACAACTGAATCAAAAGGAGAGAGAGAGGAAAAGCTGATGGTATATGACTAAGTACAGGACTTGAGAGGCAAAAAAACTGGAAAACTGTTCTTTTTTCCAACAATGCAACCTAAAAGAAAAGAGATAAACTTAGAGTTCTTCTGAAAAAAGGCTACTACTGGAAAACGCTTTGATCCTCCTGATTCAATACCCTGTCAGTAGAGGCTATCAAATCCTTGGACAGGACTCAGGGTTTTTTTAGGGTCAGGGTCAGGTTCAGGTTCAATACATTACTCTGCCTGAGGACATTTGAACCTACTTCCTCTCTCCTAGAAGAATTCCATTAGTGCAACTTCATGGCAGCATCATGATTGAGCTCTTCCACTTTCTATAAACGTTCAGAAAAGTGACACATAGTTATCATTTCCCAGGTGAGTATCTCAAAAAAAGTGAGTGGAATAACTAGTGTTAATATTTTTACATGGGATAATGTATATTTAACTCAAAGTTGTGAAAGGAGAGACTGGAGGAAACCTCCAAATTTTATGACATCCTAAGATTTCCATATTCACTTAAAATCATAACCTGGTTTATCAAATTAAGAGAGGATTTCTGTGGGAGGAGAAAGATTTGAATTATTTTTTGTTGTTGTTCAAGGCAGATTTAAAAAACTAACCATTTTCTTTCCAACCTCATAAAATTGTATGAGCATATAACTGCTGCCATTTGTTAAAAAGGAAGAAGAAAAAAAAAAAAAAAAAAAAAAAAAAAAAGAAACTAAAAAATTCCCGTCTTTCACTGTAAATCTTTTTCTTAGATTTAATCTAATTTAACCAAATCCAAGCTTCTCAGCTCTCTCAGATACACTGCACAGTTCAGAGTCTCATTACCATGTCCACACATCACTAGTGAGGCATTTATTTATTCTGAAAATTATCTGCACCTTCTAATTCATTTTGCAGCCACTAAACACTTGATGCATGGGCTTCCTGATAGAGTGAGGCAATAATTCCTAACGGGAGGCACATTAGGATTTTTCTGGGAATGCAAGGGCGAAATTTGAATAAGACCAGAGAGTGACAAAATATATGTTGGATAGATGCTATAATTTTTAATGCCTGGTGATATCACAGTAAGACTGTGTTCTGTACTATGTCTTCTGTGATATACTTTATTTGAAGACTTACAACTCCCATGGCACAATGTTTCCTAAAGCTAAAATTAAATATATATGTAGAACTCTCTTAAAGAGAAGTCTAACCCCAGATGAGCTAAAACAATGACCGACAGTAACTAGGTGTTCCTAGATTAAATGCTTCAACTGCTTATTTTGGAGATCACATCTCAAAGTAACATAGCTTGCAGAACACATTTTCCAAAAAGTAACAGTTTTGATCTGTCTTGGCAGGGTCCTAAAACTGTTGTGGGAGGTTATTGTGGAGCATGTTTTTTAGACAAGTGTTTTCCAGGTTAAATAATTGGACTCTGAGATGAAACCTCTGCTTTGGCCATTTGGCAAAGGTTTGTGTTTTTCAGAAAGACTCAAGTTCAAAAAAAAAGACTGAGGAAAAGTGTTGACCATGGCTTAAGAATCTCTTTTCCAATCTCTTCTTTTATGATGGGTGGAAGGGAAGGCTGGAGGCACTGCAGAGATAGAAGGAAGTTTGGGAGCAATGGATGCAGCAGAGTTTAATTATGGCCTGTGATTAATAATTTCTTTTGTTGTCATGAGGTTTTATTGTATTTGGCACTGCATGGCTGTGTCTCTATAAGAATTTATATTCATGCCTCATTCAAATTAAAAAAATCCAAACAACAAAACCCAGAACAATTAGTTTCTAAAATAAAAAGAATGTGCAGGGTAATCCATGAGGAAAATTACCTTTTTCATTTCTTCCAGCTTTAAAAATGTATAAAAGCAGGACTTTACAGTCCAACTAGCTTGATCAAATTCTGCTTGGTTGGCAAGCAGAGGAAGAAACCTGTGACCCATGTTCAAAACAGAACAACCATGAGTAAGTAAGATTTTAGAAACTGAGTACCTCCAAAGACTTTTTCACACAAGTTTTTGGTGCTGATACTTGAATTATCGATGAGAATTATCCATCCCTATCAGAATTTATCCAAAGACTCCCTGAGATATGACCACTAAGCAGACTGTATTTTCAGAAGGGTTAGGTACACAGACTTGAAGAGCTAGTCAAGTGGAACTAGAATCTGTGGAGCCTAGTGTAAGAAAACAAGATATCCCACCTCTCTCTCAGCTGGATGTTTTATTTGCTTTTTTCCTGTCTCATCTCAGAAGTGGATATATCCAGTCACTCCCCATACTTCCCCTGAAGCTCCTGAGTTGCTTTTAAAGCTGAGAGACAGTAACACTTGCACTAAAAGGAATTAGAATTAGGATTTGCTGAACTAAAGTTCAGTGTTTGTGGGTGTTCTCCCACTTAGACACTTGTGTGCCAGTGGCAACTGACTTCTATGATGTTCACTTTGTTGTGTTGCTCTTGGATAGCTGAAATAAGAGAACACTTTTACAGCCATTTGCTTCACTTGACTGAGGGTGGAATGGTTCCAGTTGTGTAAATAGCTCCTGATTCTCTTCCAGTTTTTCTCCTCGCCACCCCATGGAGATGTGTTTGCTTAAGCAGGGCATAGTATAAGAAGAAGCTCAGCTGGATTGCTTCTTCCAAACTTTCCAGCACATCTCAGGCCTGAACTACAGTATTCTGTCAGTACAGACCTTGACCTCTCCTTGAACAAAAAGAACCAGTTTTACCACATTGTAATGTTTTTTTCTAATGAACAATTAAAAGGGATAACTAGACACATGTGACTCTAAGTACAACTTTAACTTAGGCCTCCAGAAATGATTAGCTACTATCCCAATCAACTACACATTTGTCTATTCTTATACAAGTCCCTCGAGATAACAATTGTACAAAAAGAAATATTATCTAATTAACACATGCAGTTGGAGTGTGATCTTTGCTTTCTCCTTGGAATGTCTCAGCTGAAACAGCACCCACATCACTACAGGATTTATGAGGATTACATAAAGTGCTTTTTCCCATACACATAGCAAGTATGAGTTTCATCCATCAATGCAAGCTTGCATAAGCCCTGTGAATGAAGGGTTATGCATGACTTTGAAACCCTATCTCAAGTGGCAAACAAAATGGAAAGTATATAGAATACAATATACAATGTGTGGATACACATTTTTTCTCACATATAGTTGTAATCTGTAGTTTATGAATTGAGGCTGGAAGGTATAAAGTTTTGTATAATATAGCTTTCCTTTGTACGCTTGATAAACTGAAAAGCATGGGAATTACAAACCATATTTTGATATTCTGTGTCTGAGTAATAACATCTGAAACTTAGTACTGATTTTAAAGGCTTACTTCCCTCAAAATATATAATGTTACAGAGGAAAAGAGTGATAATTAGTACTTATAAGACCCTGGCTCATAGTTTTATGGCCATATGACGAGATATTTCCCAGAAAAATGATGGAGAAAGGAGGATGCCTGAGTCCTGGGCTGATATAATATTCCTGTAGGTTCATTTGCTTCTGGAGCTATGTTGTTGATGTTTGCTGAACATATGACACACTGTTAAAAATGCATTTAACAAAAAAAAAAAAAAAAAAAAAAGGTTGCCTGGCAAAAATGACTCTTTTTCTCCACAGATATCAAACAACAGTGTGTTGAACCTGACAAATCAGGATGTGAAGGTCACCATTACAGATCAGACTAAAGGTCCATCTAGTCTTTCCTCTTCTAGTGACCGTTGTCTGACACAGATGAACTAAAAATACACTCAATGAAGCAGCACAAATATAAAGTGGCCTTTGCCTTTTTGTATCCTTATAGTTTTCCCAATGTAAGGTCTCATCCAGACCTTTGGAAGAAGTGGAAGATGCTCAAAGCTTTAAAGTAGAGATCATCTTTCCCCGTTCTTTCTTTCTCAGTATTAACTTTCTTCTCAAGCCCTTCAGTATACTTAAACCTTATTCCCTAACAAAGTAGCAGGAGCAACACAAAAAGGCCAGACAGAAAAAAAGCCCATACTCTGGAGGCCAAAGAGATGGGGTAGGCAGTCTTCTATTCATGAACATCTGATCTTTGGCATCCTTTGGCATTTTGCAGTTGCTTTTTTGCACAGAAGTGGAAATCATAGCAGTCCTTGGGCTCTTTACAAAGAAAGGCCAGCAGTGTCCTTGCTAACTTTAGAGGAGCTGTCTTAGGGCAGAGCGAGCTGCTAATCATAAAATCAACATTCCAAAATGGGTAGGTTTTGAGTCCAGCTTGTGTAACTCTAATGGAGTCCTAATTTGAAGGAGTGCTAGGCACTGGCCTGTAATATCAATTGCCAACACAGATATTTCTAACAACTAAAAAAGTCCTGTCTCCTAGACTAGATCTTGGTCATGTTTCTTTTGAATAATTGCTAAAAATTTAGACCCTATAAAATATAATATATTTCCTGGTAAAAAGATATTAATTGTATTTGTACCTCATTCAGTCCAGCTGGATTAAGTTCTTGCTGAGCACATTAGACAGCTTTTACTTGCTACTTGTCATGCTAAGAAAACATTTAATATTTGAAAATGGTTTTAAAACTACATAGGTCTTTGCAGCTGAAAAAGGACCTGCTCAGACTGAAAGCCATTGTTTTTTAAAATCAACTCACTTTCTTAAAGTGTTTCCAATGCAAATATGCACAATAAAGTGTAATGTTTTTTTTGTTTTTCTCCCCCTTCACACATATTCTTGTTCAATTATTGCAGTGTACTTGATTCAAATTCCAGCTCTTCACTTATTGCTTGATATGCTGAGTTTTAAGCATGGTAATGTCCCATTAAAGCAAGTAAATGTTTGAACTCCAGACCACACTCCAGCTTTGGAGCTTTGTATGGCAAGAGAACTGACGCATGTCTTTCACCATGGAGTACTGTATAACAATAAAAATATCTGGAAAGTTAAACGAACAAGCCTGGATCAGATATCCTCTCCAAAATGTCATCATTTGGCAAACCTGACTAGCTCAATAGGACAGTTTACATGTCAAAAATTAATCATTTAAACACAGTCAGAGCATAGCCTAGACTTAGACAAGGACAGGCTTAGAATTTAAAAACATACTGTAAGTTTTATGACAATATATCTGACAGGTATATGTTTGCATCTGCCTATATTTGTCATATACAAATGTAGAATTTCAGTTTTCATAATGAAAATGCTTGTGGATTGTATGATCATCCAGTTCAAATTCCTCCAGTAAAGAAATGTGACTCTTCATTTTATAAAATGTGGAATTTTTGCATGTCTACAAAGTCCATTAGTCTTAGAAATTTTTTTTTACTATTCACATGTTGAATCACAGACTATATTTTGGAGAAAAAACTCATGAGTCATGATGAAGAAGGATAGATTTAGCAAACAATTCAGTCAGAAGTACTAAATGAAGTAAGAGGAGATAGTGTTGCATCTGGAAAACATGTGTTACAAAAGAACACTCATTCCAAGCCTGGCCTTTGGCTTAGGTTTCTCTGCTTAGTTCTATTCACTCTTGAGATGTTATAGGCATAAGTTTCATTGTTAACTCTAAATGCAGATACCAGGATGTGAAATGTGTGCAAATGAACTAAAATTTTTGGAGGTTTTTGCTCCATTCCTAGAAAAATTTTGATGACCTAAGTTCTTGCCTACAGTGATTTCTCACTCCCTAAGTTAACAGACTCATGACAGCTGATTTCAGCTTGATTGTCAGCTGTCATCCAGTTTTTCTACTCTGAAGTCACAAATTAGCTTTTCTGGCTGATATTAATCTAGGACATTTCATGTCTGCTTTGCTCAGTCAGGGCTTAGACTTGAAGAAATTTTTAAAAAGAACAGGGACAATTTCCAAGGATGAGAAGATATCCCTCAGGAGTTTCAAAGGAACATGAAATGAGTAATATTAACAGGAATTCTATAGGCGAAATTAATCATTACCATTCTCAAACATTTGAAAAATCAGTCATTGGCTTACATGAGAGACTGAAAATACACAATGATTTCCAGAATGGTCTTCAGATACCTTTTATTTGCTTCCTACTCTTTAAGTAACTATGGTTTATATTTCCAACTGTTTCTCTGCCACGAGCTGGAAGCTGATGTTTTATCTACTTTTAATGGAAACAGATCTCATATGAATGCAAAGCTTGGAGGTAAATTTTCAGAAATCCTTTAACTATTGTAAAATTTGTGATAATATGATGAGACTTGGCATCACAGAGACAGTTAAGAAGCCACCCACTTAACACTGAAAATCTACTGCATATGATGCACCATATAATACGATGGGTAAAACTCCATGAAAAAATCTTTTACAAGGCTTTTCTGTGCAGTGTTTTGATGGGTTTCCCAGGCAGGTAAAATGTTGAGAATGTCCTAAGCTTTTTGTATCTACATTCAACATTCTAAAAAGTATCCCCAGATCTCTTTCAAGTGAATTAGTGATACTTTAGGTTGGTGTTTAGTGGTAGGAAGCAACGTGGTACCTTGATTCAGAGATGGCTTGAGAGGTTCGCTTCCCAAAAAACACCAGTGTGCTACTGGAAAACCTAAATGTTGTTCCACAAAAGCCTTGCTCATAACAGTTTGGCAAAGGAGGGCCCAAGAAAACATCTCTTGGGATCTTTTAATGATAACTGGGTGATTCTACATTGTGTGGGTATTCTTACTGCAGTCTTACACACGGTTATTCAGGGGGACTCTGGCTGAGGGACTGTCATGGTTTCAGATGGGATGGAGTTAATTTCTTGCTAGCAGCTGGTGTGGGGTTATGTTTTGGATTTGGGATGAAAGCGGTGTTAATGGTTTTGGTTGTTGCCAGGCAGTGAAAGGCTTGTCTGCCCCAGTCATACTGCCCCACCACTGAGTAGGCTGGGAGTGCACATAAAGCTGGGAGGAGACTCCACTGGGAGCTGGAACCAACTGAGCAATAAGTAGAGATAATAAGTAAATATAATAAGTAAAGATATTAAGAGAAGAAGAAGGAAGCAAAGGATGTTCAGAGTTAGGGTGTTTGTCTTCCTAAGTAACTGTTAAATGTGATAGAGCCCTGCTTTCCTGAAGATGGCTGAACATCTGCCTGCTGATGGGAAGCAGTGAATTAATTTCTTTTTTTCCTTTGCTTGTGTCTGTGGCTTTTCTTCTACCTATTAAACTGCTTTTATCCCAACCCATGAGTTTTCTCACTTTTACTCTGCTCATTTTCTCCCTGATCTGAACTGGAGGAGAGTGAGCGAGCAGCTGCATGGTCCTGGTTGTTGGCTGGGGTTACACCAAGACTGGGAGACACCAGAAACCATGTCATTATGTAGTGCTACATCAAGGTAACCTAATAGCATCACTTGCTCTCTCTAGAAGAGAAGAAATATAAACCAGAATGCATGAGGTACTACAGCAGACTACTGAAAGACTGATGTTCGAAAAGGTCATGATCTATGAAGTGCATTGCACTTCCTTGATTAGAGTTTAAGAACTGGGATCTACAGTAATATATGATGTCTTCCTTATCACACAGTCTTCATGTATTTGTCTTATTGACAATTGTCAGTGAATTGGGATTGGATATTCATGTAAACTGCAAGACAGGACACAGAGATTAGGTTGGCCTTGACAAGTCTTCACAAGAGTTAAATCTGGGCCATACTGCACACTTCTTCCTCTCCCAACCAGGTGTGGAATTCATTTTTTGCTTCCGTCTCACAAAAATAGAACTCCTTATAATTATACTTTTGGTTTAAACTGCACTTTTACTTCCTCTCAAAGAAGACACTCATTTTATAGAAAGAGTTTAATCTGTCTATTATTTCTATCAGGAAAGCAGCTTGACTTTTTAAACTGACCCACTGTGATTTCTAAGTTGAAGACAAACACGAAAGGATTTTAATAAAACCAAACTACTTAGCTTTTTTGAAACACCCCTGCTTGGTATTTGCTTTCTACACATAAAACCTGTTTTTCTTTTATCCCTTCAAAACAGTTCAATGAAAAAGACCCTCCAGCCTTACTATTCAGCAATCGGGCCTTTAAAAACAAATTTTGGGTAATATGAGTTTTTACAACACATTTATATATTTATTTCTTGGATTAGTGTATTTAAGGGCTGTGAAGAGTTGAGGGGACTGACTGTTTTTTCTAAACCACATGGGTTTTTTTGGCATTAGCGATGAAGCTGTTCTATGCCAGATAACTAAGGCTTATGAACAAAGCTACTTAATTTAAAAGTTCATGCACAGGTTACAGAAACACCAGTGGTGTGAGCAGGTTTTCTTCTCCTTGTGTCTTCTAAACCTTTAAACACCTACTCTCACAACCACAGCTACCTCCAGCTAAGGGGCGTATGTATCCCTGAAGAAAGCAAAATGCCTGTGCTCTTGCTTCTCCAGGCAAGCTCAGTAAACCTGGACACAGGTTCTGTGGCAAGTCCTCGTTTACTGCTTAATTCTTTTTACAGGCAGCAGGTATTAAGAAAGCTTCTTGCAGCAGCTGTTCTGGGAAACAGTGGTACGACTGTAATCCTCCCGGCTGAAATACTCCTAGGTATTTACTGATTCTCACTGCTCACAGCTGAAGAGGCTCCAAGTCATTGGAGCTAAACTAACCCTGGGGTCTCAGTGTTAGTTGCCAAATATAAAAACGAAGAAAAATGTATGTTCAGGATCTGAATTTCAGGTTAAATAGGAAAAATATGAAGATCAAAAACTTCCACTATGGGGCACCCAGGAAGGTTTGGCTTAGCTCTTGAACCTTTTTCAAAAACTGCTCTTTTTTTTTTTTTTTTTTTTTTGGTTTAAATTTAATTTAGTTTTTGAAATGTAGAATATAATTTCAAACTGGAATTAGAAACATATTTGCATATGCTTCAAGAAAGATAAATTGGTGGTTGACTTTTTTCCCCTTGTTTCTTTGTTTTAGTTGAAACTATTTCTCAGACTGTTTCATACTCTAGTAACCATGAAGTTTGTGTTGTTTTTTGTTTTTGTTTTTTTTTTAAATTTATTTTTAACTGACTATAGAAATAAAGTATTTACTGAAATACATCGTCCAGCACTGGAAAATCACTTTGGAAGCAGATATAACAAAGAATGTTCTCAAAGAAAACACTGAGAAGGAACGAGCAAATAGCCTAGTTCAAGACGAACAGAAATATAAAGAATATAGACTTCAGTAGGCAGATCAGTTCCTTATAAAGGCTTAATCTAATAATCAGGCTGACTATGGACTTTGTATCCTTTGATGAAGAGAAGCATATAAGAAATAGCTGCATACTAAAGTCCTGGTTCACTGGCTTCTCCCAGACACTTACGTTTTATATAATAGCCTTGGCTGATTTAAAATTATTATTCATTTTTCTTATTATTTTTTTTTATTAATAGGTTGTTTTAACTTCCTTATCCAGGAACTAGAGTTTTGTGGATTGAGCAGACAGTTCAAGCTTAAGTTAAAATTCTTCACTTCTTATTTTAGGAAAAAAACAGATAAATTTGAATGGAAAACCTTTACAATCTTTGTAACTAAGGCAGACAAGGATAAGAGGTTTGCATTTGCTTGTCCAATTTGGCAATGAGCTAGAAGCAGTTTTAATAGGGGCATAGAGATGACTGAGCTTTCAAAGACTGAATGGGACTTCAGGCAAGGCTGGAATGAACCATTGCCACATTAATTAACTTATTTTTATGGAATCACATCATACCAGATCATACTGTCAGATATGGAAAGCACATAAACACAAAGAGATTGTAATGCAGCTTGTACAAAAAATCTCCCAGTGAGAACTATTCAGAGATTAACATTCTTTTTCAGCCTTCCCTGCTCATTTTTCAGCACGATGTGGTATCTTTGAAGAAACATTAATTATCAGCTTCCTTAGGCTTCCCTAGAATGTGCTCTCACCTGGCCACAGCCCTGCAGAGGGAGAAAGTCTAGCACACAAAAGTTATTACTGTCACAGACAGGCTATGAATAGTTTCTCTTTCACAACAAGAAACAAACCATAATCAGCACTCGGAAATTTTTAAATTATTTCCATATTATAGCATCATAGGTAGTATTGCCTGGCATTTTTTTCCTGTTTTAATCCATCTTTCTGTTGCTTGAGTACCAGAGTGTGCTGTACCAGATGAGGTATTACCATTACCTTGTATGCAGACATTTTTTTCCCTAATTCTCCTTGGATCACATAAGCCTTTACACACGAGTAGCTCATAGTCATACCGTGAGTCTCTAATATGCAGACTTTTGTCTTTGTTACTTTCAAGCCCTCAGCATCCAGCTCCTCCAGAAGAAAGTTTTAGTACTGCCTAAATGAATGCTCTCACTTTTCATAGTACTGAAATTTGTCTCATTTCTGTCTATCAAAAGGCCATCCAATTCTTTTCTATGGCACCCTCATCTTTCAATACAGTGACAATGGCTTCCAACCCTGTGTTGTCATGTCTTATGAGATCACTTCTGGGTTTCTGTGCCAAAGTCATAAGGAAAACATTGCATGAAGTTAGTCCAAGTTTGATCCTTGAGAAATTCCAGTGCAATGTCCATGTGATTCAAGGTTTCCCATTTAGATACAGCTTGTCATCTCCCATTTAAACAATTCTTTAGCCAAGCTCCAGTTCTTGTATTAATTGTCTCCAGCCCAAGAAATTTCCCCTGTGACCCTGTCTTGAATACTTTACTGAAGTCCAGATATGTGACTATATTTTCTGCGTTATCCTTGTGACAAATTGAAATGTTTTATCAAAAGAAGACTGAAGAGGATCTTTGACTGTCTTTTGATTGTGGAAGATGTTTAACAGAAGACATTTTGGACAATCTGTGTGTTTGTCATATTTTCAATTGATTTTTTTTTTGTTTTAATTTTGTTTTGATTTTACTTTGTCTTTTCTTCAAAACTTCCTTTAAGACTTAAGTAATACTATTGAGTATAATTGCATTGTCTCTTTTTTTTTTCTTTTTTTTATCCTTTAATATACTAGATTTTCTAGTTTTCCACCATATGATGACACTCCAAATTGGCAAACTCATTAGAACAGCCTTTCAGTACCTGAAGGGGGCCTAGAGGAAGGCTGGGGAGAATCTGTTTACAAAGGTCTGCAGTGATAAGATGAGGGGCAATGGCTTTAAGTTGGAGAAAAGCAGATTTAGATTGGATATTAGAAACAAATTCTTCACTATGTGGGTGGTGGAACACTGGAACAGGTTGCCCAGGGAGGTGGTTGAGGCCCCTTCCATGGAGATATTCAAGGTGAGGCTTGATGAGGTCCTGGGCAACCTGGTCTAGTTGGGAGTGTCCCTGTATTTATATTCTAACTTGGCAAAAATGAAAGCCTACAGTTACTGAGTTTGAAGAGGAAGGATTTCCGGTCATGGGAAACTGGAAATTGTGTGATTTGTAAGACAGAAATTGTGTAAGCTGTCATTGTCGTTGCATGAAGTTGTCATTGTCATTGTCAACAGTGATGTAACAGATGGCATAAATTAGATCTGGGCTTTGGTGCAAATGAAAAATGAGCATAATGTTACATTCACTAGAAGACAGTAGATATTCTTATTTTTAAAACACACAATATAAAGCCCACTTATGATAATTTTACTTTTATTTACACAGATGGAGCTCTGCTGATTTAACTACAGAATTACTTTTGATCATCACTTAACCATGATAGTCTGCATACTACAGATACTCCACCTTTCTTAAAAATACATTATTAAAAATGATACAGGTTTTCAGAGATTTGATAGTACTGAATATTCTCTGAAGCATCCTAACCTAGTTTCTTAGAAATTTTCTGATTCAGTTCTTCTGGTCCACTCAGAATCCTGAAGCCACGTGTCAATAAACCCATAGGTCAGGGAGGCATTTTCCAAGCCATCACAATAGTAAGTTTGATGTATTAAATTTTTTTGTCTTGATGATGACTCATGTCTTGCTTGATCTGCTGCAGAGCTCAGAAAGCATGTCTTCTTATATCAGAGAATCAGGAGCTTCAACATGCTCTTGGACTTTTTAACTGCTATTAAATTGTTTGGAACCTAGAGGTAGGTGAGATGAATCCCATCCTTCATTTCTGATTCTAGGTATTATCATTTGTATGGAATAAGTTTTGTTATAAAACCCCATTTTAATGAAAAACAGAAACAATTTGAGGTCATTGCCCATCTTCGCTGCTGTAGTAATGTGTGCGTGATGCCAGGTATGAGGTCATCTGGGTAGAATATATAGTGATATTTAATATCATAGGAGTCCACGAGAAGGATGAATAATTTAATAAAATCAGTGCTGTAGTGCAAATAAAATAAAATAATTATATTAATATATATTAGGGCAATTGATGTTACATTAGAGATAATCAATTAGAGATGCAGAACACATAGTAACCACTATACTAAGACATCGTACAAAGGCTTTAGATAGATTTTTGAAGAATAGCAAAGAGACTTAGACATCCAACTACACTGACTTCCATTATCTCTTCACTAAGTCTTTTTATAACCACAGAGTAATTTCCATGATTGGCATACACTGACATGGTTCAGTTGAGCTGAGTGGAACTAAACAGATTTATGAGAGCTGAAATTTAATTCCTTACACCTCTTTCCTCCTTCTCCCACTCCAGCATCACCACCCAAATTTTTCTTCTTACACAACTTAGCTTTCCTTGCAATTTTTTTTCTAGGTGCCCTTTACGTCTTATAAAAGGAAATATCATGCAGAAGTTATCTTTTAAAATAATTTTTTCTGCTATAAAAGTTTCCTTGGTTGAGCATCTCCTTCCTCTCTTACACCTACACTTGGTGATCTCTGAATTTTTTCACATTTGACCATAAGATGGGGATGGGGCATTATTATTTTTTTGGTTTCTCCTCACAATATATATTTTTTTAATGTTCACTCTGAACATTTGAACATGTGAGTAGTTCTGCTGACTCCATTATTATGTGGGAGCAAAAAGGCTTGTGGAGAACCAGTCCTCTGTGAATAGTGAAAAATGCTTAAAAGTACATTATAACCCCTAGTCATTAGACTCAAATTTCCAAATGAGCTACCTTGAAATTTACTGTGTGCTCCCAGATTTCTGCATCTGACTTTGACAATTTTAGCTGGCATTCCTGCAATAACAACTTACCCATTCAAATACTTTATATAGTCCACAGTTGCAGAACTGATTTTTCACAGTTTTTTTTAATCCAAGTAGGAACAGAGAAATAGATTTGAAATTACTGATTTATTTAATGTTTCTCAGCACTCCTTTGCTACTTCTTTATTTATCAGTGACTAGAAGTAATGGGAAAAGGTTGAAACAATCAAAGGCTATGCAAGTCGTCATTATAATGTAGCTATCGGGTTTTATGAAGCTCTCCAAAAAGTACTGACAAATGTAACATTTCAGTATTAAGGTCTTAGCTTAACTAATTTTGTACTTTTAGTTGTACCTCAAACACCTTTTGGATTTACATATCTACCGAAAAAGGGAAATCCCTAAAATGCATTATGAGTAACAATGTAAAATTCCACACTTTCACAGAAAATTGCTTAATGTATACATTTAAAATAAATTAATCCATCTCATTTTCCACTGTTTGAGGCTAGTAAGAAAACTCTCAAACACTAGACTATTAAGGCTACATTCTTTGAATATTAAAGCTGCCACTGGGTTTTTCTGCAGTGGTTTGCTTTGAGCAACTGTGTCTTGGATTGCTTAACATGATTTTAATTTATAATGTTATTAACAGAGCAGTTTGTTGCATTGTCACTTTTGGGAACCAGGAAATGAAATGTGCAAGTTACTAAATTTGTTTGCAGGCACATGGAGAAATTTCATCATCAAAAAAGTCATTCTCTTGGGATTAAACAGTTCAGACTTGTTGTTTGGTTTTTTTTAACTAAAAAGCAGGATAGATGCTAATATTTCAGTAAAAGTTTGTTTTGTATTGGAGCTTTGAGAGGGTGAATTTGAATTTAAGTTTGATGTTTGCTATTTATATTGATACTGAAAAATCCCAAGTGGACACTGGGATCCCAGTGACAAACCTGTATAATCATTCTATCAACATTCTATCAACCATTCCATTGGCAAAATATTTTTTCTTATTTCTCAACTTCTGGAAGACTGCAGAATAAATCAGGAGCCCTAAGTACATCATAAGTATTGTGTGCAAATGCCAATCTGTCTACACAGGGACTTACTGATATAAGGATGATCTTTATTTTTTTTTTCCCATTTGTTGAATCCTTATTTTAATTCCTGTATGCTTTTGACATCCAGTACAGCCTGTCACCGTATATCCCACAGTTTAACTCTGCACTGTGTGAGCAGGTGCTTCCCTGACTGTTAGGACCTGAGATTAGGTAATTGTTTTGATGTTTGTTTTTTCTTGCATCACAGAAAAGAACAACTAGTCATTTCCAACATGCTGTGACCATGACTTACACAGGTTAGCTGTATGATGTACAGATGCAAAGAAGAACCAAAAAGACACTGCTAGCTTTAAAAGCAAGTGGAAGCAAACATCAGCAACCTGACAGCTCACCTTTATGTCAGAAAGCTCACTCAGAAATATTGCCCTTTCATTTTCTAGAAGCAACAAACTCTTCTAAATCTTTTGACATTGTTCATGAACTCCACT
Source organism: Pedionomus torquatus (assembly GCA_013398155.1). Lineage (NCBI taxonomy): Eukaryota > Metazoa > Chordata > Aves > Charadriiformes > Pedionomidae > Pedionomus > Pedionomus torquatus. Next base: position 88,834 of record VZRU01009775.1, on the reverse strand, counting down.
GCCATATTCCTTTGCTCTCTTAGCTTTTTACTTTTCAGGGAAAGCCTGTTCCTCTCAGCATCATTATTTTGAAATTGTCTGTGACCTAACAGCTTGAAGAGCTGGAACTCTTGGATCTTCTACACACTGGGGAAAAAGTGAAAGATCTATAAACTACATGAAATGATTTCGAGGTGTCCAGCAGAGAAGAGGCAGGTAGATGTTTTGGCAGAGGCATCTGGCTGCTGTTGGGGATATGGGCTAGATATTCTACTCATGAAGACCCATGCCAGCTGGGTCAGCATGACAGGCATATCACTAATTTCTATCAAAATACATTCAGACTCATTTCCAGATTGTTCAGTCTGGCAAAGTATGAGCACTTAGTGATGCCGAGTAGTATTAATTTATAGCAAATATCTCCCCTGCCATTTTCATCTCTGCTGGATTTATTTCACGTGTTGCTGTCAGTGCAGAGGGCTACAGAAAGGAGGGAGAGTCCTGAGAGTTTTGTCTGCTCTTCCTCAACCCAGAATATCTCACAGGTTACCTGTGACAAACCTGCACATACGCTGCAATGTGTAAACAATGACAGTATTTCCTTTTCCAGGAAATGTTCAATGTGGATCTCTTAATAGGATCAGTTTTTCTTCACACGTTTTCCAAACTGTTTATTACTCTATTGCTTATGATACTTTGAAAACAGTAGTGATTTTTATAGCACAATAACTTACTATTATGAAACTTGAAAAGATGTCAGTTTTTCCTGAGAATGGTTATAAAATGTTTTAGATTGACATTCTGTCCAATTTGATTACTAACTTATTACCTAGGCTTCTTGTTTCCCATTGCGTGTTCTTCCTCACTGTTGAGAACTCCACAGATTTCCTTTCCATACAAGTGAAACTCTCTCCTTCTGTACCAAAGGATTCAGTGTCAGTCCTTTGTGATAAACACTGCATATGACTGCTTATTGAGGCTTACTTGTTACCTAAATTGTTAGGATGCTTATTCAGCATTCTTAATGTCCTATACTTAAGGAGTTAGGATTATTAGTATGTAAAGTATAGGTAGATACGTTTTCAAATTAGAAAACTTTGGATAAAATTTAGTCTCTCAGAATGAGATTCAGCTCATGGTTGAAACCTAAATTTAGATATCTACATGTAGATCTCTAGTTGTGTAATTATGCGCTGAGGTTGCCACTGTAGTTGCTCATGCAGATGTGTACCAGAGCACTTCAGTTAGCATTTCTACATTTAAGTAACTGTATAGAGTCCAGAGCACAAAAAACATTTCAGATTATCCTAGAATAGAGGCCTATATTTGATTTTGCAACACTAATAATTGTGAAGCTTGTCACTTCAAATGAGAACAAGAAGTAAAGGTAGAGTGAGACATGAAAATCCCTCAATGCTTGTTTATAGGATGGCAATACGATTTAAAAAACAAAACAAAACAAAACAAAACAAAACCACAAACATTTAGGAAATGAGCATTTTGATATTTCTTTAGCATCTGAAAATACAAGTGTGTCAACATGATGGTGCACTGGGCTATAGCAACTCAGCGCATTTATAAGAATATTGAATAAAAGCACTGGGTTGAGTAAGCGAAAACACGCTCTCTAATTTCTGCTTTGATAGTTTAGTTTGTAGAGCTGTCAGGCAACATGTTTTTTATAGACTTCAAATACTTTGAGTGAAAAAAGTTAACTAGGATATGATTCTTCCAGAAAAACATTCAGCTACCTTTGCACAGCAGAGGATGTTGTTTGTAGATGCATGATACTGGAAAGATGGTGGGCTCTGGAAACATATAATCCTAACTGCTACAGTCTTCAGGCTGTAGTAATCTTCCTTACTTTGAGAAGACATTTGTTCCTTAAGAAAAGATTAAAATTATTTTGGCTTTGTATGAGGTCAGAGTTTGGGAAAGAAACTTCACATTTAGCATTTCTTTACTGATGTGATTTAGATGTAGGCTGCAGAAGGAATCCTAGACTGTAGCAGATGAGTTTAAAAAACAGTTCCGGCTTGCAGGTAATCGTGAGTAAACCAGCTCTTTGTGGTCAGCACACTCTGGGTCCTTGGGCTGAAGATGTTGCTTTTGGAAATGCTGCAGCAGAAACGGGTGGTGTTTGCCCAGTGGCACAGTCTGCCTTGCTCCTGGTGCCACCCACCCACCCCCCCCCCCCAAGCCCCCCCCCC
>VZRU01009775.1:27255-63873 GCA_013398155.1 Pedionomus torquatus | reverse complement strand
AAAAAAAAAACCAAACCACCTCTAATTAAGATAGATTATTAACTGGAAATAGATGTTGTTCATTGGGAAAGAGAACTTTAAAACATTTGAGGATAGTGCATCATCATTACTCAGAGATTAAATAATGATAATTCAGCAAGTCAACACTGTAAACACCAAGGTATGAAAAGCCAAACAATGAAACACTCCCAACAAAACCTGTCCCAATTTTGGTCCTAGTAGAAGGGATATATTCTCAGCATCTCTTTCCACTCTATCAAAGAATAAGTGAAGGTGCTTGTGCCCCACACAGTTGGGATCTTTATAGCTTAATCTGCAGAATGTCATAATCATTCAGAGTCACTCTGTGAGGATGCTGTCAGTTTAGGGTGGTAAAAATAATGGTGTATTTCTGGACAGTTGTTGAATCCCTGTTTTGTTTTTTTTTGTCTTGTTCTCCTTTTTTGCTGTTAAAAATACAGAAGTTGTAATCTCAGGTGTCTCTTCAGTGTGCGCCAGTGCAATGTAGACATACTGGTTACCTGTGGCTGTGGAGAGGCTGAGTCATCAGCTGGGAATCAGCTGAATTCCCAGCACATGCCAGCATTTCTTTGGCGAAAAACCCTGGTTCTGGAATTGGCCACTGAGCCACCTCTCTACTCTTTGAGGTTTCCTACATGAGGGAATCCTTCGATGCTGGTTAAGCAGGCTTTCCCACCACGCTCTCCTGGCAAGGCACCCTGCGGGATAGCCAGGGCTATATTTGGTCCATTGTCATTTTAACCCATGGAAAATGCTGAAGGTGCTTGCTGAGAGTCAGTGAATCAAACAGAGGCAGGGAATGTGTGATGTGTTTGTTTCCCTTGCTTTCTGGATTTTCTCCAACTACAAACAAGCAACAGAGAAGCTCACAGTAAAGCCAGGCCCATGAGATGTGAAGTGTGGTGGCTGTATTTAAACTGTGTGAAGCAAATTGTTGCTCTATGGATGAGGTATTTTTATCTTTCTTTTTTTTTGTAGTGCTGCACCTCTGCTGTACTTCTTAACACAGTCTCCCCCCAACCCCACCGTTTCTGTCTGGGTTTTATGTATTTTATAAACTTAGCAATGGCAATGAGTCAATGCTTAAATTATCCCTGTAAAAATCTTTAGTCCTTTTATCTTCTTTTTTCTATACTTGTGTATTCAGAAAGGCCCCTCTCTGCTGTTGTTATTTTTTGCATCCCAGAGACCTGCTGAGTGAACATGCACATGCTATCTGAAAGTGGGTGATTAAAATAAGAGGAAAAAAAAAAAGGAAAAAAGAAAAAAAGGCAAAAAAATCCCCTGCAACCCTTCTATTCCACTCTCCCCAGCTGAGATGGATCCAACGTCATATGGAGGGGATCCAGGATGAGTCAGGGAGCAGAGCTGTGGTCCAAAATTCCAGTTTGTGTTACAGTTGGGAGGCAGCTCTTAGCATCATGTGGATTTATTTTCTTTTAACAGGAACTCCAAAATAATTTATGGAAGTCATATAGCCTAATGGGCAGAACAGATAACAGTAAGCCAAGAAGAACCTGGATTCCCATCTGTGTTGCATCATTGACTTGATTTGACTATCAGGGTGATGGGTGTGGTATTTAAGCCTAGAACATTATACCGGCCTTAACTAAATCATTGCATTTCCCTGCAACATAACTGGAAACTGTGGAGAAGGTTCAGAGCTCTGCTGGTACCTGACACTTCACCTAATAGCCAGCTTCACTGGTCAAACGAAGGACAGAACATTAGAGGCATTTATTCGCAACCTTAATTTGCAGGATGATTCTTAAAGGGTTCAGGACATAAGACAAATTCATCCTCTAGAGCTTCTGTGCACATGGAGACCTGGAAAGTCATGAGGACCTTCTGCACTACAGAATTTTTATACTGTATGTATTACTTAGCTTTCAGTAACACGGATCCTTTTTCACATCTTTGTGTATTTTATTTCCCGTGTCATTATAAACAGAAAGAAGAGTCGTGTGAGCTTTTTTTTTTTTTCTTTTAATGTGGTCAATTTCAAAGCAAAGCAAATATCTATAATTAAACAGTTTCCAAACTAGCTGGTCAGTGAGTCAGGAGACTTTTAGGAAGCAAATGTCACACAGAAGAAGACAGGCTAAAACATTCTGTAACATGTGAGCATACTACAATGATCTTTGGAGTAGTTGTTGTGTGGGTTGTTTTTTTGTTTGTTTGTTTTTTTTTTTTTCTTTCCCCAAGGGAATGGGGAGGAGAGAAGTTATTGGTTATTGATTATCTTGGAAAGTCCCCTTCCAAAAATCCTGGGGCTGCTGCAGCCCTGACTCTGATCTCATCTTGCGTCAGCATAACTCAGGACTAAATGCAGTGGAACGAGAAAGCCTAGGATTAACTGAAAATTACACAAAACTAAGGCTGTCGTGAAAGACTTTCGCCTGTTCTCAGTCTGTCTGTACTTATTGACTTCAAGGGACTTAAGCACATGTTTAAAAGTGTTAATAGACTGCTGTGAAAAATGCTGCCTTGAAAGAGGTACTTCCTTCAAATCTAAATCCAGAGTCAGACCAAGTCTTTTAAAAGAGAAGTGCAGTCCTGAGGGCTGATGTAGCCAGATATTCTAGCTTAATCTTGGCTAGAATTTTAACATTTTGAACAGCTAGATCTAATGGTATGTGCCTACCTAGCTTGTTATATTCCCCTGGAATTTATCAATGACACACTCCATGTAATTGTGGTTAATTTTTGTCTGTCTAAAATACTTCTTTGGGTTTTGCAAGGGAGAGGCTGCAAATAGGGACTATGTAAAGAATCCTTTCTCAACCAAAAGCAAAAATTTGATTTTTAAAATTATTATTATTTTTTCCTTCCACAATGAAGAATTAAAACATTTGTTGCTTTCATGCTTATCGTCATACTTTAAAAAAAAAAATAGTAAGAAGAAATATGATGAATTTTTCATATGTAACTTATTCCGTGTGATTTTATAATGCACATATGTGAGGTTTTATGAAGGCTTATACTAAAAGGCTTTAGAACAGTATAATCAAAGAAAACTGTTCACAACTTCCTTTGGTATCAAGACGCTTTGAGCGAGAGAAATAAAATGACAGGGCAATGACAAGTAGTGTCAGACTGTTGTAAATGCAGTTCATTTTCTCAAGGTTTACAGAAAAAGTGAGCCTTGGCTGGTAATGTTCTCTACACCATTTTTCTGACTTTCTTCCTAAGAAAGGTTCTTTCTGTACTTTTGCAAGATGTAACATTCATATATCCATTCTCTGACTTCCAAAAGATGTGTTCCACATGTGTATAAAATACCAATCATTTGCATAATTTCGTTGCTTATTTTCTTTTTTTTTTTTTTTTTTTTTTTTTAAAAAGGTTCCTGAAAACCTTTATTATGGACAAAAATACATCTTCAAAGCTGCTACACTATGTCCTGCTAACAGGGTCATCACATTACATTTCTAAGATCTGTTGTTGCCTAACAAATCAGAGGAGACACAGGAACAAATTTTTTTGTCTTCCATATTTCTTAAAGTCTTGATTTTAGTAGGAAGCAGGCAGAAGATATCGATAATCATGATTTATCATTTCTGTTTGTGTACTCATTAGTTGCAAGCAGTCGGTCTTCAGTTATTCAGGGAAGTTCTTATAAACTTATTAGCTATATTGCAGTAGCATTGAAAGTTCCCAGATAGATACATCACTGGTGCTAAACACAACAGCATTTTCATTTCTAACTAAATAAACCCCCCAAACCCACTTTCAACCATAGCGTAGGGCAGGAGCCAGCAAGTACAGAAGACGTAGCTTCCTCAAGAAGACAAGTAAAGAAAACATTTTTATTTTGTAGAATAAGCAGAAGTCTGTTCTCCTGTTGTTGAATGATGTGAGCATCAGGGCAAAGTTGAATTTGTATTATGAGATCCCCAATTGTGAAAGATAAATAGCAAATTTGGCCTAATGCCTCAATAAATTAAATAAATTGAATTAACCTGACTTTCAGTTCCTGTGACCTCCTTAGTTTAGCAGATTAATTTCTGGGCAATGTAACTTCAAGGAATCCCCTTTATTCTATGAAGGTGTACCACAAGGATTTTCTAGAGGTGCAATGGCTGCATGTGAACAAATCTGGAATTTTTGGATCCACTGAGCCATGTAATACTTTTGAATCAGAGACTCTAAGTCTCTATATTTTAACAGGAGCAGAACTCTTGTTTCGAAAGAAAGAAAACAAAAAGTCTGCTAGAAATACTATGTAGGAAGACAAAAATTTATCAAGAAGTAGAAAACATAATCCAGGTTTGTTGTTTTTTTGGGGTCTTTTTTTTCATCTAGGGAGCGGCATACCAATTTTTACCTGATCTTCATGTTAATTCATACTCATTAATAGTGTAGACAGTTGATGTCATCCAGTTTGCTAAAAGTAAAATATCGTAAGTCATTAATTTGTAGTAACAGATCAATTGAAAGGAACAGAAATTCAAGTGTAAAGAATGAGCTAATAAAAGCAGATATCTTTATTCCCTCTGTCCTCTTCTTAAAGCTGAAATCTAGTACCATTTTTTGGTAAAGAGTTCTTTTGTCAATAAACTTTTAAATATGTGTGTCTTCATTTTGGATTTTGAGGTTAATAAAGTATAATTCCAGAATGGGATCCTAAAATATAGTCCTGGGTCAGCGGTTTCCTAATGATCGTTTTAAGGACAGGAGAACCATTCACTAGGTGGGTTTTAATATAGCCCCACTGCACATGTCCCATTAATGTGATGTACTCTGGAGCTGAGGGGCAAACTTCTGCTACAGCTTGTAGATAAAAACACTGCACTAAGGAAGTAGAGAATGTCCATAGGAGTGATGGTAGTTGTTACGGTCCAAAAAAGTCAAGATACAACAAGCTGCGTCTTCTGTTGGTGTAGGTTAGAGATGCATAACTGACACTAGTGGAGTGACTTGTATTAGCTATGTTTTATGTCTTTAAAAGAAACAAGCAGCTCAAAAAGCTGAAAGAGGAAAGCAGAGACTTAAGTTAGTGGTGTACACTGAAATAATTTGTAGAGAAGAGTGTAAAGAGAAGCTAGGGACTGAAGTACTAAGCAAGTGCTGTTGCTTCTTATGCGCTGACTGATGATTGTGGGGGGGGGATCCCCAAAAGCCACGAGTCATGTGGAAAGGCCATGTAAGTAAGACTGCAGACAGTTTGGAGGAATGCTTGCAGCTTAGGCCCTGAGCTGCAGACTTAAACACCTAAATTAATTTAAGATCCTCAGCCATGAACTCTCACAGCAAATAAGATATATATGTAAGGTCAGTCTTTTCCTTGCATCAAAAATTAGAACAATAAAAGAAAAATCTCTAGTGTATGTTTCAGTGGTTCAGGTCACCTCTAGCCTGAGGTGACTTGGAATGGCAGTTTGTCAGACACATGGCTGAGAAGTGGTGTTGCTGTTGCTTGGGAGTGTGGCTTTCCCAACCACCACTGTTCCACTTTGTTGTGAGTGCTCTGTTCTCAGAGCCAGCAGTGCCTGCTGGCAGCCCAGAAAGCCAACCGCATCCTGGGCTGCATCAAAAAGGAGTGTGACCAGCAGGTCCCCCTCTACTCTGCACTTGTGAGACCCCACCTGGAGTCCTGTGTCCAGCTCTGGAGTCCTCAACAGAGAAAGGACATAGAACTGTTGGAACGGGTCCAGCGGAGGGCCACGAAGATGATTAGAGAGATGGAGCTCCTCTCCTGTGAGGACAGGCTGAGAGAGCTGGGGCTGTTCAGGCTGGAGAAGAGAAGGCTCCAGGGAGACCTTATAGCAGCTTTCCAGTATCCAAAGAGAGCCTACAGAAGAGCTGGAGAGGGACTCTGTATCAGGAAGTGTGGTGACAGAACAACAGGTAATGGTTTTAAATTGGAAGAGGGAAGATTTAGATTAGATATTAGGAAGAAATTCTTTCCTGTGAGGGTGGTGAGACACTGGCACAGGTTGCTCAGAGAAGCTGTGGATGCCCCATCCCTGGAAGTGTTCAAGGCAAGGCTGGATGGGGCTTTGAGCAACCTGGTCTAGCAGGAGATGTCCCTGCCCATGACAGAGGGGTTGGAACTCGATGATCTTTGAGACCCCTTCCAACTCTAACCATTCTGTGATTCTATGGCTTGCCATAGTTAGAGTATCATCTATGATTCTATGATCTCTCAGGGATAAGAGATATTGTCATATTGGACCTGCTGCAATTTATGTTTTGGTATCACTGTAGATATTTTGTATTTGATACTGAATTACACTATTGACTTAATTATCAGGAGCCCAGTCCTACCTGTTCTTGAAGGAGTGCACTGACTGTGGGGCTGATAAAGTTGTTGGGAAAGACAGATTTTATGATTTCAGTCTGTGAGAAAACTAGGTACACTTGGAGCCCACTCTAGCTTTGCAAGTCAGGTGGGCAGAGCAATGCCTGCTTTTGAACACCACAGCATCAAGTGGTTTGGAATAATCCAGACTTGGCTGTATGAGTGTCCAATGACCTGGGTGCCATGGGGGACCTGTTATTAAGCAGGTTTAGGAATGTGCAAAGCCTGGTAAAAGCAGGAGACAGGTTTTATACTGATCTCTAGTGCTGAAGCTGGATGACTGAAGAAGCAGTTAAGGTCATAATTCTCTGTTATTTATCTAATATTTTGGTTAAACAATTTTAGTAGACAAGGATTTTTTACATAATGACTGCCTGAATCATTGTGGCCTGTAGATCTGATATCTTCGGTATATAATGTTGTCAGTACTGAGTTTTTTTCAGACCTGATGAAATCCAAGGCACTTATTTTAAGACCCAATTTACTATTTTGTAAATTGAACTCAGTTTTAAAGGCTTTAAGGGAAAGCTGACTGGATGTAATTTTTGGAATGTCACTCCAACCTAATAGAGGAGGGAATTGATGCATCTAAGGAAGTTACTAACATTGTTCAGGCTTAAGGGTATTTTAGGTCCTCTTTTTACAAGAAAGTGCATTTACCTCTGCTGTTCTGTGCTGTCTGTCTTCTCTGCTGTCCTGGGTAATACTGTTTGCAGTGTACAGATTTGCTCTGGAGTTACGCATCAGTGTTTATAGTCCTCTAGTGACATCCACAAAACACAGACATATATTATCTCATAAAGCTGCCTCGGCTTAAAAAAAAAGTGAAAAATGAATCTATGGCAAAGAAGTATCATTCCCAATATAACACTCCACCAATCTGTGCACCTTTCAGTGATATTACGGGAGTTTTTCCACCTTTACATAAAATCATTATAGACTGCTTAGGCTTAAGATTGATTAAACTCACAAAATAAAATATATTTGAGGGTGGAAATGGTAGACTGATATCCTTATGGTATCCTGCTGCAAATTCATATATTTGTTTTTTGGTTGTTGTTGGTTTTTTTTGTTGTTGTTGTTTTTCCCTAGAGATTTACATTTTTAAGTAAAGATCAATTATTTTACTGCCTGAAGCTCCTGTGTCCTTTGCTTCCCGTGACTTTGCTATGGCTCATTGCTTTCCTAAATGGCAACAAGATCACCATTACGAAATTTGTAACACAAACATTGATCTCCTCAATGGTGCTTAAAAGCAAATCCTGGCTAGCTGGTGATAGATGAATTATTGTGCTTTGACTCTTACAGTGATGGAAGGGTTGGTTTTTTTCCTTCAATTTATTGAATTTGTATATTGAAATGTAAGGATGAAGAATAAATACTTATGAACAAAACACTGCTGAAAGCTGCAGTGCCAATTTCTGTACCTTTTCACAGCTTGACAGAAAAGCAGGAGGTAAGTGCAGCAAACAGTATAGGGAGTTTGTCTCAGTCCCAAACATCTGGTTTAAAAGCAGAGAGGGGAGGGGAGCATAATGAAATGGTCATATTCAGTTTAACATTCAAGGTGAGATTCTGAATGGTTTATCTCCATTTTTCTCATTGTGCTGGGTCTGTGCTGGTTGCCAGCATGTCCTATGGCACAGGGGCTTGGTGTCTCTGAGCTGGAATTGCCCGTCCTCACCTCTTCGCTGCAGCAGTCTTCTGGAAGGGTTTGAAGCACAGGACAAGTTGTTCCTGCCTTCATACTCTTCTTCCCTCTGAAATTTCAGCCCATTCCTATGATTTAACTCTTTCTTGGGCTTTTGTAAGAACTTCAGGTGCAGCTATCCTGTGTCCTAATACCCAGAAATGTTCCTGACATGATGAAAAAACTCACTCACTAGACCTATTCTACTCAGTAGTAATCTTGCATTTTGGGGTTTAAGCTGTTAAAGTGAGAGAATTTGAAGAAGTTTCAGGTCTTGTGTCAGGTTTTCATGACAATGTTTAAAATGCCCGTTTATGACAGTGTTTATGCCACAGATGTCACATGCACAGCTGTTCTGCAACTGGTCAGTGCTGAAACATGGGCGGTAATTTTCTTAGTAAAGACAGGCTTTATTTCTATTCTTATCCTAGGTTATCATCCTGCTTTAAGGATAGTAAACCTGCAACAATGAATAGGATTTAAAAAAAAAAAAAAAAAAAAAAAAAAAAGTAAGTACTTTCCATCCTTTCTGTCCTGTCCTTCCTTCCTTTCTCTACAAACAAGGTAAATGCCACTGAAGTGATGTGAGAAGAGCATTTTGGAATGCATTGTGATTCATTGCTGGGTTTTTTCCATCCAGGAATTCACATGACACAATGGAAAGTGGGATCTAACACCTCCAAGATAAGCTATTAGACTATCTATAAAGCCCTACACTCGTCTTTGTAAGTGAAATTGTATGTAAGGCCAGAATAACTGGGACACAGTGGCTTTGAATATAAGGAGTGCTGTTATCTCTGGTGCAAGCATCAGCAGAGATTACCAGTCTGTTGTGACGGCCCTGGGGGAATCTCACAAGGCCTTGCAGTAGGCACTGTACTATTTGTTTCCATTCTTTTCTCAACAAAATAGTGTTTTGATGCTTGGAAGGCATGACCCTTTTAAAAGAGTGTTTTCTCTCTTCGTTCTTCTTTGAGCCACATGGGAAAAGAGGTGTGAGCAGAAGCAGCTAGAAAAGTTGAAAAGGTGCTGGCAGAGGATGGAGAGATTAATGACTGACACTGTGGAAACAGTTTGGTAGAGCCACCAAGATTTTGTAGGCATGATGTTCGGATGGATCCAGACCCTCAGTATCTCCAGTGTTTTCTCCTAGATCAGGAGCTTTTTTCCAACTAGTTTTATTAGATCCCACCAATGGGATCTGGTCTGAGGTACAAATATGTTATGAAAAGCTTCCCAGGCTTAGCCTGTGTATGCCACCACTCAGAAAGAAACCCCAACTGTACTGTGACATCAGCAGCAATTGCTCAGAGCTCTTTTTGGACATGCTCAAGTTGAAGATGTGACCTCAGTCCCATGGGTGTCTTTTCTTGTGTAACTGTCATTTCCACCTCCTGCTTTTCTGTTAGGCTGGGAGAAAGTCCCAAAATAGGCATTTGAGTTTTTGGCAGTGTTTGTGGCCTAAGTACTTATTCCTCATTCCCTACAGAGATATGGTGGTGCGTGGGATTCTCTGGTTTGTGTAAAACGTCGAAGTAGCATGTTCCTCTTGTGGTTCACAAGATTTAGGTTGGAAACCCTGAAACAGAACAAAAATGTTTCCTTATTCTGAAGCTGGATGATTGGGCAAAACTTTCTGATTTTGGTGTAGAAGTTTTATCTTTTTCCATTTCAGAAGACGGGCAAGGAAATTACACGGGAGAATTGCACAATCTCACTTTCTTCATGTCCTCAGAAACTGAATCCTATTTGGATGATAAGTGCTAGTCCTGAAACAAGCTACTGGATTCAGTATAAGGATAACTTTGTGAGCTTTCTGTGATATGTTTAATAGAGGAATCGGTCAAATGTGACTCGAATTATCTGAAGTCTGGAAAACCTTTTACAACTATTGAAACTTCTTTCTTGAAAGATGCGTGATACTTTACCTGTATGTTTCCCACAAGCTGTCCACATTCTCTACTTACTGTTTCTGAAAAATATAACCCACTATGAGTAGGCTTTGATGATAATTCAAAGTTGATATATGATTGTTTTGATTAGTTAATAAGTTAAGGCTGCTATCCTAGAAGGGGAGAACTGCACCTGTGTAGTACCCAAAATAGGTTTTCATCTTGTCATTTGTTTTATTAGTGTGAGACTCTCTGTCCCTTCAGCAACTTGTTCTTCTGTCTTGCCTTACTGAGATAATTTCCAAAAAAATATCAACACAGATTAAATGAATAGAACCTATTTTATAAACTGGCCCTTACTGCAACCCAGGTGCAAGTCCCAGGGAAGTCAGAGGACACACTTAGCATTCAGCAGTTCTCCCCAAGATTATTCTAAGAAACACATATCGCCCAATACTAAAGCCTGCTCTGGCCTGATAAGGGTTGTCTACATGCGGAAGTCAGCAAGCTGGTGGAGTAGAATAACAGCGTACAGTGTGGTATCTTCTTCAACTAATTCTCTGCACGACCAGTCGCGGGGTGTATGTCCTAAGGCTGCTTTTGAAGTCAAGTAAGCTGCTTTCTAATTAAAATTCTAATTCTGTCTGATGTGATTGCAGTGTCAGTATACTGCTAATTCATGTCTTAACGTGTGTCTGGACTCTCATGTTGACAAGCCCAAAGTATTTCAATTTTAAGGTCTTGGTCAATTATTTCTTTAAGTGCAACAGTCAGTATCAGTGTGCTGTGCGTGACACAAACTGCTCAGATGCTACATACCAGAGGAAAATTCTGTGTTTATTGGAGTGACTACAACATTTACACTGATTTTGGTGAAAGGTCTGACTTTATGCTTGCGTTCATGTGTATACTTATATCATATTAACACTTAAAGATCCAACCTGGAATTTTGGCCTCATTGTGCTATTAGTAGTAAGTTAACATCTAAGGAGAGCTTAGAGAAAGGCAATAAAAATGAGAAGGGAGGCTTTGAGTCAGGTTTGATTTATGAGGAAAAATGAACGGATTTGGGTGTGCATAGCTTGTTTGAGTTTGACAAAGAAGAAGACACGACTGTAAATACTTCAAAAGTTTAATTCCAAAACCAGCAGAGGATTTGCTTAATGTTAAGGACATTCGAAAGGTTAGGACAGCAGCTCAGGAGACCTGGGGTTAATTCCATGACATACATCCTTAGGCAAGTCGTTTCTACTTAGATCCTAGCAAATTCCTAAGGGCATCCAACTGCCACTTCTTTGTCTACATCATTGAGTATTAGTCAGCTGAGACTGAAACCCACCTAATTTAGACAATTAACTTGCTAAATACCTTTGCAGGTCTGGATCTTGGTCTCTACCTGCCTCAGCTATACACGTCTGTAAATGGGTAAAAACTGTCCTTTGTCATAGAAAAGAGTGTGAGAATAGGTTCAGAAAATATGGGTGTTCAGTTGTGGTATCAATGGGAGCCATGCAAGCATGCTGAGTAGAAAAACTAATTAAGACAGGATTTATTTCACTTGTCTTTAATGTAAGATGGTCACCTAATCTTCCTCTGTTTTCAGTACAGAGACAAAGTGCTCCAAAGGGCAGTGAGCCTGATTCGGTGACACTATCTGAAATGGGGAAGAATTCACCCCAGCAGTGCCTGTCTCCACTCTCTCCAGAGGGAGCCAAGACAATGCCTACATTTTAGATGGTTGAAATTAGGAAAGATGAATGTTACCTTAAGAATAAAAGGATCAAATAAAATTAACTCAGCTTGATTTTAAGGGAAAAAAATATCTTTAATGTGTGTATTTTCTTTTAAAAGAATTGCAAAAACCACCTCAAAGAACTTCTGCTTTCCTCCTGTTATTTCTCATAAAACATTCAGGAAGTCTTTTATTAAAAATGAGCCACATGATAGAGCTCCCACTTCTCCTGTTTCTGTGAAGCAGTCCTTGTGCAGACTAGCAACCTCCCAAAATTGCTATGGTGCATGTACTACTGATAAATGTTGTAGCCAGCAAGGCCTACATGTCCCAAGTTACCTAATACTACAATTGAAAATGTAGGCCTTAATAGCTAAATGGGAGCTCAACTTATTTGGAAATCTGTTCCTAATGTCTCTTTGCTTTAATACAGCAGCCTCGTGCTAATTGGAAATACTGTGTTACCTCTAAGTGGTAGCTACTTCCTTAAAAATGACTGATCCTTAGAGAAAATAAAATTATGGACACTATGAATTTAAAGAAAAAAAAGTTAACATGGAAAATGAAAGTTATTCATAGAAGAGCTACAAAAATTCTGGGAGTTTCTATTAGAGCTGTTGGAGGTCCATGTACATAGCAGCCATAGGACGCTGCAGGTCTGAGGAGATGTTGAGCAATGTGGACTCATGATGAAGACCAAGGTGGTGTATCTGAGGTTCCTGCTAGCCCATGCAATTGCAATTGCACGAGTTCACATTTCAAAGAAAGCTGAGTTTAGCTCTTTTATTCTGCTGTAGGTGTGACTTAGTGACAGAGTCCTCCTTTGTATGATTACAATCATTACCCTGCAGGACAGCAACATCTCTTTCTGACTAGATTTCTCCTTTTGGTTTGAACTCTTCAAAGAGAAGTCCAGCTTTCAGCCTTTATCCCTCTTGTCCTCCATCTCCAGCATCTCCAGAGCTCATCTTCCCACATTTTCCTCACAACTGCTTGTCACTGGCCTACTTGGCTGGCTCTGCAGGGTAGGGAAGGAAAGAGTCTCTGTTATTTGGCCCTCTGTCTTCTAGCTCATCTCTTGATGAAGAGGCAGGGATGAGCGAGCGATAAGTCACTTCAGGGACAAGGAGCTTGTGTCAGAGAGTCTGTGGCTACATATGATACTGGACTAGACTTATGCTTGGGAATGTCTAAGATATGAAGAATTTAGAAGAGCAAAATGTTTTTGTAGATGTTTATGTTTATTGCTTTTTCATGACCTTGCAGACTGAACACTGTCAGAGAAATTTCCCCTTTCAGGGAAATCAGAGACAGGTTGTCTTAACAACTTAAAGGGGTATTTAAGGTTTGCACAAAGGATTTAAATGCAGTGGGAGTTTTATCTGGGTGTGGAGCAATCCTGACTCAGATCAGAACATGAAGTAAGAACTCCCTAATTGAAGAAGTTTATGTGAGTCACAAGACTATAAGGTTAAGACTCCATCTTTAACCTGAGTGGGACTTTGTGAGTTAAGATGGGAGATTCTCCTATTGCTGGTTCCCCAGAGAGCCTGGGCTTGAACTCTTGAACTAGGCACTATGTTCCTGAACATTGTAAAGACTCTTGGCTGTTCCTGTTGTAGAAACACACAATCACATATATTCTGCATTGCCAATGTGTAAGGGAATAAAGGCAGAAATATGTGAATTGCACTGAGACCAACTTCTTGCTGGCCTCCCTTGAAACTTCAAAGTCCTAATCCTTCCCATGAGTGATACCAAACCTGTCAATTCACATCATCTGCTGTATGTCATAGTTAAGGGGCTCTGAATCATCCTCTGTAAGTACCTACCTCTTTCCTCTGGTTTACATCCTCTGAATCTCACCTAGATGCCTGATGTGGACAGTGAAAGATTCTTCCAAGTGTCTAGTGCTTCAAAGCCACAGAGGATGACTCTGTGTAAGAGTGCTTGTTCACAGGTCACTGCAGGTTGTAAAACACAATACAGATGACAGAAAGCAGACAATAGTGATGGGATCACCACATTGCCTATATATAGCTAAGTAGCTGTTGTGCTCTGCCTGTTACTGTTATGAACAACTATCTCACTTTTTGCTCCCTCTCACTGTTTTTTTCCACCTGGTGTCATTCATTATATACTTAGATTATAAGCTGCAAGGAGGAGAGACTCTTGTATCCCCTTCATAGTATGTGCAGCTCTATGGGGTCCTGCCCCTGATTGGGGCCTCTAGAGCACTATCCCAGTGTAAATAATACATAAAAATAGATCAGCAGTGTAACATCCATCAAGAAAACCACACAGAGATCTAAACAGTGCTTTAGTATTGAATTGCCCTACTGTCTAATGTGAGGTTCATGCAAAAGCTTGCTGTAGTTTTCTGAATTAGAAGATAGATTATACAAAGCCTTATATCTATGGACAATGTGCAGGGAGCTTGGGGGATATCTATAATTACTAAAATTGGGAAGTGTGCCAAAGATGATTTACAAGTGTGGGGAAGAATGCATCTTTTGTGATGTTCAGGATTTTATCAGGTTTCTTTTGGGAGCTTTCCAAGATTAATAGTAAAAAATAGCCAAAATTTGTGAAGTGAAGCAATCAGACCAAATTTCAGCTGCAGCAATAGCTGCGATAGCCCAGGGGTTTACAGCAGCTTCCTGTCTCTTGACACAGCAATGATTGTTCATTTTGTACCAGGTAAAATAACATTAAACCGCATTTATTTGAGTGATACAAAGAGCTTTTGAGGTGTGCAAGGGTAATACACAAGAGAAATGGGTATTATTAATATTATCACTTGTATTACAGCCATTATTGTAAAGTTCATCTGCACTGAGAGCCTCATTAGACTACATATGATGTACAAAGAGCATGAGTTAAAACTTCTCTGAAAAGAGTTTACAAGTATGTTAAATGTACCTCAGAAATTAGGCATTACTGTTCTCATTCAGCTTGGAGTCATGGAAGTGCAGTGATTTGCTCTTGCATAGTTGTAGATAACTGTTCCTTGCAATTGATTTGAAGGTATTGCTGAAGGGGGTTTTGGAAGGTGGTAATGGACAAGTGCTTGACCACTGAAGATTCTTTTAACATGAGAGGAAAGCATTGGACCTGTAGCACCAATTCTCTGGGGGGTTTTGAGAGAAATTGGTTGTAGTCATCATTTTCATTTCCGATCCACTTTCATTTTAATGATGCTTTTGTGCGTATACCTTTCTATTCAACCAATGACTCCTTGTGTTGGAGCTCCATGACTATTTGATAACACTGATGGAGAGCTCTAAGGGGATATCTCCAAATTTCTCAACTAAGATGGCCACATAGTTTCTCTGTTTAATCAGCAGAGAGGGTGACACCTCATCATCTCACCCAAGAAGTCTGAAGTGGCTAGGAATAATCAGCTGCTGAAGTACCTGTTTCTCTCTAGTGGCTGTAAATGGAAACTAGATGAACTGATACCTAGTTTTCAGATGACTAAATTTAGGATGAAGGAATTGAAGTATTTCTTTAATTAATTTTGACTACTTTTGCAGACATTGGGTTATCAATTACAGCAGGAGCTTGGAAAGCAGCATCTCTGACAGCAACTCCTGGTCTGTAATATTTAGTTCATTTAGGTTGCAGTGCTTTGAGGCAGTGAGTAGTGATACATTTTCAGTCTCTTAATTGTCAACACAGGAGCCTGTTTCAGTGCCAGAAGTTTCAGTCAAATAACCTCTGCCTTTTTTTTTCCTCCCCTTCTTCTTTGGAAAAACATGCTGTTGCAAACTTGATGCAGAGGTATCATCTTCAGACTCTGCTGCTAAACCAGGATGGGCTTCATGGGCTTCTGTGCTTGTGGACCAGGGTGGGCTTCCATGGGGATGGCTGCTGGAGCTGATCTACCCCATTGTTCACTGCCAGTGCTGCAGAAACGTAGTGTAGTGTTGTGTATTTAGTACAGGAAAACCATATAGGATGTGATTTAAGATCATCACTGCCATGGCTATTGAGCACCTGGGTGGTTGTTTGTTAGGGAGTCTAACCGCTTGCTTGCTTGGTGCTTTTATGTCACATCACAGTGACATTAATAAGTGAATCAAATAGAGAGTGATTGGAGAGACTGAGGCATTTCCCCTAACTTCAAAGAGCTGGATTTGGCCTAGTCCAAAAATTGTATCAATAGGCAAAATATACACCTGGAAAAGACAAACTGTATTTTTCTTCTTTTCATAGCACCTGAGTTAGTCCTTTATAGTGTAGCGGGACCCATGGTGGCTATTTTCCTGCTGTGCTTCTACCCAGGTATGAAGAGGGAGACTTCTCTGGTATCATGTAATATATTTGTGTTAGTTTTTTGGAGGGCCAGCATGCCTGGAGGTGTTAGTTCTGAGAGCTGTGCAAGTCAGACTCCTGATTCTTTCTATATTGAACCAACTGGTGGCTCTTGATTTCAGAGTTTCTTCATACTAAACAAAGTCCTTCAGTTCTGCAGAAGGCATCATGAGTACGTGTAGAGAGACTATGAGTCCTTGTTTTCCATAGATCCAAATAAACCCACTAAAAGAAAAAGGTTTCTTTCATTGCTTTCAGGAAGAGTTAGGCAAATAACTTGAGCAGTGAGAGAAGAGGTAGGCAGTTGTACAATCTTCATTCATATCATTCATACTCACACATTGGGAAAAGAATTCCCAGTTCAAATGTGGGCTCCAAATTAAAAGAAACATCCCCAAGGCTTTTGGAATAGGAAAAAGAAAAGAAGCTGCAGAAGCTCAACTCTCATGAATTGTTAAAACAAAACAAACAGCTGGATGGCAGAAGGGCTGTTCTCTGCCATAAAACATTTCCTGAAACTCTTTCTTCCAAGATCCATGCTGATTATTTATTTGTTTTAGTTTTTCTTTCTCATGAATTGATTTGATTAAAAAAAAAAATTAGGCATCTAATCTTCTGAATATGGAGAGAGGATGCTAGCAATAATTTTTCTAGTTACTTCAGTGTGATCAGTTATTAATCCCTTCTTCTGAGCATATGGTGGAAGAGAGCAAGGGATTCATCACATATCATTCTTCGTCTGTAGCCCTTTGCAATCTTAAAAGTTAATTTCCTATTTCCACCCTCATTTCATTGTGAGCCTTCTGTCTTCAGTCATAGAGATCCGTTTCCAGCAAGTACAGCAGGACTGGACTTTAGGTGTTTGACTTAAATCAGCTAAAGCCAACTGCAGCTGAGAGTGACTCCATGAACAGTCCTCTGGCAGAAGGGAAGAGGTGGTGACGTTGCCATAAGGGCCATGACAAGTACTGGAGATCTCCCTGCCATAGTGCTGCCTGTACGGCTTTTTTGCAGTCTGTCTCTCATGGATACTGTATCTCGTGAACTTCTGCTGTAGAAACATGTCCCTGAGCAGGCTCTTGTAGGAGGATACCTGTATGCACAGTAGTGGTTATCAGCCGTTTGCTGTTTTTTTCCAAGTTTGTCAAAGCTTTTTAGAAAACAGAGTTTCAGTGATAAAAACAATCTATGTTTTAGCCTAGCATGCCTTCTTTAAATTTCAGAAATTGCACCTGCAATTTATCTGCCCACACCCTCACAAAACCTAGAACCATCTTCCCTTTCACTTTCTACCTGATACTCAGCCTGATTCAGGCATCTGTATTCATACTGCTGGAATATTTTACATGGTCTAACCACATCCTGTATTTGTCACAGAAGTTACACAATGAAAGGGAGTACACTTTAAGTGCCAAAACTTGCTGGGATGCTTTGCTGGCTCTGTCACTGCCTGCCTATCTTGCTCAGCTGATGGTGTTAGTGGCGTGTTTCCCTCGTGGGTGCAGGGACTCTTAAGTCAAATGCAAGGGAGACAGATGGGTCGCATCTGTATTGGCAAGTTTGGCCTTGTGGCCAAAAGACAGTATTGGTCCTCAGTAACCCGTGAGGTTTGTTAATGTGCTCACTGGACTGGTTTTTGCTCTTGACAACTAGCACATCTCTAAACTGCCCTGTCATAAGCTTGGAGTGTGTGTGTGGGGGGGGAGGTGGTCCCAGGAGGCAGGATGGATGAGACCACTGTTTTGAAGGGAATGAGGGTTTAGCTGTACGGACAGAAGCTGTGCCAGGCTGCTCTGTCTCAGGATCTGCAAATAGTGTCTGGCACATTTTATTTATTGATACAGACTTAGACTTGGGGTCTGGAAGCTCAAGTCAGAGCCGTACTGGGGGTTACTCAATCATATTCCCATAATAACACAGGCTTTTCCTCCACACATCTTTTGTTTGTTTTATCTTCTTAGATGCAAGCTCATCAGGGAAGGTATTGACACTTGCTCTTTATTTGTAGAGTATTTAGTACTATGTGGCCCTGACCGGCACAGATTTCAATGCAAATAAAGACAGTTGGATTTGCTCTTGCCTGTTTGCTTGCAGCTAACAGTTATAACAGCTATAGTTTTCCCTAATTATAACTGTACCATTAAAGAAGGAACAAAGGGTAACTACTTAAGAACTGTAAAACCTGCCTCACTTCAGCCCTGGCTATTTAATTTTGTAGGCTTATGTCAGACGCTTAAGGTTAGAAGTGTTTTTTTCTTGTCTTGGCTTGAGCCGCAAATGGAATGTTTCAAAGGAAAATAAAAAAGAGTCCATACAACGCAGGCCAGGGTGATGCAGCCTTGCCTGCTTTTCTTGATCTGAAAAGCTCTCTTAGCTGGAGCACAATATGGCCTGGCTGTCTTACTTTCCATCCCATTTTTGGATGGAAAGTTGCACACCAAACAGGCACAGAAGCAATCATTTGCTCATGAGCAGGCGGATATTTGCTCATTTTCTTTGCAGTGTAACATTTTCTTGGTTAGACTTTTCTTTGTCCCTTCCTCCTTTGTGATCACCCCCAAAACTGCAGAGTAAATAATTTTGGTTTACAATGAACAAAGCTATGAGGTGATAATGAGAAGCAGTGAATAAACTCTCCACGTCTTACGTGATGCAGACTTGAACTCTGCTGAAGGGGCTGCCTGCAGCAAGGTCAGGAGTGTGATGGAGTATAAGTTTGGAAGGGGAATCTGCTGGAGAGATAGTATAACCCACTGAGTGATAAGTGCTGACAGACTGGCACCCTGATGTTTGAAGTGCTTTCCCTTGCGGCAGAAGTATGTCTCTGATCCTGTTGTGTTATGGCCAGACTCAGTCTGTTTTGAAAGCCTAAACTTTCCTCACATTGAGACTCAGAAAGATTCAGGCTGAATGCATTTAGCAGAACCCTGAATTTTGGGCCATGGTTGAAGATAAATTTTAAAGATTCGATATGACTTTCCCAAAAGACATTTGTAACAATAATCATAAGCATATGTCAGTACATTTACATTATTATTAGTATATGTTTATGTTAATGTTTTTCTAATACTTCGCCATTAAGTTACTGTGTTTATGCACTAGTTCATAGAGAATAAAAGCATTAAGTTATGGTTTCAAAAGAATGATAAAACAATAACACTGGAGGAGTTCAGTCGTCTTCTAGTGCTTAACAAATTGGGAGCATTATTCAATCTGTCCAGGCAGGCTCTTGCACGGTTCCTGTTCTTCTCTGTTTCTTTCCTGTGGGTTTAGCTTGTGAGTGCTCCCAGTATGGCCACACAGGGAGAGAAACTGAAATATATGTGAGACCCAGAGTGGGAGGTGGAAGATAAAGTGAAACGTCCTGGGACCTTCCAGGAGAAAGCTGCTCTGCTCTTTACACAAATCTCAGTGGCAGAAGTAGTATCAGAAGTTGATCATGAATTCTTTGACAAATATGTTTTTTAAGAAACAGTAGTGATACATTTTCAGTTTCTTGATTCAGTTTACTTCAGTTACATGTACAAATTTATATATGTATGTAAAAAAAATAAATCATAAATTTTGTAAATAAAAAAAAGTTTGGGAGAGATAAGTTCCCCATCCCATTTCCTTTATCTCCAATATTCTGTCCATGCAACATTCTGGCAATTCTATCATCTACACTGGTTCTTCAACAATGACTGAACTTCACTGCTTTTGAAGACAAGAGGAAGCAGGGGTATAATCCTTGATAGTACACAGGACTAATCAAGCCTCTCTTAAGCTACATGAATACAGAAAGTGTATCTGCATAGATAATAGAACAAAATGCTGTTTTCATTTTGATTAATAATAATAAAGCACTAACAGATATGTAGATATGTCAGTTTTCAGTGATTTGCAGCTATGCTCCCTTCTGTTGGAAACAATTAGAAATAATTTACAAGTGCTTTCATTATCAGCATCCCAAAGGATAACTGTCTGCACTTTCATTCCTTCCCATTCTCTAATGTATATGCACTGGGCTGCATTTTTTAACCATGCAATCAGAAAGTATGTGTTCCTCAGGACCTCTGGGTCATTCCTGCAGAGGCTGGACACTGAATGAGAAAGACACCAAGGAAGTAGAAATGTTGTCTTGTTATTTTTACACGAGTTTAGTAAAACATTGCCTTTGTTTTCCTTCTGCTTCACAGACTTACTGCGAGAGGCAAGATCACACTGTTTGCTACTACACTCCAGCTGTAGCACTGACATTTGTAACTTTTCAATTCTCATCCTTGTAATCTTCTCATTGCATTTATCACAGAATCCCTTTTGTGTAGCAGGACATTTTCTCTCATTTCCTCTCAAGTGAGAACCCTACTATGATAAGCACATGTACACCTAACGTGTACTTTTCCTTTTTTACTACAGAGGAGGATGAGATCCTGTTATACAACCATCGGAGGGATTCATTCCTTTGCCTCCTACAGCAGAGAATCATGCTCAGACGTGTCAGTTTTACAATGGTTCAGCAAATGCTACTCAGTGAAGGGCATTATGCAGGAAGTAACTATATGTAGATCTGGAACTGGAGAAACAAAAGTAATTGTTCCTGTAATGTTATTTTTGGGTTGGGTTTTTTTTTTTTTTTTTTTTGGTTGGTTGTTTTTTTGTTGGTTTTGGAAGTATTTGTTTGGTCTGGGTATAGTCAAGGCAATAAACAATAGACCTGCATTTCTTCCTCCTGTATAGGATTTGATATTTAACTAGAGTCAGCAGAAGGTGCTAAGCAGCTCAGGTTGGTAGTTTCATTTTCTGGTGGTTTGTGTTTCTCTCTGTCAGTTCTGCATGTAGCTTACCAGGCTGCCAGCTTCTGTTTTTCAGGTGCCTAAATTGAATGGAAGCAAGTCTGAACCCTAGAGAGACTATCAAATATTTTAACGCTAAATTTATTAAAGACAAGTTCTACTTCCATTTGAATTATCTGAATGAATACGATCACTAATCATTCTGACAAAAGAACTGAGAACTGGAACTAAGGCAATAAATTTAATATTTGTGTACTAGTGAATAAAAATATCACCAATGCTGTCATGGTCCTTTTATACCTAATTAGTGCAACTTCAGTGAAGTTAATGGACACATGCTAATGTATCCCTTACTGGTTACTCTCTGCATTACTCTGATTCAGCTCCATAGTGGAGACTTTGTTATAAATCTTTTTTATAAATCTCTGCTTCTTTCAATAAAAATGTGAAGACATTCAGTAAATACAAAGAAGTTAAAGAAAGAGGAAGGAAGATGAGAATGAATAATCAGATAATCACTGTTTGCAACTCTAAGCTTTTCTAAAGGGTTGATCATCATCATGATTTAGGCAAAAAAAAAAACCAAAACATTTTCACATTATGTTTAGAAATTGTATGATCTCAAGAGGCTTGAAAGCCTTTGAAGATATTGCAGATGAGCAATAGTATTACCATGAATAATAGTATTCTTGCCAATTCATATATTTGATCTAAGTAGAAATGTATCTTCTTAGAAAAAGTAAATTAACATTCACCTTTGATGCCATGTATGGATTTTAAAACATGGAATCTTCAGTATTTATTTTTCTAAATTAGATTCAGTACAAAGCTTTCATGTTTACTTCTGCAACTCCTTTGCTCAGGAGAATCAATTTACCTGATGGACACCTCTCATGTTATGAGACAGCTATTTGCCCTTCTAGAGATCGAGTTCATCTTTGTGGAAACAGAATTAGGCTGTCAGTATGCAGTTGTTTAAAATAAGCTCCATGCTTCACCGATGTGGTGGGTAAGATCATGACACAGTTTACAGTTCTACAAAGGATTTTAGAAGGAATTCATAGGGATTCCTATGGGGCTTGACCTTGTTGACAGTGTTATTGACGTAACTCATTTTCTTCTCTGTTACACAATGGAAATCTAAAATGTAGCCTTATTAATTAGCCTCACTGAGTTTTAGGAGGGTTACAGCCTCTTTCAAATTTTTTTTTTTAATTTAAATTTTATTTATTAAAAAATATGTTTTCATATTACAGGAGTTTTCTGTGGATAGAAATGAACCTACTCTTTAGTGTATCATCTGTAATTAATAAATATTCCAAAATGAAGATTCTGGAATCAATTGCCTATTTTTCCTTCGTATGGAGGTTGAAAAGGAAAAAAATATGGGGGTAATTATGTTTTTCATTCAGGTGGTTTCTTCTGTGACAATTGAAATAACAATTACAAAAAGATTTATAGGATCTGAAACTAAAAACTGCAGTGCAGAGAAGGTGATAGTTTTTTGTACTTTGACTCTTTATTTTATTTTTATTTTTTTCTCAGTAGTGCACAGTACAAATTTAGCACACAGATTAAAAAAAAAATGGACTGCTAGTCAATGACACTGCTTGTGTTTATTCTTGTGTTTCTGAAGAATCAATAACTATAGTGAACGATTTTTTGCAAAAATCTTTGTGACTCTGTAATTGACCATTATTTTGTTGAATTTTGCCTTTTACACCAAAAAATAATCATGGTCTTGCATTAAAAACAAAACTAAAATTACAAATTACATTTCAGATTATATTGGCTTAGTGTATTGAATGTGTTCCCAGAGATATGTCTCAAAATCTATCTCGTTCTGCAGTGATAGTTTATAATTAAACTTCTCACTTCCCGGAGGGCCCTTGTTCTGGCTTTCTAAGAGTGAAAATGCAACGTGATAGATGTGTCTTTCTTTTTTTTTCACCTCAAATGAATGGAACAAATGTCCAGATTTGCCTAAATTCCTGCCAACATGTAATCTTTAAAAGTTGAAAAAAAAAGAGCTGTTTGTTTATTTGAAGGAATTCTGCCAGTATTTGGAAGCAACATAAATGCAAGAACAAATAGTTACTTAATTATTTTAAAGCACTAGTATTGTATTTATTGGCCTATTGTTTGTGCTAAATTGAGCTGTTGTCATGACGTTAGTCTTCTTAATACAACACACAAATATGCAGTTAATATCTTGAGGATTTTTGAAAAGAGATGTTGCCTTGTCAGATGTCTTTCAGAACGGGCTTTGTTGTGACAGTTGTGCTAGACTGCGTTTTGTTTGGGTATTGTTCCTGTAGTCAGTTCACACAGGGTAATCAGCTCAGCTTTTTCCCACTTCTAACTCTATTAAACCTATTTTACCAAGTCTGAAGAATTCCTCCCCACCCCTCCGCTCCTTTTGCAGGTGCTCTTCACAGAGATGCTTTGCAGCTTCCCCACTGGGCAAAGTCCAACCCAGCAGGGCTGAACAGGGAGGGCTGTCAGACGAAGAAATCAAGTTCCACTGCTTGACTGACTGGGTCAAATGGTTTTTGTGAGGGCATGTTAGCTCAATGCCTCACTAATGCGTGAGTTCCCAGCCTTGGCTGGGGTTGGTAGCACGTTACAGTCGGAGAAGCAACATCGCCTTTTGGTCCCCATCTGAAAACTCTGTTTTTATTTTGAATGCTCCAATTAGTGGAATTAATGCATGAGGGGTTTACAGGCAACATCCTGCCTGAAACCACATGTTGGACAAGGCTGAACTAGAAGATACACTCAGGGTCAGGGTTAGTCTGACACGCAGAGTTTCGAAATTTTCTGTCCTCCAACTTGGATATCAGAGGGAGCCAGATCCCAGCAAATGTATCCTTCAGTTCATTACTTGCACCTACTGAATTTTAAAAATTAGACCAGGTTTTTAGGGGTGACCCCAAGTTCCTTCAGTTTTGTTTTGGTTTTTTTTTTTTTTTCTTCTCGGTCTGTCTTTGGATGTACCAGGGAATTGTAGCTAACTATCTTGCAGCAGCAGCTGCTTTCTAAATTAAACATCAGAATTAGGTGTTTTACTTGAGCAGAGGGGTTATAGGTGTCCTGTACCGAGTGTGACAGTCTCCTTGAATAAGACAGTCTTCCAGCGGTGAGTGTGCACGTTACCACTCAACTTCTGCTATTTGAACAGCAAATAATTTCTGTTCCGTGTAGACTTTCCTACGTTTTTTGAGAGGAAGGCTAACAAGAGGCAATAATCTCTCCCATGCTGACCATCATGTTATCCTGGGTTTAGGCTTGCCCCAGTCCTGCATGACAGAGCTGAATACAGATGTAGCAGTGGTTTGGGGCAGTGCTTGCAGGAAGAGGTGGGAAGTGCTTGTGTCAAGGGTTTGCTCAGGAGGCTTCATCCATTCGTGCTCTTATCAGCCCTTCACCCTGCCCCATCTCTCTACCACCAGTAGTCCCAGCTATCCCCCTGACTGAGGCTCACCCTTGGCGGTGGTGCATTGCTGCTTTATGGCCAGCTTCACTCAGGTCCCTGTCCTTCTCTCTGGCTTCCTCTCACCACTGAGGTTGTCCATGACAAACAGCAGCATTGTTTCCCAGGCTGGTTTCTGAGATTTCTCAGCGTGCCTCCATCCCCCAGAGTTAAGCATTTGCTGTTGCAGGGTGTGCTGAACTCTGCATGACCAGTTTGAGGGATTTCTCAACTGCGGCGTCCTGCGGTACAGCCCCAGAGCCTGCCTCCAATTAGCTCAGGAGCACAATTCCAGACACATGTATTTGGTTCAGCAAATGCTATTTGTTTGTTGGGTGATGATGTTTTTCTAAGTTTATGCTTTATTCATAGCATGAGTGACATTTCTGCAGGAGGTGGTGATGTGTCTCTCGGTCTTAGGTTTTTTTCTGGTTTTGGAATTCTATACATCAAACAGCTACAGCGCACAGTAGATGACTTATTGTGAGTAAAATTGCAGTGATAATCAGAGACTTACTTTAATACATTAAATTAAACAAATACAGTCCCTAGCTTTTAAAAACAATACAGCATTACCATGATGAAAGAAATACTTTGATTCAAGGATGGAATAGATCTCAGTTTTAAACTTAATTCTATGTTACCATTTTATGATTATCGGTTTAAGATTACTCATGGGATTGAAATGCACACCTTTTAAAATGAAATGTAAAAATATGAATTTGTAGACAATTAATTTCAAGATCGCTAGGTGCATTATTACCTCACCTACTAGACATGTTCATATTCGCTTTGATCTGCTTTGATCTCAAACAGATAGTAACCAGCATTCAGTACCAGCCCTTCATAATGTTTCTTGTTCAATATTCCCATGCCTTAGACTAAATCGCTCACACTGAAGATGTTCACTGGCCCAAATGACAGTATTTGAATTCTGAATTTGTTGGATCTCTCTTCCCCTTTTTTTTTTTTTTTTCTTTTGGCCTGTTTTCAGATGAATAATGTGAGAGTAGATAAGCTTCAGGAGAAGAAAAAGAATAAGAAGAAAGAACATATATGTCAGCATGTTAGCCCAATAATGCTATTACAAAGCATGTAAAGAATAGTTGTGTGTTTCTCCAGTGCCCTGAGAAGAATACCTTTTTTAAAACCCTTGCTTCTCAAAAATTTATATTTCTGTCAGAATGTAAGTGATACAAAGGGCAGCAGCTTTTGAGTGCAGCTGCAGTTATCATTAAAAGAGATAAGTATTTGAAGGAATTTTGATATTTCAGCCATGCTTTAACTTCAAAGGTCTCTTGTGTGAAATACAGAACTATGCCAACAAAAATATAGATGACCATTGATTGCTACTTTGTGCTCCATTAAAAAACTAAGGCCTCTGAAATGAATCTATTTTTACTATTTAAGAAATAAGATCATAATAAACTGGAAACTCATACTTAGGTGCTATGAATCACAATAATTCCCTGTTGAACAACACACACATATATATACCTATATCTGAGTGTGCAGAAATTGCCATGAATCTTGCATCATTTATATCCTTAGACTATTATGTATATAACAATATTACAAATCACTTTAAAACTGCTTTTACATTGGCAACCAAATGTTTGAATCAAATACATTGAAATAAATACTGAAAAGTGGTCATTTCTGAGATTCTGGTGTTTATGTATCACAAAGCAGTACAGTGTGTGTTCTGATTGTACTTAAATTTCCTTACCTTGAAATAAGGAAATATATCCATGAAATAAATAAAAATCTTATTTTTCTGTTAAAGTATAAAAGCCTTGAAAACTAATGAGTAGTTTGAAGTACTGCCTTCAGTGTTCATGGATTTCATTGAGAAGTGAAGTCACCAGTGAAGAGGGTTCTCAGTAGCCTCTGCTGGTCTGACCAAAGCACTGAAATCTGTCTCTTAAAACATAGTTGAAAGAAAGTTAATGTCATATTGAGAGGTTTCATGTTCATTGTAACTTCCAAATCTTCCATTAGATTTTTTTTTTTTTAGTAATTTAGGCTTGCTTTTGTCAAATAGCAGTCTCAGAGCTTTGTGCCCTGCACTTTGACAGGAGGTAGTGGTGTAAAATTGATGGGAAGTGAACCTTTAGCAATATCCTTTTTCCTTTTGCCATTCTCCCAAAGCAAAACTTGGAGACCCTCTCAAGCCTTTTGTCAGCATTTACTATTAATCTACAACCTATATCTAAATTTTTTTAAAATTCGTTTTTGAATCTTGTTCAACCAAGTCTGCTATCCAGCCATTATTCATCTAAGAAACAATGCACACTAACTGTATTTTGTTCTTTCCTACTGCAAAACCTTGTCTGCCTTTATTTAAAAAAAAAAAAAAAAAAAAATTATTTTGTTTTTCTGAAGGGGGAATGGATTCAGATACAATACCTGCCAAATTTGGAGAGACTGCAGATATAGGTTCCAGTTTTTACCAGTCTCTAGTGCTTTATGGATCTAGATTCAGGCATTCTAACTTTGAACATGATGATATTTTTTAGCCATTTAATATTTGGGAGTCAGAAGTCATATTAACATGGAGAAAAATATAGAGAAAGCTTATAAACCCCTGATAAAACGCTGATTTATTATAACTGTGCAGCGAGTTATTGCACATCAGCCGAAGCACTGTAATTGTCTGTCCATGCACTTAAGCTTGCCCAGAGTGAGGTAAACATCCATGTGCTCCAGGGATTACTCATTAAATGAAGCATTATGTTTTAGTACTAAGAAGTCTCTGCTGTTCTTCCATTATTTTCTACTTTAAAGACAAATTTACTCTGCATAAAGCTAATTTTAATTATGCGTTTTGCTGTGTGTGTATGTTGGATATTTTTCAATTGCTCATGCAGACTGAAGGCAAACACATACATATGTGTGCACACAACATTTTCCCCTTCCATAATTAGGTATTTCTGGCACTTTGCAATAGCAGGATCAATGCCAAATTGTAGTTACCTTTGGAAAATATTAAAAGTGGCTGTAATTGAAAAAGGAGGTGTAATTTTACTGATTTAAAACTTAATGAGGATTTCTTTTTTTTTTTTTTTCAGAAAGTGTGATGTTTTCCATCACCATTTTAAGCTTAGTTTTGGATTAAAAAACTCACATAACTTTTGAGTATGTTGGAGATTTTTTGAAATGGTGCTGGAACTCATTAGGCAACGTCATTATACTAATTTAACGTGAAACTTGAGTTTTGATAGGTACAATCAAAATAACTAAATAAGTTTTTAATTCTAAATAAGTAAGTATAACTAATTTTATCCTTTGGATTAATTACCATTTATAACAGTGAGTTGAAACTTTTTCTGTAGGGCTCACTATCATTTTTGAGATGTAAGACATTTGGATATTTATACCCTTCATGATTCACTATAAGGGATATTGATACATCCCTATAATATTAGGGGATATACATAATACAGGAATATTGCAATATTCCTATAAGGGATATTGCTAAAGAAACAATATTTGATAGATTGTTAGATTAATGACTATGTATGTATGAATGAAGAATAAGTATGGAGCATAGAAAGTACTTGTTTTTTAGTATTTATATTTATCTACTGATCCATTAGAATATAACAAATTCAGAGGAAGAATCCCTTTCAAAAGCTGTAAATTTTAAGTTCTGACCTACTGAATTCATGCAAGTAAAAATTCTCCAGTGGGAGTGATATGTTCATCGCGTCTTAACATAAAGACCAGGAGTCAAGGAAACGCCTGACTGGAATAAGCAAGTGGTCCCTCCAGTCTGCCATTCTGGCACCAAGAGTGGGTAAGACCAGATGTTTCAATGGAAGATGTAAATCTTCACAATTTCACTGTTCTAAATTGCAAGATGCTGTTTCTTGCAGCACTCACACCTTGAAACATGAAGACTAATAGAACTTATGACTATTTTCCACAGTCAGTATATAGCATAATTCTTAAAATATATTTCTTAAAGTATTTATCCTGACAATTTTGAAAACAGGAGAATTTAAAGATATATTATCAACTTTTGCAAAAGCAAACCCCCTTACGATGAGAGTAAAAGTTCTGGATGTGGGAAAACCTGGCCATTTCAGTAAAATAAAAGCAAATTTTGCTGCAATGTGAGAAAGGCAGAGAGCCTCATGTCAGGGAGAGAGATGACAGAGCTACCCAAGTCCTGGATGCTAGGGTGCTTTTTCCATCCTACCATATGAAAGTAATTCCCAAGAACGATGAGTGGGAGCCTTTCTGCTACTGGTGTTGAGCCACTATTGGCTATGAAACCAAAATAGTTCCTCTTTCACTGATCTAAGCTGTAATTTTTGCCCCACCCATGGATTTGCCAGACTTGGAAAAAGATTAGTTGAATATTCAAACCTGGTCCTGGATTCTGACCAAATATTTAGTTGTGAAATGTTACACCTCATCTTGTGCAGTGACCACAGGAAGATTTTTTTTTCAGCAGCAAGTCTTCATTGGAGCTGACCATTACTATCATCTTAATTTTATTTGACCAAATTTCTCTTAATTTCCCATCCATTCTTTGAGTCTGTTATACAGTAAAGTACTGAGGGAGCATGCATAATATCTCTAGCGTTAAACTAGCTCAATGACAATCACAACTCAATGAGAATCTTACTATTTTTATTGCCAAGTAGCACCTATTTTCTGGCTACTATGAAGATGGTGTTATATGAGCTGAATTTAATGTTGTCACATTGCATTGTTGGTTTTGGAAGTGATTCTTCACATGTTGGGTAGTAGACATACAGAATTGTTTGCCAGTTGGTGTTGCAGATGCAAGAATTTTGCAAGGGCTGAAAGGGAGGCTGGATGAGTACTTGAAAGTGATATCTATTTGGGAGTTACAAAATAGACAGGCCACAATAGGCTCAGGAAATCTCCTGAGCTGAAAATAGATGGAGAGAAGGGGGAACACTAAGGGTGAGGAAATAATCATATAGAAATGTTCTACTCTTATTCTTCCTTACGCATACTGTTGAAAACAGATTAGTAGACTGGATGAGCCCTCGGTCTTGCCATTACAAACATTTTCATGCTCTTATTTAAGTAAGGAGTTTTGTGAGAGGATTTTTCTGGAACAGGAAATGAATGTTGAAGGTGGAGAAAACCCAGAACTGCTTAAATGTAGAAAATCAGTAATGTGTTTTGTGATGCATATTGCTAAGGAAAGCAAATTGAGAAACAACTTTAATGCTGAAAGAAGCTCAAGTGTGAATTACTTTCTCAGTTACAGACTGCATAGGTTTGCAGTCTTTCTTTTTTAGTGTTTTCATTGCATCTCATTACTACTGTGAGGAGTAAATTTGCATTGTTTTTTGGTGATATATCCCAGTAATCCTCCAAATGCATACAGAAGGCATTTGCTGAACTAGCTGCACATCTCCTATGTCCTATGTGCTGCTTTCTAATATTGTAGCCAGACTTAACTTGCACTACTGTACACATAGACTATTGATAAACAACCTTGTCTGTTAAAGATGTTCTTCTTTTTCAGAAATGAGATCGTTATGTAGAACAATTAAAAGAGGCATGGTCAATTCACAGTTCATGAGTCAATTCAGTGACTCATAATATTGGAATTTATTATTCACATAAGGCATTTATTTTAATCTTGTGGGTTTTTTTCATTTGTCTCATCCTTTGTTAGGATTGGCCTTGGATGCTGGATTCTTATCTTTTTATTGTTTTGTGTTTTTTAATGTTTATACAAGCACTCCTGAAAAACAAGAATGTGGCTGAAGTACCTCTAAAAGAATAGAAATACTCGGGTTTGAGTAGGCTTTTTGAATTGACTCTGCATGTCCTGATGCCCTGATTGCCAGAGCTAACTAACTTCTAAATGACACTGGAAACGGAAAACTTTCTCATTGACTGTAAAATTTAAATTTACCTCTGGCAGAATTGTTCCAAAAAGTTTTGAAAAAAGTTATATATCAGGGTTATTTTTGTGGTTCTTAATACGATGAATATTAATGATGATGGGGAAAATTATAAGTGTCCTTACTCCCGAATTGCTCAACTTAATATGAAGAAGAACAGAGCTCTGCTGCAGTGTTTTCTTTTGCATATTTTAATGTTTTGGCAGATGATATCAGCCACAGACTTGTATTGGCCATATGAAATAACTGCTTGCTGATCATCAGAGTGATTACAACCCACAAACTTATAGATATGCTGGAACCTGTCAAGAAAAAATGCTGTGTGAAGGTATTTTTGCAGAAAGTCCATCTGAAAGAGAACTTCTTTTTGCTTCCTTCCAGTTTATTAATGGTGTGAGATGAGTGCAGTTTAGCTATAATTTTCTTGCTATAAATTGCTAGTCATCTTTGATCTTTTTAGATGATGCTTTCAGTAGGCTTTTTTGTTGTTTTGTTTGTTTTTGTCATTAATGGCACTTCTGTCACCATATGTACTTGGTGTTCACAGATCTCCAGAATAATAAAACTCACAGTTTACATGTATAATGTCTTATGGTTCTTTTCTGGGTTCCAGAGAAATGTGACTATTCTCTGTGTCCTAGAAAAGGGTTTGTGAGGCTTCACCCTGGATTGCACATTACACAGAAAGAATGAGCAATGTGCTCTTTCTATGCCTCAGGAGGAGCACAAAGCAGCTGTAGTGGGACTAAGGGTCTAGACGGTTGATCTCATTGAGGATGGAAGACGGTCAGCATAACAGAGAAAATGTTCGATAGCTTGTCAATTCATGACCCTAAGGTCTAAGAGACTTCCATTCCCTCAGACAAATGCTGATCCCCATTAATATGAATGGTTGAACTTCATTTGACATCAGTCAGTCCTGGGTCTGAGTGCAAGTACATTATTCCCTGTGCCATTAATGCAAGTCACATACCCCAGCTGAGCAGACAAGGCAAGCAGAGTTTCCAGTAGTCATTGCTGTTTTGCTTTTGCATTACTGTGTTGGGATGGTCAATACATTTATTCCTCTGTAACCATGTTCTGTGCTTGAGCATTTTCAAGGCACGTGTTGAATTTTCGCTCATCTTTACACTTGTGCGTGTTTATTTAAAACTGATATGCTACGTCAGATAACCATTTGACTGGGTAGAAAGGAGCATATAATTTTTAAGATGGTGGCATTGATAACTGCTAATTAATATAAACTGATTCCTCTCCTTAGTCACTTCAAGCCTTCCTAGGAAGGTTACTGGGTACATTTAGTATCAGCTTCCCCAGTTGTGAAACCAGACTAATAGGAATGCAGACTCAATATTGTGTGTTTTAGTTACTGTACATTTTAAATTGAATGTATAAAAGGTATTATATATGTTTTTAAAAATACATCCTATTTGTATTTTATTCCTCTCTGGGCACAGGAATTTCAGTTTTGCATTGTAGA
The DNA here is from genome assembly GCA_013398155.1 of Pedionomus torquatus. Lineage (NCBI taxonomy): Eukaryota > Metazoa > Chordata > Aves > Charadriiformes > Pedionomidae > Pedionomus > Pedionomus torquatus. The sequence continues at coordinate 32,290 of VZRU01009775.1, read as the reverse complement.
AAAAAGTAAAATATATATATATATAAATTAAGGATTAATTTGTCTAGTAAGTTATCATCTATCCTCATTTCAGAGGTTACTGTTTAGTTAGCTGAAGGACCCAAAAATCAAGGTTCCTTTTGGACAACGAATATCTAGTTTTTTTCTGATTATTTATTTCTAATAGTTCTGTTTTTCTGGTTCCTTGTGAAGAAACTGCCTTTCACATGGTCTGTCCATGTAAGGCTTTTGTATAATGCATGCCCATTTAGTTAGTTGTTATATTTGTAAGCTCCAGCTGTAGCCATCACTCTCTAAATCTGTCATTGAAGGACTTTGTTTTAAATTCTGCCTGGCTTTGTTTTCAGATGTCTCTGAATTCCTCCCTGTGTTGAGTCACAGCTGTGAAAAGAGAAATCTACCTCTTTAATTCAAGGGGTCAGTGGTTTAAAAGCACTAAAGCCCGGTGGGGAATAGCTTAAGGAAGATAGTTAATCATTATAATCCCAAGAGGTTTCATAAACTTACATCGGGCTCATCTGACATGAAGAGTCCTGGATATCTTCAAGCCCTGGTTTCTTTGGGGGGTGCTTGTTTTGCCAGGGAGTGGGATTCTCTATAGAAGAAGCACCTGTGGTGGATGTTTGCCACCTGCTCAGCCGTGGCTATGGAGACACAACTTAATCTTCTCTAATACATCCCTTTTCTAGCTAAGCTGCCATGGAAGCCAAATCCTTTCTTGTCATTTTTCTCCCCACAACCTTGAGAAGCTTTTAATTTGGTAACTGCAGTGGCTCCCGATTCTTGATCCAACTAGGAGATAATAGATGGGAAGGAAGGAGTTGCTAATTTGGACAGAAAAGAGAGGCCAAGGTGGAAAACACAGTTGATATTTTGTCTTCTGAGTAACAGAAGTCATTGGTTTGGTTTGGGTGTCAGCAATTCATCCAGTGGTAACTCTCACCCAGCTTCCTCTTTTAGCTCCAGTGGGGAAATCCTGGAAGAAATCCCCTTCTTGTCTCATCAGTGCAGACAAAAGCATTATTTCAAATACAGTGTCAATAATTTTGACACTTAGTTCTGTGTTTAGTTCTCACAGGGTTGACAAACCAGGATTGAATGAGTGAATACTATCTGGCAGCCCTGAGATATTGGATTACTTTATACAGCTAATGCAGTGTCTGCACCTATTCTGTGTACTTCACTTGTCCTGTGCACACATTGCTACTCCTGATACAGGGATTTATCATCTGCTTGTGAATCAGCTCTTGAATTGCTGTAGCAATTCATCAGTTTCATCAAAGGAAAGCACTCCTGATTTTAGTCACATTTCAGTAATCGAGGAGCTGATTTGTGAGCAGGTCAGGTAAGTGTTGCCCCCATCAGAAAAGTCCTTGGAAAGATAAGGATGATCACTAGAGAGCAGGAAAAGACATTTGATGCTGTCAGAGCCTTCAGGTGATCAATAGAAAGGTGTTGGGTGTTGCTGTGCATCTTCAATGTGTGATTCAGTTCAGTTATCCCTCCATTAGCTGTTAAAAGAAATAACAGAAAAAATTAGATTGGAATGGTCATCAGGAGGTCATATGGTCCCATTTGCAGCTCAAAGGTTGGGTAACTTCATCTTTGGATCAGACTGGTTAGAACTGAGCAGTCCACTGGAGTTTCAAATATCTGCAAAGATGAGGAATCCACAATTTCTCTGAGCCCCTATTCCATCATTGTCCATCCTGGTAGAGAATGAAGTGTTAGAATTCCCTCAAGATCAAGACTACCTCATAGTCTTAGAGGTGAAAGGAAATTTGAGGTGGTGGTTTAAGTCTTACCTTTCTTGAATTAATCTTCTGGTTATGGCAACTCCCCAGTAACTGACTGGTTAACTGTCTGAAAAGACTTGCTGTTTTTTAGTTAAGTATTGATTCATCTGTGCACTCTGTGTCCTTACTTTGTCCTCACGAGACAAAGGAAAGTTATTGTGGTTTTAAACCAAAATGGAAATAGTTCTGTGTTGAATGGAGGTGGTGATGCCTGAATTCTTGTTTTCTTTTTCAGTATGGCTGTTTCAGATTCCAGGAACCGTCATGCTAGAATCCTTTACAAAGCAGTTTAAAAATAGACCAGCAAAACAATTCTATTGCACCAAATAAAAATGGATTTCTACTGTAACACAAGCTGAAAGTTCTTTTAGGGTCTGATAGAAGTATGTTCTAACCCTTGAAATATGGCAAAGTGAGCACAGCACTATTAATGATTTGATAACCTGCTGTCTGAACTCACACTGGCCATGTGTTACTCCTTATGCAGCTCCGTGAAGTTCTTGCTTATGGACAATGAAGCTGTGATTGCTTGTAATTTTCTACAGTTTGTGCATGGGCTTAAATCAAGAGTAAAACACTGGAAGAAGTGGTATGTGAGTCATGGATCTCAACACAGGAATCACAGCCAGCAGTGGGTAGTCCCTGGTGAGAAGAATGGCCAGCTGACTAAAGCACTGCCTGGAGGTCAAGGGGATGTGGGTACTGGTCCTAACTGCTGGTGTGACCTTATGCATGTGATGTCATCTTCTATAGTAACATTAAAAAAAAAAGAAATCAATTAACTCATAACGACAAGGATAGAGAATAGAGGCATTAAAGCTTTTAAACTGCTTGAGTGCTGTGGAGATGCGTACCTGAGGGAAACCCATCAAGAAGAATAGGTCTACAGTAAGTTAATGAATTGTGTAAGATCACAAATGGGCTGTGTTATAGTGGCTCTGCTGGTTGCCTGTCACACATCCTCCAAATGTTAATGAAATCAAATATTTAAAAAAACTAGGAAGAAAGCAGATGCATTCAGCCTAACAGTCCAGTAACTGGGTTAATGTGCCAACACAGATCGCTGCACTGCAGTGCACACATTCAGATGTATATCATTTTACATGTTGGCTGCACAAAATGTTGATCCAAAATTAGTTGGACAATGGATATAAAACCCCCTCCTCCAATAGAATTCAAGTGCATAGTCATGAATTATTAAATCAAAATTTGTTGGAAGTGTAAATTAAAATCCTTCCGGCATGTCTCTCCCTATAAAGCAGTTTATGTATTAAAGCCCTGCAGCCTGTGCTGTACAGAGTTCACTGACAGTGCATCAAGTAATGAGGCCTTACATCGATGAAAGAAATTCTGCAAAAATATGCCACTAGATATACAGCAAACATATTTGATCAAAGCCCAGCTGCCATATGAAGTGCACATTTTTTAACCATCACTAAATTCTGTTTGCCTGAATTCTTTTGAAAACTATCAGATCAGACTTTTACACAGCTGACAAGGAAATAAGTAATACTGGCAGTTAATGAAACATCCTGTCAGGATTAGTGCAACAGAAATAATTCAAAAACTGGTTAATTATATTAAGATGCCAACTACAATATGCAGCTACCTCTCCTTAATATTTGAAACATTTTAGTTTCCTCTGAGAGTCCCACAGCCAGCTTTTAGATACAACTGGGAAATCTGTGGGTGCCTACAAGCATTTAAGAAAAATTCCAAACTAGTTGGCATTACATTTCCACTTACATCAGATAGATCTAGCTACAAAATTTTAGTGCAATAAAGTATTTGCTGTGAAATGAAAAGAACGTTCTAACTATATATGCAAATGTAAATTTTTTTTTCCTCTATTTCTTTCAGTTTTGGGGAAGGTTTGTTTTGTTTTTTTCTGGTTTGTTTTTTTTTATATTTTTTTCCCCAGTATGGGTGCTGGGTGATGATTTTATGGATGCTCTGGACAGCTGTGGGCAGAACTAAGGTACTTCTGCCTGTACACACAGCCGGCTGGCTGGTGGTGCCTCTGATGCAAGTATAACTGAAATGTTTAATATATTATTGTATACTGTACAATTAGTGGAGCCATAGGACAGTAGGAATTGGCTTAGGTCTGGATTGCTTGGATCAAGGACAGAAGAGCCCTGCCTACTGGCATCTATAGATATATCCATGCTGACAGCTCACTCGGTAAATGCTTTCAGAGTATTATTTATCTTTCTGCTCTATTGTGCCTAGGAGTAAGCCTGGATTTGATTCATACAAGAAAGCTGCATTTTCTTCCCATCAAGCTGTGCTTTTCACAAGCATGTAAAATAGATGGTAGGGCAAGTTTTTGTTTCAGCAACTGGTCTGTAAAATACACCATTGCCCTTAGTTACTGGTGACCCCAGAAACACCAGCCAGCTCAGACCTCTGGTAATAGAACTGTCACTGCTAGAGGACTCATGCTCCACCCCTGCATATTTGGAAGGTCTCCTATGAAAGGAGGTACAGAGAGCACTTTTTCCATAGCAAAACACTGGCAAGAATCCCTGGAGGTGAAAAAGAGACTGTAATCCCTCCTTTGAGTTGGCCATCGTAGGTATATGTTTCTTCCAGTAAAAGAATGGTAGTTGCAGGGTCAGTGGTTGAGCTGGCTTGACAGTGGTGCCTGGGGTTAATTTAGGTTTCAGCAGGACAAAAGCAATCTGTTAGCGTTTAAATGTTCAAGCAGATCTCCCTAGAATAAGCATTTTTTTTTCTTTGATGGCTATCATGACACTTTTCTGGCTTTTCAGTATTTTCTCAACAGCAGGCCAAGGCTGTTCCACTGGCAAAGCTTCCTGCATGCGTTCTGCCCCTGTCTGCTTTATTCAGAGCCGAGCCAAGCCACCCCAAGTGCTGCAGGTGGTGACAGACATTTTAGAGGAAAATTCTCTTGCTCTTTTCGAAAACCTTTGGCTGTCACGGTACTCGGCAGGAAGCGGTTTTCATCTAGTCTACCTTCTCATTAGTGTCTCTAGAAATTTTCGTCCTACTACCTTTTTCTTTTCTTGGATACCAAAGGTACAAAACCCATCTTAGAATCACTTTTCATAGCTTGAGAAGTTTTTTTGGTCTGCTAGGGAAACATGCTGTACTTAAAATAATGTAACACTGAGGTTTGGCTTAGGGTTCCTTTTGATTCTTATGTGTTGCTAAATTGTGCCATACACTGCTTTCTTCTTTGGCTTGTGTTTTTTCTTTTTCTTTTCCTTTTCCTT